>CP135577.1:4348798-4687412 GCA_032401905.1 Swietenia macrophylla
AAGGAAATGCAAAGTTTCTTGACATATATGAATAGAAAAAGCAAAGAATTATGTGCTATGCTGATTGTTACAGAAACTGGACGGCTAATAATAAGAGAATCAAACTACGAAGTCACCAAAACATAACACAAGAAAGAAAAAAAAAAAAAGGTTGGATGGCACAGCCATTGATTCTACCGATAACTTCATTATATAAAGAACTGGGATGGCTTTAATTCCTGTAGCATATATAGTTAGGCTAGATACCACCTAATTTTGGGGACCCATGCGAAATATTTACATTAAAATCAAAGCATAATCAAAAGTTTCAAGTTGCTTGAAGAGGTTGTAATTGCTCGATTACTTTCCATTTATTGAAGGGTTTGCTTAATATTCCAATGGCTTTGGATGTGGACAAAATGGTGTGCGCAGAGTACTTTGGATAAAGTTGACTTGACACTCACCACTTTCTTTTATTGATAATACTAGTACAATATATAATTAGTAGCATAGAATTAAGCATATCAAAAGCAGTTAGTCAATGATTTTATAATTGTGGTGGAGTATTTTTTAATTCTTAATTATTATAAAATAAAAATAATAAAGATCAAATATGGACAAGTAAATTATAAATAAATATTAAAGATCAAATAAAAATTAATTTTTATTATACACGTTCAAATTTTATAATTTAAAATATATTTAAAATTAAAGAGTTATAATCTTTTAATTCTCAATTGTTAACAAATAAAATTAGTGACTATCAATTTAAGTTAGTGGGTGATTGAGAAAATATTAACTATGAAGTAAAAGTATACGATTACAAAATATTCAACTAATATGTCAAAGTTAAATAAAAATACAATAACTATAGGTATATTTTAAATAGATAAATTAAATAAAAAAATAATGGTCTTAATGTTAATCTTGAAATATTTTAGATATTATTTTAATTAGTATGTAATTATGTATTAATTAATAAATTATTTTTAGTGTTAATTAAACTTAATAGGGATTTAAGTAAGACTTATATTCATAATTTAATATTTCATTAGGTTGATTTCTTCGCTTTTATTGTATATGTACGTACCCATAATGAAAGGTCAAATGAACCCTCAAGTATTTTTACGAAATGATTGTCTGTAAAGTGTTAAAAGGAGTTGACACAATCCCAATAATATAAGAAGGGAAAGAGATGAAGGCATCGAATGGACATGGATCACCGTAATTGTTATCATGACAAGACAGAAAAAGGTGTTTGAAAAATGTTTTTTCCCTTAATTTTTATTTTAAAAATTTAAATTAATAATAAAAATTTTAATTATATTTTAATAAATTTATAAATTAATTATATTTTATAAATTAAGATAAAAAATTGAACTAAAATTTTAGCCCATTAAAAATTAAATTTTTTATTTTTAATTATTTTCAACAAAAAAAAAAAAGACAAATACTTTATAAATTATTCAAAATATTAACCTCAAAATTCTTATCATATAATATCTAAACCTTATCTTTAATGTTTTTTTTAGTGACTCGTCACCGGACTCTTGGTGGAGACACTATTAAGTATATGATTAATATAAACATGTAGTGTCTTATAGTGTTTATGCATGATTTTTTATTCTTAATTTTGCCATTCACAACATATTAAAATAATATATATATATATATATATATATATAATTGTGTCTGGAATATAAATTATTATTGTATCATAATATTTGTATAAAATGAATTAATTAAATGAAGACTACGTCTCTTTGGAATACATACGCTGTACGTTGTTCTTGAGCTTTACTTTCTTGTTGCAATATTCTTGGTTAAGCGAAAAGGATTATTAGAAAGAATTAATGTCTTTGATTTTCATAAAACTATTAAGTGGACCAATCACACGATTTCTATAAGTGTTATAATAACAGGGAAAAAAATGAGCATAAAGCATAAACCTGTATTTAATTTCATATTAATTAATCATAATTGATTGAAACAAGGGCTTTTACAGAAGTTTTCTCATAGAAACAAACAGAAATTGCACAAGGGTTTGCATTCTTCTGCTTTCTATAGCAACCCTTGCTGCTACTTTTATCACTCATTGTGATAAGATTTCTTTTTATTTATCGAGGTACTTATATATTTATGTTACTGTTTATTAGATTTAATCAATGAATTCATATGTGATCATATCATTGAATAATCAAAGAAGAGAGCATATTAACTGGTGTTCAAGATCCTTGTGACTGAATTTTGAAGGAAAAAAAAAAAAAGGGTTTCTAGCTAGCTATCAGCTTTTATGGCGTAGTCTTTGTCATGAAAAATAAAGTTTTAGTGGTAATATACCAGATTTCTTTCTGAACATCATTGTGTGTGTGTGATTATATTCATACAATTTTTTTTTTAAAAAAATAAAACATAGACTTTTATATTTTAATAGCCATAAGAGTTGACAAGTTTTTATGTTTTTTTTTTTATTTTCTTATGCAAGAAAACCAATGGGATTGATCTAGAAGACCCCAAACGTGGCAGAAGATGAATCATCAAGGCTATTATTAAGTAATTAAAAGGTGGAGAAGCACATCAATGATGACCCATCAAATATTGATAGTAATAATTAAATTATAAAATTAAAAGTACAAGACAGTGCGAATCCTAAGAAACGGTAAATCCAATTTTTCATTTCTTGTATAATAACAATAATGTTGTCTGGACGATAAAAATGATATTATTTGCACATGTGATACAATCTTAGTCCGTTATTATTAAAATACTTTTGTCACATCACTAATCAATCTACTCTTGTGATTCATTAGAATCAGTAAGCGTTCGGAGGATTTGGCCTTCATTAATCAACTTAGTCTCTTGATTCTTTGGAATCATTAAGAGTTGGGGGATTTGGCCTAAAATTGTATATTATTAAGAATTATAAGAAGTTTAAAAAAAGATAAATTATGTTGGATTACAAAATTAATTTAAAAATACAATTAATTAAAATTTTATTAAAAATAACAAATTATTTTAATTATGTTTACTCAAGTCAAGACATAGTGCATCCAAGATAGTTGGAATTTTAAGGAACAGTGAACCCAATTCTCCATTTTATATACAGTAACAATAATGTTGTCTGAATGATAAAAATGGTGCCATTTTTACATGTGATACAGTCTTACTACTTTACTATTAGAATACTTTTGTCACGTCATTAATCAACCTAGTCTCGTGATTCCTTAGAATCATTAAGAGTTGGAGGATTTGGCCTTCATTAATTAACCTAGTCTCTTGATTTCTTGAAATCATTAAGAGATAGAGGCTAAAACCGTATATTACGAAGAATTATAAGAATTTTAAAAAAGTTAAATTATATTGGATTAAAAAATTTATTTAAAATACAATTACTTAAAATTTTATTTAAAATAATAAATTATTTTAATTATGTTGACTCAAGTCGAGACACAGTGCATCCAACCAAATGAAAAATAAAATCAAGCTTTATAAGACAGCAGATTTAGATGATATCTCGGGCTTCGAGATGATTTTTGAGGAATCCTCAGTAATTACTGATTTGGATAACGATTAAAAACAATTAAAGAGAAGAGATGTAATTAAAGACATTTATTGGAATTATCCGTTTAGTTTAATTTCGAATTTATTTTTATTTTATGTTTAATTCTTTACCGGATGTGACACTGTAAAATGATTTTGAATATTATTCACTACGGGTGAATTAAGGAAATTAAGAACTAAATAGAAGAAGGAATCCTTGCGAATGAGACGTAAAGGAATGCGTATAAAAGCTCATGAGATTCGAGACAAATAGTAACCCTAATTCATTATTGCTAAGCGAAAAATACCACAACTCTCAACTTTCTCAGCATGTCGACGATGAGCGTTCAACCCTTTAATCGGTACGCTTTCTGAATCTCATGACAAATTCAGAATCAATGGCAATTATTGTTATGCTCTTACTAATTTTTTGGTTTTTTCTGTCGGTGTTTCCGAAAACAGATTCGTGAAGCTTGTGGCAAGGGCATTTTACGACGACACCATACCCCCAAAAGGATATGATCAACCGAAAACGGCGAGGAACGATAATAGAGGGATTGCCGTTGTCGTTCTTGATGCCCTTACAAGGTATTACAGGGTTTATATGCCCTTTAAAAACAAAAATTTACCGCCACAAGAACAAGGTATCATTTTTTTTTCTTTGTTTCGGCGGCAGACGACAATGGGTTAGAGAAGAAGATTTGGCCAGGGATTTGAAACTGCACCCGAAACTACTTCGTCGGACTCTGCATTTTCTCGAAAAAGAAAAACTGATCAACCGAGAGCATAGGAGAGAGGTCGGTGGTGTAATTTAGTTCATGTATATCGCCAGGGCGTTTGTTATTTGTTTCTAATTTATAAGTCCGATGGGTCTGTGTAGTGTATGGGTTTAATATGGCTTCCCCATTAGCTTTTTCTGTTCATCGCGTTCGTTGTTATCGTACTTTGGATGCGTATGGCTTTATTATCGCTTCCCCGTTAACTTTGTTTCTAATTTTATGGAGAATTATGTTTTATAAGTGTGATTTTTATGCTGACAAATCAGATCCTGACTGCGTTTTTCTTTTTGGTGTGGTTACAGACAGCTAAGGGTGCAAAGATATATAGTGCCGCTGTAGCGGCCACAAGTGACGGTCAGTTAGCAAAAGAGAGGGATGAAAAGATTAAGCTGCACACGCATTCTTACTGTTGTTTAGACCATGCACAGGTTTGTCTTCTTTTGATTACTAAAATTCCTAAATGGATGTTCAATTATTTGTTTGCATGGAATAGGCATACGAAACCTTTCACAATTTCTGTTCAGCCTTTATTATTTTTCATATTCCAACGTATCGTATTTTCACCAAATTCTAGCTTCTGTATCACTGAAGAGACCTAAAGTAGGGATGTTTCTGCAGATCTATGATGTTGTTAGGTACAAAATCCGCCGTTTGAAGAAGAAACAAAAGGAAGTTGAAAACAAAAACACAGTTCCAGAGTACATATGCCAAAATTGTGGGAGAAGGTCTCTGCTAATCCTTATCCTTTTTCCCTTTTTGTCTTAATGTTAGTTTACGCGCATCTGTGATTTGTTTTTATATTCCTGAAAATTCTATTGTATCCTGATGGCATTTCTCCAGATATAATGCCTTAGACGCATTGCAATTGAGTTCTCCTGAAGACGAATATTTTCACTGCGAAAATTGCAACGGGGAACTTTTGGCAGAGACTGATAAATTAGCAGCTCAACAAGTAAACGACGTGCTGCAGAGACTAGAGGTTTGGCTTTGCTTATGGCTTTATTTGTTTATACAAGTTCAAAGGGAATCGCTCTATGGTTTGCCTTTTAGTTGTGTCTTTGAGCCTGCTCTTCTGGGATGGAATGAGGTGCGCTCGACAATTAAAATTTAAGTAATAATAGATTAAAACAACAGGAACTAGGTAATAGCTTAGCGACAATGAAATGACATTTTCAGGTCTTGGCCCTTCAGTTGGATTCAGGTTTCTTCTTGGGTTCCACTTAGTCGATGTAGCGTAGAACTTCAGGTTTCGCACTTGATGCAAGCAGTTTTTAACTATACAGGTGGTAAAACTTATAGCTTTAGAGTCTTGATAGTGTTAGGGTACATGCTCGGAAGTATTTGTATCTATGCAGTTTCAACGTACAGAGTTCACTTCATGTTTCTTCAACTGGTTGGGCACTTCATTATGTCAGCCTCAATTTGTTGCTAATGTGAGCTTTTGCTAATGACGGCTCTTTTAGGCATACTCTTCACGCCATTGTTTTTGATTTCAGGCTCAGCTTAAGCCATTGATGGAGCAACTCAACAGAATAAAAGATTTGCATTTTCCTGAATTTGGAAGTCTCCTATCATGGGAAGCTCGAGCTTGTGCTTCCGGGCGTGCTGCGAATGGCAATTCTAGTTCGAATGATCCCTCCCAATTATCTCAGGGGCTAGGGTACGGTGGAACACCAATGCTATTCCTTGGGGACATGAAGGTAACTTTCTTCTCAGACCATTGCCCCCCTCTGCGTTGGCTTCTGGGGTTATGCATGATTTACTTACGCTGTTGTTACTTTACATGGTTACTGTTCTTTCACTCATGAACGATTTGAAGCTTGGTTTTCAAATCCGTGTGCATCGGTGCACATTATCCAATGTCATGCAGAATATGAATTAATATTATCTAGAAATATTTATTTTTAAAAAAATTTAAAATTATTACTTGTTTGGGTCAGATTATTACTTGCTTTTGTTATGTTTAACTTTTACTTTCTCAATCTGTTATACCCTTTTGGATTGGATTTGTCCATTACATTCAGGTTGGTTTCGTCCTGTGTTTGGTAGCGACCAAGTATTTTTCAGACATTAGGGGTGATGATTTATGATTAATGTGTTGGAACATAATTTTTATCCCTGTGCAATTGATCATTTGAAAGTTTGAGCCATATAACTGCTTATTTTCCTCCGTGATTTACTATGTTGTCATTGCAGTGGAATAAAATTAATGATGTAATCTCGGATTGTTGCGTTTACAACTGTTCAATAACAGATGTTGGACATATTCTGAATTAAAGAGGATTGGATAGTTTCTGAGAAATTTGTGGTTGGATTTTGGCAGGTTGAAGTTTCATTTTCCGGTGTTGAAGGCAAGGAAGTGGATGCCAAATCTGAAACTGCTGGGGCAAATCTGAAAGTTTTGCCGCCATGGATGATCAAGCACGGAATGAACCTTACAGAGGAACAACGTGGACAGATCAAACAGGAGACGGAGACGGACGGGATTTCGGCGGCTGGACGATCCACAGATGACAAGTACTCAAACAATGAAGCAGATAGAAAGAAATTACAGGTTCGTACATTGGAATTAGCATTACTTTTACTTTAGCGGGCAATTTTCGGATGTTTTTATCTATGTCATTTAGGTGTTTCTTTTTTCAATTTCACCGTAATTTAATGTGTTTTTGCTTCGTAATTCTCCTGCAGGATGAGTATGTTAAAGCTTATTATGCTGCACTGGTTAAAAAGCAAGAAGAACTTGAGCAAGCTGCTCAGAAACAACGGGAATATCTGAACGAACCTATATCCGATGGTCTTTCCGGAATGTCTAATAATCGTCAAGTAGGAATGAAGTCTAAACGTGAGGTGGATGAGGAAGATGATGATATTGAATGGGAAGAGGCTCCTGTCCCATGTGTGCATCATTGATTGTCTTCCTTCTTGTGTTAATTTGCTGGGCTTGGAAGTTTTTATTATCCCAGAAGTTTCCCACGGAAACAAACAGAAATTGCACAAAAGGGTTTGCATTCTTCTGCTTTGTTTAACAACGGTAATTGCTACTTTCATCACTCAGTGTAGTGAGGTTTTTTTTTTTATTATTCATCGAAGAACTTATCATATTTGTTACTGTTTACTGTATTGAATCAACGAAATCATATGTGATACATTGAATACTCAAAGAAGAGAGTATATTAACTTGTGTTGAAGATCCTTGTGACAGCTTTCATGGTGGAGTCCTTGTCAAGGAAAATAAAGTTGTGGTGTGAATACACCAGATTTCTTTCTGGAACTGCGCTGTGTGTGGGATCCGTCAACAATTATTTACACTAATAACTTTCATTAATTAATTTGTTAAAATTAATTATGGAAACGAACCCAATTATAAAACACAAGCACAAGGCAGTGGAATCTTAGATAATGGTGTTCCTTGTCAGAACCCAATTCCTCATTTTCTTTATGTATAATAACATTAATGCTGTCAAGGGGAATTTTTTTAATTTTTAATTTTTAAATATTTAATAAGATGTAATATAATTAATAATAAAAATGTGAAATATAAATTAATAAAATTTATTTTCTTTTAACTATTAAATCAGATCAGGAGGAATCCGCATCCAATACAGACACCATTCTTTCCAGGTGTCTTGCTTATTGGAATAATTTTCCCACATCGTTAATCAACCTAATCCCATTTTTTGAAAACTTTCAAACCGGAGATTTTCATGACATCTCGTGAATCTCGGGCTTCGAGATGATATAACATTTTCCAGTGCGCCGCACGTGTTTGGAACTACCGCAATCACTATAAAAACTCAAAACGCAGAGCCTGTCTGTTTCCCTCCAGATTTCACCCTCTCTTTCAAACTGAACCCTAACGTTTTGAGTCTCTATCTCGCTTCTGCGCCACCATCAACATAGCTAAAATGGACTTCTCACCACCGCCGATCGACGATGGTTTCTCCGCCGAGAGGCTTTTCAACCAAGGCTACTCCTACACTTACGACGACGTCATCTTCCTCCCTCACTACATCGACTTCCCGACCGACGCCGTTTCTCTATCCACGCGACTCACTCGCAACATCCATCTTTCTATTCCCTGTGTTTCGTCTCCTATGGATACTGTAACCGAGGACTACATGGCCTCTGCCATGGCGGCTCTTGGTGGCATCGGTATCGTTCACTCTAACTGTACGGCCTCCGACCAGGCGCGTATTGTTACATCCGCCAAGTCGCGGCGCGTCCCTATATTGTCATCGGGTTCGGCTGTTTTCAAGGGGCGTGACGCTTTTATTAATGATGTGAGGGATTTTGATGGCTGCAATTACGTTTTCGTTACTGAATCTGGTAATTGGAGTACTTTTTGTTATTATCAAACTATTTTGAAATAGTTGAAACCCTCTAAAAATTTGTAGTTTGGTTCAAATCAATCAAAAAGACCATATTTTTATGGCAATTTTTTTTTAGAAAAAAGGAAGAGCTTTTAATTGCATTTACAGAAAGTAGTTTAACTTAAAATTGCATCTTTAATTGAAGTACTAACAAGTGCTATCTTTGTTAATAATTTGAAAAACTAGCATTAGTAATTTGATAACAAGTAATATTTACTTTGTGTTATTGAGTTAGTTATGGAATTAGTATATTAATACTTTTTGACTCGTGGGTTATTTGTTTTCTTTTTGCTAATTTAGGTTCTACGAGGTCAAGTATCCTGGGTTATGTGGAAAAATCTGACTGGGACAATTTGGGTGATAAGAAAGTTAAGATATTTGATTATATGCGTGACTGCAATTCTAAGGTTTCTGTTCCTTGGGATTATGATTTGGGGCAAATTGATGCAGTCTTGGAGAAAAATGACGTAGATTTTGTTGTTTTGGAGAGGGACAGTGAGGTCATAGATGTGGTAATGAAGGAGGATGTGGAGAGAATAAAAGGGTATCCGAAATTGGGGAAGAGGACTATGGGGTCTGACGGGAAGTGGATGGTGGGGGCGGCTATTGGGACAAGGGAGTCTGATAAGGAGAGGTTAGAGCATTTGGTGAAGGCTGGGGCGAATGTTGTTGTGTTGGATAGTTCTCAGGGGAACTCAATATATCAGATTGAGATGATAAAGTATGTGAAGAAGACTTATCCAGAGTTGGATGTGATTGGTGGGAATGTCGTGACAATGTACCAAGCTCAGAATCTGATTCAGGCCGGTGTGGATGGGTTAAGAGTTGGGATGGGGTCTGGGTCAATATGTACCACCCAAGAGGTTTGTGCAGTTGGCCGAGGACAGGTATAACATTTTGCTTTGGCGTCATTTTGGTTATCAATTTAAATTCTTTGTCTAACCAGACCACATGCAGTGATGTATTTGGTGGAATTTATTGAATGAACAACATTAAAATTAAATGACAACTGATTTGGATATCTTGTAATGTGAAGATGGTTCTGTTTGTGTTGATATTTGACATCACATTTATTTTGGAAGTGGAGTGTCGGTTATGAAGATGGAGGTGTAAGTGTATGAAGTGTTATTCACCCCCCCCCCCCCCTTCTTTTTTTTTATATCGCTATCATTCTCTCTTTTGTGCTTTCTCTTTATGATAAATGTTATAGTCCTGTCACTTTATCCTTTTCATTGAATTTTTTATCATTGTGTAAATTTTTATATTTATTTCTCTTTAACTTTTCAGGCAACTGCCGTCTACAAGGTTTCATCAATTGCTGCACAGAGTGGTGTGCCTGTCATTGCTGATGGTGGCATTTCAAACTCTGGACATATTGTTAAGGCTTTGGCTCTTGGGGCATCTACTATAATGATGGGAAGCTTCTTAGCTGGAAGTACTGAAGCTCCTGGCGCCTATGTGTGTCAGGTATGATAGTCCTAAGGTTATTATAGAAGGCAGTCCTCTTTGTCAAACATTTCGGAGTCAAAGTGGTCTTTGCTATCAATGCTTTTGAAGCCATTATCTCTGCTTTCTTCCTAGCTATGTTTATTTGTTGCGGGGATTCAGTTATTTTGGAATTTGAAATTTTAAGTTGACTGCAATAATCTTCTGTATCAGGACGGTCTTCGAGTTAAAAAATATCGTGGCATGGGCTCCCTTGAAGCAATGACTAAAGGGAGTGATCAAAGATACCTGGGTGATACAGCTAAATTAAAGATCGCCCAGGGGGTGGTTGGAGCAGTTGCGGACAAAGGCTCTGTCTTAAAGTTTGTACCATACACAATGCAAGCAGTCAAGCAAGGGTTCCAGGATCTTGGTGCTTCGTCCGTGCAGTCTGCTCATGATTTGTTAAGATTGAGAGCTCTAAGGCTGGAGGTATGCGTTGCCATTTGGTATTTGTTGTTTTACTGTGATTATGCACAAATGAAAAAATTTGAATTTTGTTCTTGAAGCTGAGGTATTGCATGGATAAAATGATAGTTATTTATGAGCTTTTGCATGTTGATGCTACTAGGCTTGAACATTTGATTCTCTGATGTACTTGAAAAGTTTAGATCGACTGAAATTTGAGTACAATTTTAACTGTGATTCATCTGATTTAGTTCTTTCAAGAAGTGTACTATGGTTTCATTCAGTTGACCTTGTTCTTTTCTGCCTTGTACAGGTCCGAACAGGAGCTGCACAGGTTGAAGGTGGCATACATGGTCTGGTTTCGTATGAAAAGAAATCCTTCTGAGACTGCTCCTGCGTGTCATTGCTTGGTTCTCGTCTTGTGAATTCCCACTTCAGCATGAATTACATTAAGCGAACTGGGTCTATCAGAAGATAATCTACCGATCTGTTCTACCTTTATGTGAGTCTGAATTAAGCCCTTTTTTTTTTGGGCTGAGCAGGTGATAATCCTTCTGCTTGTATTATGGGGGATTATGTTTAAATTAGTGGAATGTTTTGCCTTTAATTTGGAATGAAATGATGCTACTTTTGATGTATCGTAGTGAATTTAAGGACTGATTTTATAATGTTTAGAAAAATAACATTTTGCCTTTAGAAACATGAATTTGTATTCAAATGAACACCTGCTTATCTCAAACACGTGCTCCCTTCTTGGGCTTGACAACATACTTCGCCTTTAATCTCAAATTACTTAAAGTAGTAGTTGTGATCAATGTATATATGTTATTCTTTTCTTCTCATTTGCAGATGTTGGCATTTTACCAATGCAAGCAAATTAATTTATCAATCTTCCAGCATGCATACCCAGTCAACCAAATTGAGGCTTCCATACTGATGAACTAACATCTAGTGCCATGGGCATTAGGTGGGGAGTTAAGAGTAAAATTCATACAGAACTTACAAGGAAGAAAATTTTGAAGAAAATAAAAACAAAAACAAAACCCACATAAATATGGAATCTATTTTGATTTTGATCTCACATGGCATCTACCCCTTGTTTATTTATAAACAATGGGATCAAAAATCACTTCACTGACAGCCTTGATCATCCCAACGTTTGAAGTGAATCCATCAGAGTTCATGTAAAACTGGTGCAACCCTTTGCTCATCTTCCAAATCAAATCCTTGCAAGCTTTCGGAACTACGCTACCTTTTTCCTGCAAAACTGATCTCAGAAGCTCTCTCCTACTGCTGTTGTTAAGATGTTTGATCTTTTCAACGGCCTCTTCTTCTGTGACGACACCATTGCTATGTACTACGGCAACGACACAGCATTCAATTTCCCTTCCTTGGATTCTCTCCACAAAACAGCCATGATCAAGTAATGAACATAATCAATCATATCAACGAAATCATCGGCAATTCCAATTTTAGGGAGCTTTGAAAGATATTTGTAGAAGAATCTAACCTTAAAACCTTTAAAGGCATTGAGAAGACGTGCACAAGTGCTAACAAGCTTATATATATAGATAATGGAATTCAGCACTTCCAACAACATCCTCTGAAAGCTTAGGCCCGACAAAACATACAGCTGGGAAGACCATCGGTCCCAAGGCAAATGATACATAAGCATTTCTCCTATATTCATCCAATGTTGGAACTGACTTGTTTCTTGACCACTCAGCTTCACGGAACATAGACCTTAACAAATTTAACCACTGCAGTGAAAGAGAGGCTCAAATCAAATCTAGTTGAACAAAATGATGAATAAGCTTTGTTCCATTATAAATGCTATATCAGGACGATTTCCATGGAGAAGTGAACGCCAGATTATATTATGATATCATAAAACCAGTACTTCTGAGCCTTATGTTTTTATAAGGCTCAGACACATTGAAAAGCTGGTGATTAATATCAAAATTTAATAACTAGCACTGCCAAATCCGATAAATAAGCAAAAATAAACTGACAGTAGTAAAGACTTTATCTCACAACTTCAACTATGTCACTTGTCATATCGGGTCCTTGCCATTTAAATGTCTTTTCTCCAAACTCACGAATTATAATAACAGGAGTAAAGACTTTATGTCTTCTTGTACATTCCACCTGTGGTTCAAAAATTTAGCAGCAATTCACGCACCAAAGGGGTTTTCAATAGAAACAAAATAAGAGAAAGGAAAGGGACAGGAGCATACTTCTCAAGCAGTTCCATGAGGTTTACCAGTTCCTCATCGGATCCTCAAGCAGTTCCATGTACATCAAAAAAGTCATCAAAAACAGTTGTGAGCACGGCATTTTTTGCCCATGAAATGCGAGATTCAGATAATTCAGGAGGGAAAAGGATAGCTGCCACAGAGAAGTAACAGTATACCTGCTTTTGCCTGGAAAATTTTATCTTGTCCAATATTTTCTCTACTACCCGCCTGCTTCTATTGGAAGATATCATGCAAAGACTATAGAAGTAATGCAGTATTAGCTGAGAATTGATGGAAGAAGCTACACCTGTAACTAATTATATCATTGATGTAAATGAGAGCAAGGTTTAGTAGCAAAAAGACTATTGATAGATCATGCCGGTATGCTAATTCATTACATTAAAAGGGTCAAGAAATGAAACCCACAAAAGTAAATAGATGCACCTTTCAAGATGTTTTAGTTCTTCATGAAGGACTAATCGGCAAATGTTGAAGTCATCCGCTTATAGTTTTTGGAAGAATTCATTGCAAATGTTTAAGGATCTAGCATCAAATACAAAGGAAAAAAAAAAAAGAAATTAACCAATGCTACCCATACACTCACTTAATTAGTATTTCTTTTTGAAGACTTAAAAAACTAGTTGTACCAATATGAATTTTTTAAAATCCTTATATTATCTACTCTGTAATGGTCTATATTTCTCCTGTGTGCTAAACGTTCCAAAGTTGCATGGTATGGAAACTCAAGTACATCTTCTACCTGAAACGATGGTTCCATTAGTAACAGGAAAAATTGCTTCAATCATTTTGGACTAGATTAACATCAAAATATTAGAAGAAACTACCTGTTGGCTAACATATTGACTCATTCTATCATAATCAATAGATTCACTTGTAATTCCTGCTTTAGGAGACGCCTAGTCCATAAATTTTGTTTCTGAAGAACCAATTCATCTGGATGTATCATTGTCTGCGAAGCCCTATATAACTCTAGAAGAGCACTGATGTCCTTCAGATAAACTTTAAGTGAATTGGAGAATTGATTTTCTTCAGCATATTGAGTTAAAGAATCTGCACCGCGTGATCAGTAAGTAATCTTTCAATGATAACACCAATATCCCAAAAAGATTGAAAAATCAGATCTTATTAAAAACAAATACCTGAAGAGACATCGTAGCCGTTCATATCAACAAACAAAATGCCATTGCACCAGTTGCAGGATCTGAAAATATCTCTTGCTCCCCCAGCGGCCAACATTTGTTAGATCGTTAATCCGTAAACTCATAGAAAACTTCAATGTACAGTTCATTAAAAATTATGATGCTTGTTCTCCATTGTTTTGAGCTAATAGCAGCTGTTAATACCAACAAATGGAACATTACCGGTATGTTTCATCCAATACTGAGCGGAGGTAATGAAGACAACCAGCATTGTGGAGGTGAGTAAGAGCAGCAGCTGTAGTGGATGGTGAGTTGAACAATGAACCATCCTTTCTTTGATATTTCATCACCATTTCCCAATCCTGTAATTTTCCAATTCCTTCCGAAACATATGCTAAGTACTCTTTCCTTCCCGCTGAGTAGTTTCTGTACCCACAAAATGTACACATTGACGTTTGAGTTTCTTAGGATATTTTACTCTGCAAACAAACAAATTCTGTGGTCTATTTCAAGGTTAATCCGTCATTCATATGAAAAAAAAATGCCCATTTTTAAAATCTAAAGAAATACAGTCAACTACAAAGCTATGTTGAACAAATCAAACTATGTTTTATTTAGGAGTGCAGATTATAGAGAAGGATGTCATCACTATCATAATAATTAGCTCAGAAAAATCACGAAAGACGAAACAAAAATTAAAAGCAAAATGCTGTTAAAATTTGTTAACCTTTGAAGCTCCAAATGCCTTCGCTCAAGCATGGGATTTATGTCCGTGGATCTCAGAGGGAGGTTCAGGTTCAAATCTTTTGCACATTCAATCATACCAGGAAATATTATATCGAATCCAATAAGCGTTTGCTGCTTCTCGTCAGTAACTGAACTAAAATTTGACTCGATAAATTGGATGCCTGTAACAAAACATGGACAACATTTATCTTACTTAGGGTACAATAACGGAGGAAAGAGTGCAAAGAATGAAGCAAAATGAAAAATAACCTTATTCATATGTTCTTCACCGATACCCCATCGTTTCAGGGCAAGCACAGATGCTAAAGTACACGAGACAGAGTCCTTGACTAACCACGAAGGGCGATTCGGAAGACTCCAAGAACCATCGTGGTGTTGATTATCCAACAACCAATTTATGCACTGCGGAAAACACGGGGCTTGTGGGGAATCCGGAGATGGGACCATTGCTACCCAAGCAGTGTCATATGAAGAAACAGATAGTTCAATCTTATCAAACATCTCCTTAATTCCTTCTTTAGTGCTGTCAAAGGACTGCGTGCATTGAGAACAATTTGCTTTCTCAATACAGTATTCATCCCTCGATTCATATGCAGAAATTTTTTTTAAAAAAAATTAAAAGAAGGAAAAAGTAATAGCTAGATTTCAGGTACCAGACTGGTGGCGTTGGCTTGTGTACCCAATTTTGATCCATGATTCGCAGCACCTGCTTCACAAAAATGAAACTAACAGATGTTTACAATGGAGTATTTCTTAGTATATTTACAGAAAAATATTTTCATCATTCATCATATGATCAAGGAAAAACAAAAAAAAAACAAAACAAAGAAAGAAAAGCAGATAAAACCCATCAAAAGTTTACCAGAGATGAAGAGAGAATGCCTGACAGAGAAGAAGAGTTCCCAAGAATGTGGGGTTGAGAAAGAGCCATGGAGTTGAAGAATGTATCATCTGTGAGTAAGCAGCAGTCAAGTACATCAAATATCAGTTGGTTTTGTATTTACGAGGAATCTGATGAAAAAATATCAGGTGATCTGGTGGACTGAAAATCAGTAGACACATGGATTCGTTAATGAAAATGCCATTGACGACAAAATACAAATACGAGGAATGTTTGCCTTTTAAAATCATATATGGAATGTTGAATAAGCATACTTATCTATTACGCATTTTAAGCTTGACTTTACATATTTTTGTATATTCTTCTGCCTTGGTTGTGTTGCCATTTCTGCTTTGTTTTCCTTGAAAGCCATGTCTATGATACACAACACAATAATGGATCGCACATTTTCCTCATCTTTTCGTTGTGGTTGTTCAACAAGTATACGTCACAGACTAACCAAAAGTGAAAAGTAAAAAAATTCAGGCTCGCACTCTACCAAAATACCCCACCCAACGTGTGTTTGTATATGTAAATGTGTGTAATCTAGGTCACTAGGTGGTATGTGTAATTTATGAACTCGACACAAATAAAAAGAATAAGAGTTCATTGAAACTTCCTTCTTGTAGTTAGATATGGTTTTTGTTGCTGTCAATGAAGGTAGAAGAAAAATAAATACAATGTAAAGAAAGGAAAACAGATTAAACCCAGAAAAATTTTGACACAGACGAAGAAGAGTTGCTTATTATTTGTTGTAAACATTCCCAGAAACAGAAGTTCACAACAGATAGTGGTGACATAGTGCATTTTGATCTTGTTCTGAATAAGCTTATTATTTGTTAGCGAAAATGCGTTAGCAAATCGCCTTCTTTGATCGCATCCTTCATCGTATCTGTAGTGAATCCGCACAACTATATACATATGTATGGATGGTTACACCTTGATAGTAAGTAATAATTAGTTGTTCACCGAGTACTAAATTGGAGACTACAACGTCTATAGAATCCTACCAACCACCATGATTACAGCTTCATGCATGAAATTGGCAGGAAAGAGACATAGAGCAGAAGAAGAAGAGCAGCTGATGAGATTGTGGGAGTGAGAGAGAGCCATGGCAGTGTTCAGTTTCATTTGGCAATTAGTAAGATAATTAATTAAGCTGATTGATCACAAATTAATTCACAAGTTATCTGATGGATCGATTGTGATATTTAATTATGAATATATGGTTGTAAAATCTCTTCGATTCAACAAATAAATTATTTCTTTTGAATGTCAGCAATCACCGACTAGCCGAAGTTTGGAATCTTATAAAATACAAGAACCTTGTCTTTGAATCTTTGTTATCATTAAAGTATGAGTAATACTTCAAGCACTTGCCCGAGTTGCATTGCTATTCAATACAATATCTTTCTCTTTAGAAACATCCATTAACAATTATAAATTAATTTGACGGTTTGATTGGTAAAATTTGATGGTTTAATGTCTTTGACAAACCATAACAATGCAGTCATATGAATACTTAAGCACTTGCTTGAGTTGCATTTCTATGCTACGAAACATGCTTAATTTTCTCCCCACAGATTCCATAAGCTTCAGACGCAGACATATAATAAAAATGCTTTAAGTGCTTTTGAAAAAAAACACTTTCTAAATACATCGAAAAGGGATGAGATATTAGCATGACCCCTTATGAATGACATGCCAGTCATGAACTCATCCATTATTGCACTCAACTGCCTGTTGATGAAAAGTTTTGGGGTACAGAAAAGAAAGCCATCGGCGAGAGATGGTATGCTCGATGAACGACAGTTGCAGTAATTTGTAGGGGTTTAAAAATCTAAAACGGGCCGTAGTCGGCCAATTTTATAATGACCCAGCCAACCGCTCGAGCCCAATAAACTCGCACAATCGGGCTATTTTCCGAGAATGAGGCATGGAATAGACGCCATCCACCAATAGCTTGCCACGTGGCATCTCCATAGCCGTCAAAACCCTGTTAACGAATTTTGTGATTTTGGTTTTTTTCCCATATGAATTTATATAAATTACCGCCTAATTATTTTTAAAAATATTATTAATTTTTTATTAACAGAAAAATGGAATTACAACCGCAGTCAACGTGAAGTGAAAGAGAAACAGAGAAGGCGGACGATCCATACAGTATATTTATTGATCAATCATCTCAAAAGCAGCGATAATCTTGAACCTCTACTCGGCGATAAGAGAAATCTTCGTTTAGCCCAATCATAATCAGTCTCTTTCTTCTCTCTTCACGTCCACATCTTCTTCTTCTTCTTCTTCTTCCCCTCTTTCTCATCCACATTCATATATCCACTTCCCCAACCACTGAACCCAATTCGAATATCTCGACTCTGCCGTAAAATTTCCCTCTTTCCATCTCTTTAGTCACAATGGCTTCAGCCACAGCTCCAACTACTTTCTCTCTCATCAAGACCGCCGCCGCTTCCTCCGCATCTTCCCCGCGCGCCTCTCTCTTGCGTGTCCCGGCGGCGCGGATCGAGAGTGTTCGCAGGCTCGGGTTTTCCGCAGCTGACCCGCTTTTCTCTAGCCACGTGGCGCTTAGGGTGAAGTCGATTAAAGGCAAGGCGACGCGCGCGGTTGTGTCGATGGCGAAGAAGAGTGTTGGGGATTTGAAGGGAGCTGATTTGAAAGGGAAGAAAGTTTTTGTTAGAGCTGATTTGAATGTGCCATTGGATGACAACCAGAATATTACCGATGATACTAGAATCAGAGCTGCTATTCCTACCATCAAACATTTGATTGATAATGGAGCTAAAGTCATTCTATCTAGCCATTTGGTATGTGGGTTTATGCTTAATCTGAGTTTTGGTTTGGAGCAATTATCTCAAATCTGTACATGTTGCTGAAAATGCAATTTCACTTTTGATTTCGAAAGCACTTATATCTAATTCTAGAAATAACATTTCACGTAAACAATACATTACTTTATTACTTGAGCATGAAATATTTGAGCCTGACTTTTCTTCTTTTCAGCGTAGTTATTGTTTAATGCTTTTGGTTTTGAGCTGTATGAATCAAATTAGTGTTTTTTTCATTGGATTTTTAGGGAAGACCAAAAGGTGTTACTCCAAAATTCAGTTTGGCGCCTCTTGTACCTCGCCTTTCTGAACTCCTTGGCATTCAGGTGAATACAACATAAAATTTTATTGAATGCTAGCTCGAGAGAGCAATAATTGCTGTGAACTGATGTACGGTGGTTTTCTCTGTTAACTGACAGGTTGTGAAGGCTGATGACTGCATTGGTCCAGAGGTAGAAAAGCTTGTAGCTTCACTTCCTGATGGCAGCGTTCTTCTTCTTGAGAATGTGAGGTTCTACAAGGACGAAGAAAAGAACGAACCTGAGTTTGCAAAGAAGCTTGCCTCTTTGGCTGATCTCTATGTGAATGACGCTTTCGGGACTGCTCACAGAGCCCATGCCTCAACCGAGGGGGTCACAAAATTCTTGAAGCCATCCGTTGCTGGTTTCCTCTTGCAGAAGGTGGGATTTCGAGTTCTTGCGGTCTTTGGAATCTTAGATTTCTTATTATTGAGACAAGTCGTTCAAAGTTCTTTAAACTCCTTGGCATGCATGACTTTATATATTTGTTTGTGAAATCATAATTAAGTTTAATTCTGACCATTTATAATTGAACCTTTCATCACACCTTTGATAAGAAATGGTAAAATGGAAGCAGCTTTGGTTCACCATCCAGTCTATTTGTAGTGAAGTTATATTCCAAATGTATTATTCAATCCAAAAATTCTTTATTTTCTTTTCTGCATTTTTTCACCAAATCATAACTATTTACTAGTGCTAATCATTCAGATTTCACGATTGTGAAAATCAAGCGTCAAATAAAAAGAGACTGGTATTAGATTGTTTTATTCATTTCTTCATCAGACTTCACGTTATTTCAATATTTGGTTCTCCTGTTGCAGGAACTGGATTACCTTGTCGGGGCAGTTTCAAGCCCAAAGAGGCCATTTGCTGCTATTGTGGGCGGTTCAAAGGTCTCATCCAAGATTGGAGTTATCGAGTCTCTTCTAGAAAAGTGTGATATCCTACTCCTTGGTGGAGGAATGATCTTCACATTTTACAAGGCACAAGGAATCCCAGTTGGTTCATCCCTTGTAGAGGACGACAAGCTTGATCTTGCAACATCACTCCTTGCGAAAGCCAAGGAAAAAGGTGTAAATCTTTTGTTGCCCACTGACGTGGTAATTGCAGACAAATTTGCTCCTGATGCAAACAGCAAGGTTTGTTTTGTAAATGACTGCAAGATATTTTTGTTTTCCTAAACTTGTTCCTCTGGCATTATTCACATATAAATCTGATTAAATTTAGTTGACCAAAACTATTGACTTTGACCCATACAATTTGAAGCCAAATATTATTATTTCAAGTCCTTACGGATATGTCATAAATTATGAGTATGTGTAAAAAATTGGTTTGCCTTTCAGGTTGTGCCCGCATTTGCCATCCCTGATGGCTGGATGGGACTGGATATTGGACCAGAGTCTGTTAAGACATTCAATGAAGCTTTGGAAACTACCAAAACTGTCATCTGGAATGGACCAATGGGAGTGTTTGAGTTTGACAAGTTTGCCGTTGGAACAGAGGTATGATATGTTTGTTGTTGTCTTAAATCTGCATGCATTGGAATAATGCTAATATGTTCATCAAATTTTTATGCATTCATACAAGTAGTAGTATGTTCCAAGTTCCAACACGTTTTACTTCCTTTCAAGTTGGAGCGATTGTAATTGAAATTGTGATTCTTCTTACAGGCAGTAGCAAAGAAGCTGGCAGACCTCAGTGGCAAGGGTGTAACTACCATCATTGGAGGTGGAGACTCCGTAGCAGCAGTTGAAAAAGTAGGAGTTGCTAGCGTGATGAGCCACATATCAACTGGTGGTGGTGCCAGTTTGGAGTTGTTGGAAGGCAAACAGCTTCCTGGTGTTGTTGCTCTTGACGAAGCCACACCGGTTGCAGTGTAAGACCAAAATCAATTTTTTTCCCCGGCCCACATGTTGACATTTTTGTTCAAGTTTGTAAGAGAAATGAAAACATTGTAGGAAGATATGTGTTAATCTTGTAAATTTTCACCTTTTCAATGAATTTGTAAATTTTCACCTTTTCACCTTTTCGATCAATATATGGTCCCATTCTGCCATTTCTTCGATGTTCCTTGTACTAATCACTGTATGGATAGGACCAAGAGAGACATCCAAGATTTTACAGATAAATTGGTTCTTTTTTCCCAAAAAATTTCGCTCTATTTACCTTTATCTCCTATGTTTAATGAGCATCATTTAGTTAAATCTTTTGGTGAAATGTATCCCATTGTTTTCAAGTTTCAACCGTGTATTATTCTCTTTATGGGTTTGAAATATCTGAAGCTGAAGTGAATTTCCAGCCGGTAGTGTTAGCATATATTCCTGCTTTTTGCAGCAATGGTTATGGTACTCACATCCGTAACCATTAGATTAGTAATGTTGATATAAAAGACGGTGGTAAAGGACTTGTAGAGTGATCACCTTGAGTTGCAGCCACAGAAATGATCACATGATCACCATTACTTCAAGCCACAAAAATGAGAATTGTCAAATTATTCTCTAGAAGGCACCAAAATGGGAGGTTCTTGAATGACTTTTAGTTTTAGATACTACTCTCTTTCTGTTGAGGCAGTTTGGTAACATTATGAGTGGCTGCTTTTTGTGGGTGCTGGAGCACCATTTTCCGAGCATAGTTATGGCTTCTTAGGTCATTGCAAAGAACCAGTGACCCATAGCTGAAAGGCTTAGACTCCATAGTTTGGTGTAGAATTTTTTGGGTTCCAATAAAAAAATGTTTCCAAGATATGTCACCAAACATGCCACCCATTGTTTTAAGAAATCAATATCAAAATGAGAATGAGATACATCATGCTTCATACATCCTCAAAATCACATTGGTCAAACTAAAAAAAAATAGAATATAAATAAAGAAGATTCTTGGCGTAATAGAATATTCTTCTCCTATACTTTTTTTTTTTTTATACTCCTAATTAAAATTGTATTCATAGCTAAAACCCTGATCTCTAGGCCAAATCAAAACCATCTCCTACGGCTAGCCCATGGTTTCACCCTAACCCACAGAAGAATCCACACCCAAACCTTGCTCCCCAAGAAAAATCAGTGGGCCGCATTTGGAAAGTTATTCTCTATCTTCCAATATTAGAATACAATAATTATGACTTAAAATACAATATTAGAAGGATAATTTAGTATTTTTATCCAGTAATTATGACTTAAAATTACATTGCACATTGCTTTGTTATCTCGATATCAAATGTTGCCTTTTGGGTTTAGGATCTAATTGATATAAATAAACAACAATTACACTTATTTATAAGAAATAGAAATATAAGGACTCACAAGTTTACCAAAATGCCGTTACGCCATCACTATTGGCTATAATTAACCCACTCTCCTATATAAAAAAAAAAAAAAAAATCAAATCCTTCACGAGCTTTCTTCAGTTTCAGTCGTACTGTCTTCGATCTCGTTCAAAACTCATAACCAAAACCATTTCTCATTTTCTCCTACCTAGTACGTCACGTCACTATTGTCGTTTCTGTTTCTTTCATTTCTTTTCAATACGTTCACTGATTGATCTGTTTTGCTTTGTTCAGGTGTTTGATTGAAGTATAATGGGGGCAAAGAGGAGCGTAAGCGCTTTGAAAGCCGCTGATTTGAAGGGAAAGAGAGTGTTCGTGAGAGTGGATCTGAACGTGCCTTTGGACGACAACTTGAAGATCACTGATGACACCAGGATTCGTGCTGCTGTTCCCACTATCAAGTACTTGATGGAACATGGCGGCAAAGTTATTCTCAGCAGTCATTTGGTATACTTCTCGTTTACTGCATGAATCCTGGTTTTTGGTCAATGGGTTTGTGTTTTCTTGTTGGATTTTTACCGGGTTGATCTTAGTTTTTGGGTTTGTGTATTTATTTTAATAGATATTCGTGTTTTATTTCCATTTTATTTGATGTATTTCCAGCTGATTTCTACTACTCTTTTTCGTGCGTGATGGGTTTGTGTATTTTTGTTGAATTTTCACTGGGTTGATCTTAGTTTTTTGATTCATGCATTTATTTTCTATAGATTGTTACCATGCTCGCTTGTATTTGTTGTATTCCCAGATGATTTTTTTTTTCTGCTTTATGGGTATATTTCCAATAATTAGCTGTTAATGTTATTTTTATTGTATCCATATAGTCAATCCCTGATGAATTTTTTCGCCTTGTCAGAGATGGAATTCGTAGACCTTTGTCATAATCTCCTCTGAGCCGATGTATGTGTACTTTTAATTTTTATTACATTTTTTTGCTGCTTTTGTTATTTCTATTGTTTGATCGAAAAGATTATTCTGTTTTAGCTTTAAACCTCTTGGTTTCTGATAGTGTTATTGGTTAGCTAGCTCATATGCAGAAGTTCTTACTTTGATGCTTGTTGGCAATTATTTCAATGTGTTTGAACTCAAGTTAGCTGTGCTATATTAGTTGGTGTCTACTGGTAAATTGTTCCATTTTAGGACCAATTCTGCACTTGTAGATATATCTGCACGAGCTTTCTTGGCCCAATTTTGTTGCTCAATTTAAATTTCATTCCTTCTTTGGCTACTGATGTGTGCATAAGTAATATGTAACGGTAACAGTGAAAATGGATGTATAATTACTTAATGCTCTCATGCGTTACTAGTTTTGTTTCCTGTTGTGGATATTGCTTGTAGTGAATGGATGGATTTTTGCCTTTAACTGCATTGGGATATGCTAATGAGTCCCTGAACTTTTTCTTGGAGTTTGGGACAGTTATCTTATCAATTATCAGTTTGCTTATTTTGTTGGAACATAATCTTTATTGTTTTTTTAAATCCTCTTTTTGTCTATTTGTGTCATTATCTTGTTTGTCTTTAGTAGTATGTTGAGTACTTGTCTGTCACCCTATGTTGATAACTGCATCATTTTGTAAACTTATGTATGCAATCCCGTAGTTCTCTATGTCCCTATGTATAAAAGAAGAAAATTCTATGAAGGGGAAATAAATTTCTAGTGCTGTCCTTGATAAGTATATTGGATTCATTTGTTTTTGTCAAGGAAATTAATTTACCTATCTGTTTGCTTTAGTTCTCCTCTTTTTGCCGACTCGAAACACATAGCTGGTGTATCTTTTACTTTTTAGCATCTGAAAATGGCCAGGCAACACTATTAAAGTTGATCCGACATTCTTTCATCCGCCTAAATGCAATAACCGGTCCTGCTTACTTGGTAGAGAAGGATGGAATGAATAATGCCTGTTAAAATCATTCTTTATACTTTTAATCTGGTCCTACATGAAAAATTAAAAATATGGAATATCGACTAGTAATAAAGTTAACACATTATCTCTTCTTCTTCTTCTCTTGAAGGATAAAGAAATGGAAAGTGGCAACCGTATCATTTACACACTCTTCCACTGTATTAAATAGACATTCCTTCCCTCTTATGAGGCATGATGTTTGTGAAACTTTATTGGAAGTATAAATCTGAGCACCTAGCTCAGAATTACGGTGCGTACTCAAGATATATAATCTCTGGGCTGCCAAGGCATACTTGGGATAAGTTCGAGACCAGGCTCTATGAATATTGTCAGGCTTTGAGGATTTGTGAAATTCAAGTGTTAAAAGATGGTTGTAACTAAAAAAAGGGGAGGGCAATTGGAAATTTTTTAAGCATTGGATGGTGGTATAAGGACATGGAAATTAAATTTATTTTGTCCTTTCTTCAATTGCCTACGCAAAGATAAAGTGTGATCAACACGTAACTTTGCTTGTGTACTTGCATTACTACGAAATCATCATTCACATTCTTAAATTTTATAAGCCATTGTGTTCTTTCTATTTTTGTTTATTTTGGACATATTTTTTAATTTTGTGGTTTCTGACATTGTTTATCTTCTGGTTTTCAGGGACGTCCCAAGGGTGTTACACCCAAATACAGCTTGAAGCCTCTTGTGCCAAGGCTTTCTGAACTACTTGGATATGAGGTTAGTCTTTTCCTCCTATCTAGTCTTAAAGTAGTAGTTTTTCTTGATTTCCATACCTTTATAGTTTTCTTATTTGATGCCTTTTTTGTTCTCCTTTGCTGCAATAGGTTAAAATGGCAAATGACTGTATTGGTGAAGAAGTTGAAAATTTGGTGGCTAAAATCCCAGAAGGAGGTGTCTTGCTCCTAGAAAATGTGAGGTTCTATAAGGAGGAAGAGAAGAATGACCCCGAATTTGCTAAGAAGCTAGCTTCACTTGCAGATCTCTATGTTAATGATGCATTTGGCACTGCCCACAGGGCCCATGCTTCCACTGAGGGAGTCGCTAAGTACTTGAAGCCTTCTGTTGCTGGTTTCCTTATGCAGAAGGTATTTGACCACTAGAGCACTCACTTGTTTGAGTTCTTTACCCTCAAAGAAATTGTGTCTTACTTTGTTGGATCCACAAGTCAGTGTTGGGCCCGGGCGACTGGTAAAAATATCATATTCTAGGCTGAAATATATAACTCTGATTATACATAAGTGAAGATTATTACATTCATTTTAGAAAGAAATGTCAGGTAGATTTTGATTTTTCGACAACTGATTGATGCCAGTTGATTATTGTGGTGTATTACATTCATTGAGCTTTTTTAGCAAACGCTTGACAAGTTGACTTGTTTTCTGATTGTAGGAACTTGACTATCTTGTTGGAGCTGTGGCAAATCCTAAGAAACCTTTTGCTGCAATTGTTGGTGGTTCAAAGGTGTCAACTAAGATTGCTGTTATCGAATCGCTCTTGGAGAAGGTTGACATTCTATTGCTTGGAGGAGGAATGATCTTTACTTTCTACAAGGCCCAAGGACTCTCTGTTGGTTCATCCCTTGTGGAGGAAGACAAGCTTGATCTTGCAACATCACTTATGGAGAAGGCTAAGACTAAGGGGGTGTCTCTCCTTCTCCCTGCTGATGTTGTTATCGCTGACAAGTTTGCTGCAGAGGCTAACAGCAAGGTTTGCGCAATCATATTCTTTATTGATCTATATGGAGTAAAATCTTGCTACAGTAAGAACTAAATGAATAAGTTATATTGTTATTCCTCTTTGGTACATTTGCCCATAAATGCTGCAAAGTAAATGTAAAATGATGAGTATTTGGAATAATGTTATAATGTTATTACAGGTGGTGCCAGCTTCTGGTATTCCAGATGGTTGGATGGGCTTGGATGTTGGACCCGACTCCATCAAGTCATTCAGCAATGCTTTGGATACTACCAAAACCATCATCTGGAATGGACCCATGGGTGTGTTCGAATTTGATAAGTTTGCTGCTGGAACTGAGGTATGGTTTTAGTATTTTCGTCTTGAAAACCTATACCAGACTGTACTATTGCATAGCAATTGAGACAATACTCTTATTTATCTTTGCAGGCAATCGCCAAGAAGCTTGCAGAGCTCAGTGGCAAGGGTGTGACCACAATCATTGGAGGAGGTGACTCTGTTGCAGCTGTGGAGAAGGTTGGTCTTGCCGACAAGATGAGCCATATCTCAACAGGAGGCGGTGCCAGCTTAGAGCTTCTTGAGGGGAAATCCCTCCCTGGAGTCCTTGCTCTTGATGATGCTTAAGCTTTTCATGCTCCAATGCCATTTTCTTGTGCATTTTCACTGCTGTTGTATGGCTGGTTTTCAGCCTGAGTGGATAAAAGTTGACGGTCAAGCTGATTTTGTAGAGGCAGTTAAGTGTGAACTTCAAATAAATGCATTTGTCATCGACAGCTATGCTTTGCTCCGTGATTGGATCCATTTGGGAACGATGTTTATGATCTAGTTATAAGATTTTGTTTCAGTAGCAATATTCTTGTTCCATTTTTTTCATCACCATGTGCCATTGATGATTGCTAGATGAATGGATCCTGGTTTTCATGAATAATATTGCATGAAATGCAATATTTTTGAGAATGCCGGTCAATTTTAACTGCCTGAATTGCCATTTCTTGTTCACGGCAAATTTTTGGCAATCCCAGCAGGATATTTTGACCGAGAACAGGCAAATCTCAACTGGTACTAAATTTCTTGAAAGTTGGTCACCGACTTAAATCAATTGAAGAATTAAAAACAAAAATTGAATTCCCCAATAAGCAGTGCGTAAATTTTATCAATCCCGTGAGATCATTTATACTCTTCCCAGACAAGTCGTAGGTGCCTATTATGCGTGCTTTCACTTCAATCTGTGCAAGTATAACGTTCATTCCCGCCAACAGATCTTCATCGGAGTCTGATACACACGAGACCGACAAATGTTTCCGCTCTGTGATTTAATTTGTACATTACTAAACCTACGCTCTGTGTTTTCAGTTCTCTATCTTTTTACTCCATGCAACAGCTGATTAACTTCTCCAATCAAATTTGCCTAGTGAATTGTGTTGGGAATTCTTGTCTTATTGAAAGTTACATTATTTTAGGGGAAATGTTGAGAGAACTGCAAGATATGTTGTCATTGGTTTACAATTTGAAGGGTATGTTTGATAACTGAATTTATTTGTGCTTTTGTAAGAATCTCCCGGTTTCATTGAACCCATCTTGCATGCGTTCCATTGATTGAAGATGCAAGTGAGGGGATTATGGTGGCAATTGATTTAGAGAAGAGCAATGCAGTGCTTGCATTATCCTTCTTAGTTTGTTTTGTCTTTTGGTTCTTATATTGGGAAAGCTTTTTATTTTGTTTGTCAACACAGCCTCTTGCTACTCGCAGGGCGTGGCAACATGTCCGAAAAGGGGATAGTGTTGCCAACGCTACATGTGACAATGGCTATGGTTGCTGAGGAGTCAGGTGGAGGTCGTGTTTAGGGATTAGACATTCAGAGAGACGCTCCGGAGAGTACTTCTTCTTTGCCGGATAAGTCAATCCGGCAGAGGTGCTAACTGTGCATTTTCATTAAATGTTCATGCAACTAAGAAATATGGACAGTGTTGAACTTATGTCAGGTCATATTACTGCATATCATTTAAGAGGAAAAAAGTTAATGCCACTTCATCACGCTGTTTTAATCGCTTCATTGGTTTTAGGCTAGTGGCATTCAACTTGGGGTTACCTTCCAGGAGGCGACAAAACTGTCATTACAATGTCTGAAACAACACTGCTGGCATTGGAGGCTGCAGAGAGAATCCTAATACCAGGTGGTCTTATTATTAGCATGGTGGTAGCCTAGCCGTGGTGCATCCTAGCGGAAGGTAATTTTCCTTTGGCTATAGATTTTTGTTGACAATGGAAGGAGTTTACTTTCTACACCTGGAATTTACTTTGGCTTGTAAGATTAGTTGAATCTCACCCCCTTAAAATAAACCAGTCAGGTAAAGGCTTGAGATATATATATATATATTAAGACTCTTTTCAGGCAGTTTGATTAAAAAATCTTCTGTTTCTGCATTTCTCAAGTTTCTGAAATCTGCTTTCAATGTCCCAACTTCTACTCTTTCCTTTCGTCCAGGGAGGAACTGGAAACTGTTGAAGCTTTCGCTGGCAGATTGTCAGTTTATAATTGGATCTACAACAACCAAAAAAAAAAAATTTAAAAAGATTGTGATTTATTTAATGAACAGATAATTGAACGATCGCGATGGGACTCGAACCCACAATCTCCCGCTCCGGAGGCGAGCGCCTTATCCATTAGGCCACGCGATCTCCTGGTATCATCTGGAGAAGCTTTTATTTAATTAATAAAATATTTAATTATATGTTAGAATTCACTGTGTTTCCTACATCGTTTTCTCTCATGTTACAACTTCAATTTTGTTCTGTCGCTCCATTCTTTGAATTGCAGGCGGTGCAACGTACGGCATCAAGTAGTTATTACCGTTGGTTTAAGGACTCGTCCAGTTGTTCAACTCTCAGATTTTCCTTACGATCAAGGAATGGGAATTTTTGCATGTTATTATCATCCATGTCTTCTATACTAATGCCGAGATTGAAATCTAAATGGGAACCCATCGTTCTTTCACTTTTTTTCATTTACCACTTCTGTAGATACGTTTTTGTGAAGGTTTTCAGCAGCATTCCAGAGATTATCTGATGGCTCAACTCCAGTCGTGTTTCCCATCCCTTGAAATCCTCTCATGTGGTTAGAAAAGGGGACCGTTTCCAGATGTCAGAAAAATTGATGAGGTAAGAAATTACGGTAACAAGTGGAGTCAGTTAAGAAAATCAAAGCCATGTTATTGTTGTTGTTGTTGTTATTATTATTATTATTCAGGAGATGTATTCTTAAATTCAACTTCAATATCATTGACTCTTGATGTCAAGGTTCGGATTGCTGATTCTCATATTGAACACGATGCAACAATGATAAAAACGACAACGCTCTGCTGTTCCGGACAGCCTTCTTCGTCAACATATGTGTATTCGACAAGGCAAACAGTCGGGGATGTGTCTTGTTGAATCATAATTTATGAAGTGTCGACGGGTGTGTCAGGGTGAGCTCCCCATTCCGTCCAAGATCCATCGTAGACAGCAACATCAGGCTTCCCAAGTTTATGTAAGCCCTGGAAAATTAAGAGCATGAAACAATTTCCCTTTTTCCAAGGATAAACAAACAATTTCTGACAGAATACTTTTTCCAGTGGCACAAGCAGTCAGAACAAGTTTAGTCTTAAATCATCTTAGCCTGTGATGTAAATGTTTTGAGTTGTGTTTTTCTAGTTAGCAAAAAAATTCTTGAAAGCTATGAAGTGTGTGCAATTTCCTGAAGAGAAAAAGTTGGAAGAATACCAATGCCAGTATGCAAGCAGTTACTCCAGTGCCACAGGAAGTTACAACAGGTTTCTCCAATGAAATGCCTGCAGAAAAGTATGCAATTAGGCAATAGCTCAATATTGCAGTGCAAAAAATCTAAGGCCTAAATGAGCCATTTTGCCATCGAGTGACAATCATTAAGAATAAATTGCAGCCGGATCATTGACTAAGATATTGATGAGTTCAACATCATTCTTGAATCACATAACTACTAATTACAAGTATAAAAATATATAGTAAATTCTTAAACTTAAGGTTATGTAGTAATTAGTATTCACAAAAACATGAACCAGCCAGATCCGGTGTCTAGATGTTGGCAATATTTCTACTAACACACCATGTTCATATTGCAAAATTTATCGACCTTTTTGCTGTTCAAAATATTATTCACAGTTTACGCTAGGCAAACAATTCACATCCTAGTTCCATTTGAGCCCATTCTAGATGAGAAGAGAAGATAGAAAGTAGTAGCTATTGACAAATCAGAGAACTAAACACCAACACATACACTAAATTGTCAGAATAATGTTTAGCGGATGATGGTTCTACCTTCTTGCTCAAATCGTTTCTTAAGCTCGTCTGGTGGTAAGAGAGTTTGGGAAGCATCCAACAACTGGAAAGAACAAAAGATGCCAATGAAAAAATCATGAATTTTTTATTTAGCATTTGCAGTGTATTTAATCATTTCTGAGTCACACACAAGGTAAGAAAATGAGATAATATCAGAATGGGAACAAAAAAGATTGAAAAGCCTACAAACAATTTGTATTAGTAATCTATCAAGGTATATAATATTAACAGTTTGTTCCCACAGCAAAGTGAATCCACACTTAGCAATGTCATTCCATATACTCTTAAGTAATCCTTTTCAAATACCCGTGATTGATATTATCTGCCACTCCATGCTTCACAAAGAGAAAGAGAGAGTTAAAGCATCTGGACAGTCAATTGGGCCTTCCTCTAATAGATCCCAAAGGATATGAAGCACGATATTCAGAGTCCTTCATTCCTAAATTTTTTTATTTTCATTATTTTTGTTTATTGCCCCAATTGTGAAAATATGATTGTTGTTTACCTGGGGAAAAGGAATGCACTTGCTGCCAGGTACATGGCCACTCCTTATTCCCTTGCGAGGTTCGGGTGCAGCACCATCAAACCTGCAACGGTAACAAATCTCCATAAAGCTTTAAGGAAAAAATAAAACTGAAAAAAATTGTCTGAACAAGTAGCTCCATTATACTATCACAGCAAGAACTAGGCTGTCTGATCAGTTGAGCCAATTAATTTTCCAGCTAAGACTAATTTTCTGGACTGGTAGATCACATTTGTTTCACAGAACTCAAGTTTGACTTGGTCCTACATATCAAGCTTTGATTGCATTGCGAGACAGATCAGATTACTTCCAGAAGATGTCTTACTTGGCATCTAGGAAGCCCAAACAATGCTTGCAGTCAAGCCAGAATCTAATATGATTATGGGTTTCACTGATCTTCGATGAGTCCACATGCTATGGAATTAGAAATCCATAATATTTACCATCAGCAATCAGAAAATGATTCTACGCAAATCATGTCTTCTTTGTCAACGTTTGTGACTTACATAAATTACCTAACATTTTTCATTTGTTAAATCATCTTTCATCACTCTTGCACTATAATCAACCCTTGCTCCAATGTGGCTACAAAATTCCATCAAGCAAGTAAATAGTTGGCCTGTTTACTTAGCAATCTTTTGTACATGATTTGATATCCTAAAAGAAATATAATTGATCAATTTTTGAGACTAACTCAGATTTGTTAAACACAGTCTATTTTTGAGACTAACTACAGATTTGTTGAACAAACAGAACAAGAATCATAGGCATCACATTTTTTGTTTTGTATAAAGCAAATACTAAAATATCAAGAAAAAACAATTACATAGAGCAGAAATCCGTACAGCAACCAAGCACATAAGAAGGCAATCACCTGGCTTTTGAACGAGCATCAAGGTGTTGGTAAGTCTTTTCCTCAATATTTTTTTTAACCTGGCAAATATGGAGGCAGAATAGCCACCATAAAATTTTAGCCAAATTTGAAATTGCATTGGGCAAAACAGCTACAGAAAGACAACTTTATCCACAGATCAAGGTGTAATGTCAACATTAAAAGAAGATAAACCGCTTTACGGTTTCGTTTGGTATTGAGGTGCAGTGACTTTTAAGACAAAGCTGCAGTGAGATGGAAGCACTGGATGTTATATAGTAATACAAAACCAAGTAAGTTCCACTAAAAGTTGGTTTTAAACACTAATTACTTTGTTTTCAAAGCAAAGTAGAATCATCACAACACCAAACGAAGTCTACATAAATTGGTTGGCAATTATGAACCACATCAACAGATATATCTGCCGTGGTATATTAAATCCAGTTATTACAAATATTCTCTTCAATGTTGTAATCATAAACTTTTTTACTATGTCAGAATGAAAATATGCATCTTCATCTTTTATACACCAAAACAGCATTGTTTAAAATAAAATGAAATCCAACCTGCTCAAGCGTCCAGACAAGATGTGGCTGAAATTTCGTTTGAAATGTGGTTGGCCCAACCTGCAGTACATAGGTGCATGTGATTGGAGCCACTACCAATAAGGATGAAAATGAGAAAAGAAATTACCAAATGAATCTAAATAATGCAATGTACTATTCAGATTCATAATTATACAAAGAAAGAACAGTTCACAGTTTGAACTTCAGTTCCAAACATCCATAGCTATATAGCATAACTAGGTTAAAATTATGAACTTACGGCCTGTCCCTGATATACTTTCTCTATTGCCTCACTTGCAGCACTAGCTTTCAAAATAGCGTCACTAGAAGCGCTAGATTCAACATCATATCCAGAAGCACGCCATCTTGGTAGGCCTCCATCTAACACCCAGACTCGGTCATGCCCGAAGACTCGGAACATCCTTTCCAATTTGACAAAGAAGATATGATGATTAGTTCATTCTACAAAAGTATCATAATGTACCAAGATCCTATAAAGTATGCAACTCACCACCAGACACGTGCTGCACTAAAAATTCCCTTCCCATCATAAACAACCAACCCATCTTTATTCTGGATTCCAAGAGCAGAAGCAGCCGCAGCAAAAGCCTCCTCTGAAGGCAACATGTGTGGCAACTGACATACAAAATTATGGCAATAAGTTAATTTCTAATGCTAAGTATCTGATACATCAACCATCTATAAATGGGTTTAAAACTTCAAGTCTAACACCTGATGGCATATACAAACTCCCGTAATAATGATAATACAATATTGTATTATTAATAACAAACAGTAATAAAAGAAGAGCACCGACATTTGAAGTTCGATCTGCTATGCCATCTACGTCAAAGAAAAGGGCACCAGGAATATGAGCGACCTGTTTGTGAGGCATTTGGGGCAGAAAAGTGAGGTTATTAGCAAACTAAAATGGAACAGAATAGAAAACACTAAAAGAGTCCCGAAAAAACATTAAGATTGTACAAGATAAATATTAAAGAATGCAACAATCACAACTTCACAGGTGAGGTTACAACAAAAATCCATTCCCAATTTGAAGGGAAAGTCAATATGCGCTATAATGTACATTGCCTGGTGAATGATCAAATTAAAATAGATTCAAATGAATACACAGACAGCACCTGATACTCTTGAATTGGATTCCTCTGTTCATCTGGCATGTACCAGGATGCATCCAAAACCTGGACGAAATACAATATAAACAATAATAGAACTGTCAGTATGTAGGTTTTCAAAAATTGCAAGTGATTGTAGTTAGGGTCGCTCACAGAAAGTCGTATGGCTAACTTGTTGAACCAGTGATTTCACCCATGATCATAAATTCCATTCTCCATGTGATAAATAAATGAATGAACACAAAAATACCATATGATGAACAATGTGAGATCCCTTCCAACAAAGAGTTCATAATAAAAAATAAAAAGGGACATACCATGCACATACCTTCATATCAGATTCCCTGAGATTAGCATGGAGCCAATCAACAGAAACAACAGGTTCGTTGGTGGACACAGATGATGTTGAATAACCAGCTCTTGAGCCAACAACTGAGGAAACCATTATTCGAAGAGCCTGACTAGATGGTGTGTTATATGCTGTGCGGGTGAATTCAGGCCTTGAGTAAAATGGTCTCTTCTGCACAAAATTAAAAGTGCAGAAGAGAAGGATACAATTAGGAGAGTACTAAATATAGTAAAGCAGTAAAATCATTATTTTAGAAATATTAACGGGTTACAGTTAGCAAGCTAATTTCTTTACCATATATCCTACAGTTACAGAGTTAAATTATTTCCAGAATGTTATATTTCAACTTCCAAATTCAGCAAAAGCATACATCTAGAACTTTGAGCATAAAAAACATCCATGACTTTTGTATCTGATCACTACCGAATTACAAATTTTAGCTAATAAACATGCGCAGACACCAAAATTTAAAACTTTTTTCCAGACACCAAAATTTAAAACTTTTTTCCAGGAAGTCACTCAATTAAGGTTAAAACACACATCACAGCCGCAGCAACAGTTCAAAACCCCACTCCGCATACAAAAGACCTCGAACAAAATATTTACTCTGCTAAAAAAATCGATCCTTTTAAGTACACGCACCAAAAAACCAAGATGCACAGAAAGCAAAACCAATCAAAACATGCAGAAAAACAAAAAAAAAAAACACAAAAAAACCACAGCAAAATCAATCAGAACAATGAAAATCCAGACAGACTCAGACAGTAATTTGGAACTTCCATTAAACAGAGAAGTGAAAATAGCTCAACGAAAACAGCAATTCCACGAACCAAAATCGATTTGTTTAAGCACATACACTAAAAAACTATAGTATCCACAAAGCAAAACCAATCAAAACAAGCAGAAACAAGAAAATCACACAAAAACCACTGCGAATTCAACCAAAACAATAAATTTAAACACACCCAGATAGTATTTTCGCAACTTACAATGAAAAGAGAATTGAAAATTTGGGCCTTGTGTGAGAGAGATAAGGAGGAGTGAATGAAGCGGTGACCCACGAGAGTTCTAGCGACAAGGACAGATGCCATCTACTCAATGGACCATATAGAAGAGAAGACAATCTGTCGGGTAATGTTTTCAGAGAAACAAGCTTTCTTTGTGTCAGATTCTAGGGTTAATGAAGCCAGAAATCACCCAATTGTCTGTGATTTTGAGTGATTGTTGTAGGATTGATGAAGATGGATAATCACTCCCTAGTGCCGCCGCTGATGAAGTCAGAAAAAGGGCTAGACTCTCGAAGGACACTGCTGTAATTTCATAAATTGCATTTGATAAAACATATAAAAATAAAAGTTTTTAATTTAATTTTAATTAATTTTTGGATTTTTAGAATAGAATTTGTAAATTTCAAAAAAACTTTTAAAAATATTATATTTTAATGCAGAAAAATTATGAAATTACTCAAAAACCTTTTTACAATGTAAAACCTACTAACATGTTAAGTTTTCTAGTTTTGTTTTTAATTAAATTGTATTAAAAAAATTATATTTGAATCACAGAAATCATACATTTCTTATAGGCATTCGTTGAACAAACTAAAGATTTCTTAAACATCAAAATTTGATAATTAATTTTTTTTAATAACAATTTTTTCTTATAATTTTTGAAAAAAATTAATAAAACAATAATTTTTATGAGATTGTCAAATTGAATGTAAAATGAATGAACTAATATATATGCCATCAGATTTTATTGAATGAATAGTAATCACGAGAAGAAAAAAAAAAAAGGACTACCATTATGCAGTATACAGAACAAAAACAACAAAATGTCAATAGCTGTATGCAAAATGATTTTGGTTCATCTGAAATGAATAACAAGATTGACTCATATACCAAAACTGTGTATAAAAGATTGAAAAAACGTCACAAAGGAGATCCTTTTTGCAGGTTCTAAGAGTTTTCTTCCAGTTGTTTGTTGCATTTTGCATCTCTGCAAATCTCCATCCATCAGCAACATGCTGTATGGCTGTGGACAATAGATGACATTGAACAAACATTTTCAAGTATCGCTTTTCTTTCGTCCTTGCTTGCTGTCAAAATTGCAGCGAGTCCTTTAGCTTCTGGGAACAGGCTCATTTCCTAATCTCTGCCGCAAGAAGCTCCTGTGGCTCAAACTCATCTTCAAGATCATTGAACTGCAAAAATGGATACTCGAGTCAGCTTCAATGTGCCTGCAACGGAAATCATGTTTCTCTGGAACGGCATTATTTAACTTGCTGATTTCAGAAAAAGAAAGAAGGGGAAGTATTCATCCAATGATGGATGAAATGTTAATCCAAAACAAATGAAGAGCATTGAATTTATTACATATGTAATCAGAAATCATTACGTCAATATGTTACATATAAGGATGTCATAAACAAGTAAAATTTTAAATCAATAATTCAGAAATCGCTACATCAGTAAGCTAGATGTTAGAATGTTACAAAGGAAAAGACATGAAATACAAAACAGATTTATACAAGTAAAGCCATCAACTGGCAACATCAGGGCATATAACAAGCCTGACCTATAGTTCTTTTGTAAATCTTAATTGACGACCGTGTCTACCTTAAGGAACATCAAGCTCTCCGCTTGCCACATCAGCAAGCTCTCTGCTTGCCACATCAGTGCAGATAAGAATGTCACTCTCCACCCTTACAAGTATCCCAGACCACAAGTTTCACTGTAACATTCACACTTATTCCAGTAACAAAGTAAGAACAAGCATAAAATATGGCGAAGGAAGAAGCGCAAAATAATAATAAAAATACACATGTAACTTAGATTGATATACCAGAATTGTGTGGCCCTAATTGGGATGGCTCTTCGACCAAGATTTCTAAGCATAAAAGCCAAAAGGCAAGCCGCATCACATTTTTGAGTAAAAACCATTGTCGAAGATCCAGACATCTCAATCAGGATATATCCAAGGCAGCAGGAACGAAAGTGCAGGTAAATGGATGAAAATCTAAAAATGACATCAAACAACAGATAAATGGTTGTAAATAGTGCGTAAGAACGGTTCTTAGCTCTTCAGATTTACATACTATCATATACTAAATTAATTTATAAAAGCCATTTCACATGCATGATCTGTTTTAGGCCCTATTTGGAAAAACTCAAAGGTCAGAACATTTGAGTTACAACAAAAAATGTCAATGCCCAACAACAACCGTTATTGTAATAGAATTGAAAAAGAAAATTGTTCAATTCAAGTAATCATTATAAATTTGTTCCAAGGAAAAAAATCATATAAAAAAGATTGAAAATTTTAAAAAGGAAATCCCTTATGTATGTTCTTCTTGGAGTTTTCTGCAAGTCGTTTGATGCATTTTGCTTTTCTATAGACCTCCATCAACTCATTAGCAACATCCTGAGGATGACAGTGAACAAACACTTCCAGAAATCGCTTTTCTGTCATCCTCAGTGCCGTAAATATTGCAGCACCTTCTTTAATTCCTGGGGATAAACCCATGTCCTGAATCTTAACCGCAAGAAGATATCGTGGCTTCAACACAGCTTCAAGATTATTGAACAGAAAAAATGGATACTCAAGAATCACATTTGCAGGCATCTTCATCGTGCCCGTGATAAAAGTCATATTCCTTTGAACCTTATCAACTGATAGAGTTAAAAGAAGCGGAGACCTTCCAAAAAGAGACCAAATTTCATCTTCTGAAATGCCAAACTTTTCCAAATTAGCTGTCTTCTCTATGATTGTTTCCAGTCGGGAAATAGCAATAAGAGTAACAACATATTTATACATCTTGGAATCCTTGGAAACACCAGTTTTTCGTATATATTCCATCTTTTGATCATTCAACGAAGTCCGAGGAATCACAGTAGGTCTTGATAACAGCATGGGAATCAAATTTTCTCTACTAACACCCAATTGTTCATACAAAGCAATGGTGGGTTTAATCATTTTATTCAAATCATAAGTCAAGAAGGAAGGATTTCTAACAATGGCTTTACACAACATTTCCCTCGAACCAAACAACTTGGTCAAGTAATCAAGGCGCTCGTCTAAACAATTGTTAATCCGAGAACCAAGAAAACGCGGACGACAATTGATAATCTTAACAAGATCATACGAATTAAGCCCTAACCCACCTAATATATTGAGCTTTGATTGGAGAAGAGAGAGGTCAGCCTTGCGTAGTGAAGGCTGACGTGTGAATATCTTTGAAATATCGTCATCACTACAACCCCATTTCTTGAAAACATCACTAGAATTCTTCGGATGCTTGCTAATACAATCTTCTTCTTCTGCTGCCGCCGTCACTTCTTCAATAACTTCAGCTTTGCATATTGTCGAATAGGTTGCGGTTGTCTTGGTGTCAATGTAGAATAAAGAACGTACCGGGAGTCGAATTTTGTGCAGAGATAGGAATTTCTGCGAGGCGGTGAAAAGATAATGGAGGTTGAGTTTTGCTTCCATGTAAATCCCGCTAATCGTAGAATCGGCAATTATTATGTTCAGAAGACAAGAAGATTGATAACGAAACGCTGTAAACAAAACCAAACGTAACATAAAAGCGTTCGGTTTTCACGCGCGCTCTCTCCCTTCCATGCCCAACAGGATTTAGGGTTTAAATCAATTTATATCAATTACCCAACAAGACAACACACACACACACACACACACACACAATTATCATTTATTAATTTTGAGAATTTTTTATTTTTTATTTTTCAGATTATATATATGTACGTGTGTGTGGATTGAGATAACTAGAACAAAAGTGGCAAATAAAAGAGAATTCCCAGCCAAAATAAAATATAAAAAATGAATGTCATGGTTATATTACTGTCACAAAAATAAGCACAAACACGAGCATGATTTCTTCCCTTCCCCAAAATTGTAATGAATTTTTTTTTTCTTTTTTTGGTATTGAGAAACTAGAACAAAAGTGGCAAAGAAAAGAGAATCCCCTGCCAAAATACAATATAAAAAATGAAGGTCATAGTTATATTACTGTTACAGAAATAAGCACAAACATTAGCGTGATTTCTTACCTAGCCCAAAATTGTAATGATTTTTTTTTTTGTTTTTAAACAATATTCATTGAATACACATGCAAAGAAATGCTAATATCATCATCTCTTCTTGAATGGTTTCTTCTTGTTGATACCGAACTGTCTCTCAATGGCATCGTCATCGTCCCCTCCTTTCCGTCTCTTCCTGCCTCCGGATTCTTTAATACTCTGAAGAAGTTTGTTTAAGAATGAATTATCGCATTAACCAACAGAAAGACATAAACAAAAGGGAAAAAGAGCAGGATTTCTGTGATGGAAATGGCTAACTGAAATAAGTCGATACCATTTGGGATATTCTTTTGGCTTCTGTGACACGCTCCAACAATAGCAGGACTTCTTCTTCTTCAGCAGGGAACTCGGGTAACTTTTTGCCTGAAACATAAAAAAAAATTGGTAGAGCCTTGTGGAAATTTTCATCAAAACTTGCCTGTATGGTGTAAATAATGTAGAGCCTACCGATAAGCTTCTCTATCTGCAAATACCATTCCAACTCATACTGATTCACTAGTGAGATGGCAACACCAGATCGTCCTGCACGAGCTGTTCTTCCCACTCTATGAATGTAATCCTGTTACAAGCTTGAGAATCAGCAAATAAACGAAAAAAAATTATCCCACATCAGAGCATATAAGAAGCCCGACCTTAGAGTTCGTTGGAATATCGTAATTGATGACCATATCAACCGATGGAATATCAAGCCCTCTGCTTGCCACATCTGTGCAGATAAGAATGTTACACTCACCAGCCTTAAACTTATTCAAGGCCCCAAGTCTCTTTGACTGTAACATAAATATTCAACAAAAAGAGTAAGATCAAGCATAAAATAAGGCCAAGGATTAAAAAAGGACTAAAAACAAAAAGCTAACTGAACAAGAAGTCAATTAGAGTGATATATACCTGGCTCATGTGACCACTAATTGGGATTGCTCTTTGACCAAGATTTCTAAGCATCAAAGCCAAAAGGCGAGTTGCATCGCATGTTCGAGTAAAAACCATAGTTGAAGATCCAGACATCTCCGTCAGAATATATACAAGGTAGCAGTCCTGAAAGTCTAACAGGGACATCAAACACCAGAAATATAGTATTGCAGATTATTGAAAGCATAAGGGCAAGCTTCTTTCATTTGTTCATCTTCACATGTGCAGTTCTCCGAGCACATACTTGACCTGAGTATACTAATAAAAATAATAAAGTTCATTTTCTTGTACCAATAAGATACTAAGTGAAAAGTGTTTTATGGCTCAATAGATTACATGCAAGCCATTGTTAGACTTGAAAAAGACTAGTAAATTTTCCAAAATAAGAGCTTCAAAGCAGTCCTTAAAAGTTTCCTTCAGAAGTTAAAACATCATTTTATATAGCTATATAGAACAAGATTGAACATTTTTAAAAAATATAAGTATTCAAAATTATTTACTAAGGATTTCTCAAACACAGATTAGTGTGCATGTTGCATTTCATTTGGACCTGAAAGACTGAAAAATATTCCTTCTCATGCAATTAGCATCAAGGTCCAGGTCCACAATTTAAAGAAGTTTGCATCAAAAGTAACGCTAAGAGGAAAGACCTTGTATTTAGCAGGAACAAAGCGGTACTGCTGCTTCAATGTATCGACAGTGGAGTATTTAGATGCTGCTTCTATCTGAATGAATTAAATAATGAACAGTTCAAAAAATTATCTAGAATAGAAAGATAAATTAGTAATGTGATGTGCCAAAGTAATACAATATTACCTTCACTGGATTCTTCAAACAAGCCCTCTGAAGCTTCTTCACCTGCAACAAGGGAAAAGCTTTTGTCATCCACCATGAATACATTTTCAAGGGCTGGATTTCTAAATTTGTCCTTTCTCTCTCCTTTGAGAGTATGTAATCTCTTTTTCCGCTTCTTCTGTGAGTCTCTGTGCATGTTTCTAAGCCAGTGCTTTGAGATTATCCAAAACCTAATCCTATCAAATCTCAAATCAAATAGAACCATCCTACCACATTTCTCTTAAAAGAGAACCTTTACCATTAAAGATACTATCTTGCATTATTACAGAACTTTGCCAAAAAAAAAACATTTGATGTACATACCTTCTTAGTCATTGTTGCAGAAAATAAGTATGTTTTACGCATTCGTGGGATAACGTTCAAAATTTCATCAAGTGATTTTTCAAAGTCCTCATTAAGCAACCTGTCAGCCTCATCCAAGACCTGCTCAATGTGCAAAAAAATAGTCAGCTCATAAGAAAAGAAATCATCTATAAGAAAATTTAGTATGGCAACAATGATATTTGTGGTTTAGCATTTCTAGCTAGACAAAAATTAATGTGATTTGTGAGTTGTATGAGGATTTGTACATAGTCACCACATACTTCAGAATAAAAAGAAAATCATACCAAATACTTCAATGTGCCAAGAGAAAAGCCCTTTGTGTTGGTCAAATGATCCATAAGACGTCCAGGTGTTGCAACCTACAAAAATGAAAAATAAAAGGATTAAACTAACACCAAAAAATTAAAGATGAAGATTGATAAACTTTTTCACATTTTACATATTAAAGGTCTAGAGAAAAGAAGAACCGAAATTTATATCAATACCCAATTAGTACCAAATAAAACATTTATAGATGTCCTCATTTTAATATTTAATGCCTGATTATGGAAATTTATACTTGCTTAGAATGAAGGATATGTATGATTAACTGATAAATCTGGAGCATGGCACAATAACATTTCGACAACAAAGAATGATTATGCACAAGTCTTTGAGATTGTACGAGTATACTTTAATCAGAACACAGAAGTTAGTTTTACCGGCAAACACAATCAAATTCCTGAAATCTAGAACCATAAATGCTGGTCAAAAACAGAAAGAGACGAGCAAAAACACTCATTCATACACTAGAACAACATTTTAAAAAAATTCAAATAATATTTGTCGGAGTAAACTAAATACTCACAACAATATGTGGCCGCTTTCCAAGTGCAAGGGCCTGTTGCATCATGTCCACCCCTCCAACAAGCTGTGAAAAGTGCACGAACAGATGTCAATTACAAAATCAATCAATCAATCAAATAAACAAAAAGTAAGCTCAACAAAAATACTTCATCTTCCCACGTCAACGTGCCAATTAGCTCTATTAATATATTATCTCTGTCAAGGTACATGCCAAAAAAATGATTAAAGACAGAAGTTCCAAAGAACAATAACAGAGATAAATGCAATATATGCACCATAATGCAGCAAAATTCAAGAAGATAGCTGATTGAAGTAGTAGTTATTAGTGGTATATGGATAATTCAATGCTTGTATAATATGCATTATGTCTTACTAATTCAGCAAATTTGAATTCGGTTGAAAACTTACCACTGCACACCTTAGGCTAATTCCTGATCCTAAAGCTTCAAATTGCTCAGCAATCTGAATTGCAAGCTCCCTAAAGTAGGCAAAATGTGAATAAATAACCAAAGAAAGAAAACAACATATTTATAAATGTGAACATCCTCTGTTTTATCTACCACACTTCTGTTCTTTCATCAAATAAAGAATCAGGTTTCATACCTTGTTGGAGAAAGCACGCAGGCAAAGAATGCTGGCACGGTTCGTTGACTTTCTGCAATTTCCAAAAGAGCTTGCAATATGGGAAGAGCAAATGCTCCAGTTTTACCGGAACCCGTCTGTGCAAGTCCGATTAAATCTTTTCCTGCATCACAAAATCACCACAAAAATTATATGCTTTCAGACAAAACTAACTCAGACTACAATCACAATCTACAACATAAGCCAGAGAACCTTCTAGAGCGTGAGGGATGGCATCAGCCTGTATCTTTGAAGGATTTTTCCATCCTAAATTTTCACAAGCTTCAACCAATTCATCACGCAACCCCAATTCCTTAAATGTCTTCACTTCTTCTTTCTCTTCCGCCATTGTCAACAATCAACCTTTCAAGACAAATTAAAAAACAAGGCTTTCACAAGGCACTAAAAGTAAGACGAGGGAAAACTAAAAATCCACTTCTTTTTCCTGAGATATCAAAACAAGCATTCGTATGGCAAAAGAAACTAATTCATAATTGGTACTTCCGTTTAGTTGCTGAACCAAAGAGGCAAGCAAAACAACGGTAGCCAAATAGGATTTATAGTTTACGGCGGCATTTTTAGGGTTTTTGAGTGGTCAAGGCGGAAGAAGACTTTTTGGGCTTTTTTCGTAATAGCCCAACTTTTTGACTCGATTTCTAATTATGTCATTCTTTAAAAGTTATTCTTATTTATGCCTAAATATATCATTTTGACAAAAATACCTTTAAATAAAATTTAAGAAGCAATTTTAGATAACATTTTTTGATAAATTCGTTGAAAAAAATGGTTAGAATTGTAAAAACTTGGGAAATTGGATTAAAATTATAATTAGACAGAGGACAGTCCTATATTAAAGGAGTAGGTACTTATTTACTATAACTGAAATACTCCAATATACTATGTCGTTACTTAAGAGTTAAGGGACTTGGTTGTTAGTAACCATTTATTTTGCCGTAGTGCCAGGTCAGCTACAAGCGCGTCCGTGAGGTATTACAAGTAAACGACGCCGGTTTCATTGTATTCTTTCTTCGTGTCCCCCTCCTCAAGGAACCTCGAAGATTAGAAAAGCACTCACTCTCTGCAACTCTTGCTTGTAAACCCCGATTTTGATCTCTATAGGTAAGTTTTCGATTCCATAGGCATACTACGTCGTTCCATTTCTATATTAGTTTCTTCTCAACCCTACAACTCAAAATTGGAAAAAAAAAAGCCGTTTCAAAAAATTAGGCATCACAATCACTTATGGTTTTATAATTTGTTCCGTGGCTCAATTTGTTTTTGTGCAGATTCCTTCGACTTAAGATATGGGTGATAGTCAGTACTCGTTCTCTTTAACTACTTTCAGGTCTGGAGTTACCATATATCTGCGAGTTCAAATTTGCTAATTTTGCCCTAAAGTTTGTTCATTTATGTTGATTTCTATAATTTTGATGATGCAGTCCTTCTGGGAAGCTTGTTCAGATTGAACATGCCTTAACCGCTGTCGGATCCGGCCAAACGTCATTGGGAATCAAAGGTGATTTGGATTAACTACTAATGCGATTCAGTTATTAATTATTACTGTTTTGTTTGTTGTTTTCTTTTTGCTGCTCAATTCTTTTACCGGTGTCTGCAGCTGCTAATGGCGTTGTCATTGCAACGGAGAAGAAACTGCCATCTATTTTGGTTGATGAAACATCTGTGAGTATAATTTATATCTTCTGTTGAAGGATAGAGTTGTTTGCTTGTTCATCAACATTTTGGTATATCACATGAACTTGTTTGTTAAAAGATAGAGCTGTTCGCTTTATGCATTTTAAGGTTGAGTTATGTTATTTTTATTTGTTTGATTGTAGGTTCAAAAGATTCAGATCTTAACGCCAAACATTGGAGTTGTGTACAGGTCTGTTTTCTTCTTCATGTCTGGATGGTTAATAAGTTAAAATATAGGATAATAATATTGTGCATTTGGTGTTTTGTTCTCTCAATATTTTCTGATATCCTGGATTGCAATAAGTGAGAGTTTGTGGATTATTTTGCTTTTGTTTTTTATTACATTTCTTTCTTGGAAATAATTAGAAATATATTTTTCACTTGGTGGATTATCTAATTTGTTAAACTTGATTGTTCATTGCAAACCTAACATGATCTCACTTGTAGACCCTTGGATTGATCATTTCTAACGGGCTTTGGCATGGAGTGAGAAGTGGGGTTATGTGAATTATGTAATTCACTGGTTACTGAATCTGGGTATATGGCTCGGTTCATTGGAATTAAATTATATGGCTTTTGAAGTAGCATACTGCCAATTATGATGATGCATTTTGGCTCTTAGTAAACTGTCAATGTGCTTTACTGGAATTGTTTCTTGAAAATGTCACTAAGTCACAAAAGATGTCAAATTTGACTGATGAAGCCTTCAGTATTTTGCTGCTCTCTATACCGAAATAGAGGATAAACCTTTGTTAATCCAAAATTTAATTAGGAAAATCAAACTTTATCTTCCTTAAATTATGTGAAGCTGTATTCAAATAATAAAATATGGCTTCCAGTTCTTGTTAGCTCACTTTGTTAGGTATGGTCTTTTTTCCATTTAATTTTCCCCTTGGCTTGATGTTTATCTTAGTAGTTTTATTTTCTCTTTTTTTTCAGTGGAATGGGTCCAGATTTTCGAGTTCTTGTTCGAAAAAGTAGGAAGCAGGCGGAGCAATATCACCGATTATACAAAGTACCACAGTCCCATTGCTTAAGAACATAATCGATATTCATTTTTCCCTCTTGTTGTTCTCATTCTGTAAATTTCTAATGCACATGCATCTTCCATCTATCCATTTCAAGTCAGATATACATGCTAGGAACCTTTTGTGAAACAAAGTTGATCTATACTGTATAATATATATTAAACTGATTACTTCATATAATCAACTTTTTTTTATCTGTAATTTGGTGTTGGTGTTTTGCAGGAGCCAATCCCTGTTACACAACTTGTTAGGGAAACTGCCGCTGTCATGCAGGAGTTCACTCAGTCAGGGTAAGTTTACCTTCCTTGTAAATGAATATTTTTTCTTAGGCCAATTATTTATATCGAGTTTCATCTAGCTTATTTATGCTTATAACTTATTTGATTCCTCTTGTATGTGGTAGTTCTCATTATAAGTAACAAAAGAAAATCTTATTTGTAGGAATTTTCATCTGAAACTTGGAAATTTGTAAAGTAGTGGAAACATGCATAGGCAGATCCCTTTGAGTATGAAAGTACTGGTTCATTCATCGAATGTGCTCTCCATTTCTTTCTGATTGCAAATTTCACTTGTTTCTTCTTGTTAGTGGTGTACGGCCATTTGGAGTCTCATTGCTGGTTGCAGGTTATGATGACAAAGGTGCACAATTATATCAGGTATTTCAGTTTTCCTTATCCAGTATTATGCCTGCATTCCAGCCCATAGCTAATCCCTACATTACATTACAACTTGAGTAGAATCAGTGGCAACCAATGTTTAAAGTGTGCTATTGGAAGTGGAAGTACTGGAGCAGTGTTTGACTGGTTTGCTCCTGAACTAAAAAGTCAGTCTGAATCAATCTGGCCTCTATATTTAAAACATGCGCACTTCATGGGATTTCTCCTTCTAGTTTCACTTTCCACTGCTAGTTTTGGCCAGAGAAATCATTAATGCATGAATTTTTTATTTTCAGGGAAGTGATAGAATATAGAATCTTATTAGTTTGTGTGATGTGACTTTTTTTCTAGGTGGATCCATCAGGTTCATATTTCTCTTGGAAAGCTTCGGCAATGGGGAAAAATGTTTCAAATGCGAAGACATTTCTTGAGAAGAGGTGACTGTGATCGTCAACAATTCAAATGAATCCTTCTCCTGTAGAACTTTGTGAATGCTATGAGTTATCTGTGCCAATAAGGAATCACAGAGCCACCCAAAATAATGGAACTCTGCTCAATGGTTCCTTCTGTTTTATGAATTACAACCCATTGATTCCTTATACCACAGCATACATGCGATTACATTTTTCAACTATATTGAATGTTGCCGCCAAAAAGGCATTTTATGTCAAAATAGTGCTAAAGAAGAAATGGTCCCAAGTACCACTAGTTTTTTTAATTGTTTCTGGAATGCGAAAGTTATTTCATCACAAGTGCTTCATCCTAGCTTTGAATGCCTATTGTGTACTTGGGACTTCACTCATGTAAACTTGGGTACTAGGAGCCTAACTCTTGTATATTCTGGAAGTCATCATTTGTAAATCTTTGAATTTTAATTTTTTTCTATTGTTGTCCCTGGCCAAAATTTCAGTCATCGTTTTGAAGATTCTTTGATTTTCTTATAGGTATACAGAGGACATGGAGCTTGATGATGCTGTACACACAGCTATATTGACACTGAAAGAAGGGTAAGTATTTAACTTCTCTGTTTCTTGCATTTTATGTGAAACTTTGGTTGTGCAATAATTATGAGGGTCCCCCCTCATGAATGGCATCAAACAATTCTAACCCTATATTCTATCATTAATTTTCTTTTGAAATCGCATTCAACCAACATAAGTGTGAATAGCTTGCCTCAAATATTTCTGGTGGGAAAGTTGAATGATTAATTATCTCTATTTTGTGTTTATAAATAATTGAAAGCTGGGTGCATCACTTGTATTCCATAGCACTTATACTGATTGAGTTGGAAAATTGGTCTTGTTATATCCTGGACATGCATTTATGCAATACAATGTTTTAAGAATGGCGATTGATTCTTCCTAACTAGTTTTCTAATTCTATTCTTCTTTGTAGATTTGAAGGACAGATTTCTGGCAAAAACATTGAGATTGGCATAATTGGTGCTGACAAAAAATTCAGGCAAGTTGCCCTTTTAACCTTTCCCATATGAGTATTGACTTATTGTTGCATGTGTGCATGCACACAGGTTTTCACACAGACCATATTTCTAAATTTGTCCTTATGTATGTATAACCTATACATTTTGGTGAGTAGAAGATATGTGAATTCCCTGTTCAACATTTATAAATACATTTGATACGAATTAAGTTAATGAAAATGAACTAAAGATGCATAGAAAGAAATATTTTCAAGAAAAAAATAAGAGTAAAACCTTTCAATTCATTTGTTACTTTGTGCAAGTTAAGCTGTCTTGCATGAGAAATAATCCGCATAACCTCTGGTCTCTTGTACATAGGTTTTCCTGCTGAACGTGTCTTGGGGATTTGTTTTGAATTTTATATGAGACCAAAACAACATAGGAAAATAAATGAAAATTTAGCCTCAACACTAAATAGTCAATCACTCCTTTTCGTTTGTTATGAACCGAAGTCGACAGGTGCATTTGGCTGATTTTTTCTTTTATTGTGATTGTTTTGCTGCAGAGTACTGACTCCAGCTGAAATCGATGATTACTTGGCTGAAGTGGAGTAAATTGCTTTTCTTTTCTAAAAGTATTGTGAGGGATTGAATTTGGTAAACTCAAGTGCTAAGAAAGCAATATAGACTTGAATGTGACTGAGCCGTGCTAGAACTATTGGTAATTTTGATGAAGGAAATTGGAGATTTTCTTAATGTTCTTCTCTTTTCAAAATTGCATTGAGTACTAATCTTTTTTCTCTCTATGAATCTTGGTTTGAGTTCCAAATTTTATCCCCCTGATAATCTGTTATTGATTTCTTGTAATAATACCTCTCGAATTAGAGTCAGTCGGGCCTAAGTGGATGAATGAGGAAGCATGCCCAGGTAAGACTTCAAGAGCTCTTGCCGTGAAATATCAGGCATGAAGTAACTATCTGAACGTACCGCCAATGTGTTGTTTCAAGCATTCTCTTGGCATATTCTCCTTTAAACAAAAATGCCGTCAAGCAAAGGCAAAACCTATCTATTCTAAAGTTTGAAAAACAATCTACAAGCTCTATATGCAGTTTCATCACCAAAAGTCGGAACATGAACACTCACCGCTGCTAAAATGGTGAAACCGATAAGGGTCTCGCAATATGATTCTTCGCTGGCTAATTTTACTGATGAACTTGAAAAAAGAATGGCAGTCACTGCAGCTGCGTAGATTCTTGAAAATTCTGACGGTTGAACCTTCAGGAGTATTGATCAACCCAAATGCAAGCGCAAGTCTCTCACTGTGGTTCCAAAGATTCTGCTCTTTCTGTTCCTCATCAGTATCTTGCAATGCACGGCTTGTATCAGGGACATAGCCTGCTTCTTTAATTATCTTCTTCAGCTCTTCCAACTTTGCATAAATCTGTTCAGTCTGTGGATGGGATTGATCTCCCATTCCGAATGAACTCACTCCATCTTTCAACTTAACCCAACTGCTTGCCGGTTTCTTTTTTATTTTGTTTGATCCCATCTTTTTTCTTACATACTCTACTTCTTCCCATCTCCCTGTAGTTGCACAAACATTTGAATAGAGAACATAAGTGGAATCATCCGATGGGTCCAACCTGAGAAGATGTTCTGCAGCTTTCCTTGCAACCTCCATATTGCCATGAATTTTACATGAAGCTAACAAGCTCCGCCATACAAGGTCATTCGGTGGAACTGGCATCTCGTTGACAAAAGTTTCCGCCTCAGCAAGCCTTCCTGATCGTCCAAGAAGATCAATCATGCATACACAATGCTCTATTCCCGCCGGGACACCAAACTCTTTGGTCATTGTGTTGTAGTATTTCAGGCCTTCGTCCACCAGACCCCCATGACTACATGCAGAGAGAAGAGAGACAAAGGTAACATGATCAGGTTTTACATGTTTCAGCATTTCATGAAAAGTTTCTCTAGCCTTCTGGAAATACCCATGTCTGGCAAAAACTGACATCAAAATGTTCCATGATAACCGAGCACGATCTACTGGTTGAGGAGCTATTCTCAACACATCATCTATTTCCCCGCACTTTCCATACATATCCATTGCAGCATTTGTAACAAAAGGATCCGAGTCAAATCCAAGTTTAATTGCCAAGCTATGAAGCAGTTGGCCTTCCTCAAAAAGGGCCAGTTTAGCAGTAGCAGCAAGGCCTTCAGATAAGCTGAACCTATCAAAACCTACTCCATTGTGTCTCATTTTAACAAGAAGTTTTAAAACCTCTTCTCGATGGCCATGATGAGCAGTCGCAGCAATTATGGCATTCCAGGTGACGGAGTTCTTATTAGCTAATCCATCAAAGATATAGTAACTCAAATTGAGATCTCCGCACTTGGCATACATTGTAATAAGGGAATTCTGCACATATTTATACGATTCAAATCCCGTTAAAACTACATGTGTGTGGATTGGCATACCACGTATTAGTAGATCATCGGGAGTCAAACAAGCTCCAAGAACATTAGCAAGTGTAATGTAGTTCATTGGTGTCCCTTCTTCTCTCATTAACTTAAAAGCTTTCATTGCCTCATCTGGTTCGTCATTCTCCACATGACCACCAATGAGAGCATTCCAAGTCACTTCATCTTGCTTGGGCATAATTTCAAAAACCCTTTTTGCTTCACTCATCATACCAGACTTCGCATACATGCTAACTAATGCATTACCAACAATCAAATTGTTATGTAGGCCCATAGTAATTACCAAAGCATGAACAATCTTGCCATGAAGAACAAGCTCTGGATCTGAACAGGCAGCTAATGCACTTGTAAAAGTCACATAGTTCACTAATTTTTGCTTTTGCAGCATACAAGAGAAAATTTCCAAGGCATCTATGCACTTCTCATCCTGAATATAGGAGGCTATTAAGGAATTCCAGGAGACAGAATCCCTTTCTGACATTTCTTGAAACACAAACTTTGCATCTTCAGATCTTCTGGCTTCAGTATACATAGCTAGAAGAGTGTTGCAAATCCAAACATTTGAATTCAGTCCCAACTTAACTACTAGACCATGAATTCCTCTGCCCCACTTCAAACTATCCATTGAACCACATGCAGACAACAAAGTTGACAGCGTAGTAGGGTTTATTTCCTCATGAACATGACGCATCCAGTGGAAACATTGTAGTGATTTGTCACTAAGGCCACTGTGTGCGTATACAGAAATCATTGAATTCCATGAAATTGTGTCTCGTTCCTGCATGCTTTCAAATACACGGTGAGCCTCTTTTACACTACGAAAATTACCAAACATGGATATAAGAGAGTTCAGCACAGAAACAGTATTCTCTAATCCGAACTTTATAACATGTCCAAGAAATAGATAGCCCAATACATCAGTTTCTATTGAACCACAAGAAGTAATCACCGATGCCAATGTGTTCTCATTGCAACTTATCCCTTCACATCTCATGAACCGATACATATTCAAAACTTCCATTGGATTCCCATTATTCAAATACACAACCATCAATGAAGTCCAAGAAACTACGTTCCTATTTGTCATCTCCTCAAAGAGTCTCCTAGCATTAGAGACAAACCCATATGTCCCATAGAAATGCAATAGCGACGTACCCACAAAAACATCACACAATAAACCAGCTTTTACGGCAAAACCATGAACTTGAATCCCTCCACTAACCATTAACGCTGACCTATCACATGCAGTTATCAAGCTAGCAATCAAAACCCCGGTTGGCCTAACACCAAAACTCAACATTTCATTAAAGAAACCAATCGATTCTTTATACAACCCCATCCGAACTAGCCCCGACATCATGTTATTCCACGAAGCATCATTTCTCTGCTCCATTTTATCGAACACATTATGAGCATATCCTACATAACCAAACTTTGAGTACATATTAATCAATGTATTGTTATAGAACATGCTAAAATTCACTAAACCCTTTACGCAAAGTCCATGCAGCGCTTTCCCAGTTGTTTCTTTAGTGATTTGCGAGAAACCCTTTTGGTAAAAGCATGAAATTTCCGGGTTCGGGTGGTTTGAAAGAGAAATAAAGCCATGGTTTGTGCATGGTTCTTGTTCTTCCTCTTTTATTAGACATGAGACTGTCGCTGTCGAAACGGATTTTGCTTTCAAGTGATTTTCGAGGAAAAAAAGGGGCAATGGTGAGGTTTTGAGCTTGAAAGCTGAGAGCTTTCCGTAGCACGTAGCCAGCTCTAGTTCTCTGCCGTGATTCTCTCGGTTCTTTTATTTGGCAAAAGATTTTTGCTGTCGATATAGGTCTTGGCTTCAGATCCGAGTGATTTCGCGGGAAAAGAAAAAGGAGTACCTGAAATTTTCAATTTCCGAAGGTGTGAGTTCTCGACTGCACGTATGTAGCTCTGGTTCTTTGTTGCTGAACTCTTAGCTTTTGTGACACGGGATTCTTGATTCGAAAACAATTTCTAAAAAGATTATGAAATAGTTCATTAAATTTTTTTGAGACAAAATTTTGGCAAAGGTCCCCTTCTGAAACAATAATTTATCGATTATGATTTTTGGATTTTAAACTAGTTCAGAAACTGAATTCAACAGGGCTAATGTTCAAGAATCAATGCCGTTCCAATTAGAGGAAAGGAAAAGAATTACGAGAGATCCCGAAAATTCTGCAGTGGGCTAACAGTTACTGGCACTAAAAACCAGCAGCTTCTTGTGACAGGGATTGCAGGGTATCGGCAAAAAGCACTTTTTAGCTAGGCAGCCGGTGTTCTTCTTTAAGCATAAATTTATTGATTCTGGACTCAAACAGAGACTGCATGCTCTGTATAAATATTTTAACTCTACAATGCCCAAGAATAATAGACTAAATATATTCAGGGAGAAACTATATTAGATCTTCTACACTATCACTTGAACTTCCAGTTATGGGCTGATCGGGGACCACTTGGAATGCCTTCATAGTATCGGGAATCCAGTTTCTGCTTGTTCCATGCCTTGACAAAGGCAGAAAAATATTCACGGGCAGACTCAGATGATAGATCGGAGAAGAACACTTTTTTCTCTTCTTTTAACCAGGTAGAAAACTCATTGTTCTTAGAGAAGTAGTCATCATTGGTCAGCTCTTGGAACTCAGCTTTCTGCAGGAATAAAAGTTAATTCCACAAGTATCAACAAGATTGTATAGAAACAGAGGAAAGATTTGAATATGAAACACAATTTTAACATCCCATCAAAAAATGATCATTTGGTAATTCGTGATTCATCTGTACCACACTATAACTTGGATTCAATAATACTGTTCTAAATGTTAAGCAAAGAATACTTTAAGATACTGAATAATTTTTGGTTTTTGACAACTTTCAACAAGGATTTTGATGCAAACCAAAACAACTTATAATCATCTTATAAACCAAAACAGGATTTTTACATTGCCCTACTTCAAGGATATAATGGCTGAATTTACAAACTTGTTCACATGTTTCATCACATGCTTGGCATAGTTCTTATATTATAGATGAAGAAAGCAGTAAATTAATCCCAAACCTAAATCAGAACATGAGAAATAATCAAAGCTGAATAAAAGAACTCACCAACTGGTGATTGCCTTTATGATACTTATCTCTATGCTTATCCCTTGACTTCTTTTCTGCCAAAAAAAGGGCAACATAACACATAAATTCAAAATGAATGAACAATGAAGATACTTGCATTTAAAAATATTGAAATAATATAGTATTTTCCTTTATTTGCTGTACTATCAAACTAAACAATGATGATAATGTCCTATACTTATTGCAGGTTCAAACTACATTGGCAATAACTTTTAATTTTAAATAATAAAAATCCATTCATGAAAATTATACTTTTAATCAATGAAACAAAATAAATCAGTTAGTCTCTTGCATTTTTTGTGAATTCCCATCCATTCACACAGCCTATCATCAAAAGAGATCTACATTCACATCAACCACCACAGAATCCCAAACTGAACAATCTAATGTAGCTAAACACGTTCCAATATGAAATATAAATAACGAATATACCTATTCAATTGACAACTAGAGATTTAATCAGATTATACTTTCAATAACAAAGCTACTTAGTTAAAGTCATAATTAGTTTATTACATCACATTAACATCCTTCACATTTTACCTAAACACCAGCCATTTGTTGAAGAGTAATACAGACATAAATAATTCAAACTCTTAAATTGGATCATCCAAAAAGAACCTCATCAGAATTTTGAACAAATTTCTATTTTACCACGGCACATTTTCAACCAAGAACTCTCTCATTAATGAATCTCCTAATAAATTTGAACAAACCAGGAGGAGAGAAAAAGAATCAGCAAAAGGACTTCAATGGAGGAGCAGCAATGGGTTTCAACTCAAAACATTTTTGGCCTGACAAGTCCTGGGTTTCAGGACAGGCCTACTATCCTGGACTATCTCTACTTAATAACAAAATCCAAGATTGGTTATCCTATAGCATTTTGAGACACTGAGCACCAGTTAATAACTCTTGAGCAATTTAATTGCCCAATCAAAACTTAATCTAGCAAATGAGACTACACAAAGTATAATTAACAACCATAACTTGAACAATAAAAGCTAAAGCATTTTCCCTTTGATAACTAAAAGATTTTACCAAGGTGTTCTCACAGAGATACGTAAACATAAATCTCAAACTTTCTTAAGAAGAAACCACCCAATATGTCAAACTTTTGGTTAAATCAAACACTTATACTCGGACCATCAGTAATCAGTATATTAACATAGATCAAAACCTTCACAAACATAACCATTTCAACTACACTGTGGTTTGATCTGCTTCCTAATGTCCATAGTTAAATAACTCTCAGTCACCTCATCGTTACTCAAAAAATAAAGTAATGCAAAACCACAAACCAAACACATGACAGCAATACATATAAATCAACCCCACTACCAATACTACATGCAATTACTGTTAGCTTTAGTACCAAATCACAGCACCCAAACACATGACAAAAAAATACATATTCAATCAAGCCTGCCACCGATAAAATACAGGACTTGAAGGAAAATAAAGAAACAGAACCAAAACCCAGCTCAAATTTCATCGTGAAAACATTAAACCTATGCCCAGATGTCCAAAAATGTAATAAATTTGTTAAATCAAGCTAAACGCGGTTCATAGATCAAACCTCAACATGAATAAAACATAGCACAATGAATTTTCACCTTTATCAGAACGATGTTTGTGAGATTTCTTCTCCTTTCCTTTGTCTTTCTTATCACTTCTATGCCTCTTGCTTCTTCTCTCATCTGCACACACACCATCAAACATAAATAAATAAATTGTTTATAGATCAAAATAAAAAACTATAAAAGGAAGAATAAAAAATAAAACCTTCGGAATCAGAAAAGGAACTTCTCTTCCTGCTCTTCGTCTTCTCCTTTGATTTTCTATCGCTTCCCATTTTTGCCTTCTTCTTTTTGTTTTGAAAGCTACGCAAAGCGTCAGCGATTGCCAATAAATAGCCAAATCGACTTTCAGAGACTCATCGAAACTCGGAAACGGCTGACAGTTCGTTTCAATTATTTGGTCTTAATCGAATAATATTTATTATTTAAACCTAATAGATTACCTTTTTTATACTTTGGTGCAAACTACTTAAATATGAAACATTTTGCCCCCTACATCTATAAATCACTTTTTATACTTTAGCCCCACTTTCCTATTTGGACATTTTAGTCCTCAAAATTTTCAATTTCAGTTCTGGCACCTGCCGCGATTGCTTACAACATAGAGAAACTCTAACAATTCTTATGCTTATCTCTAATCCTAAGTTAATTCCTTACAGAAAAGGAAATGCATCAGGATTTGCTGTCTATGTTCACAACATTTGTGAACTTATCAGGATTTGCGTTAACGCTTCCAACTTTGGAAAACTATAACAATCCTTCCAACCCAAGGATAGTTGTTTTGAATGTCAATGTCAACATTCCAGGGTACGAGTGGGCGCTGTAAGGAAGACATTACAGCTCTAACGTGGGTGCTGATTCTGTTATGTTTCTCCTTGAAGAATTCTGCATGAATGCTGTAATTTTCTTCAATTTGTGGCGTTTTTTTCCCCTATTGCGATGACTTCAAGCCAGGAAGTAGTATACATTCCAGGATAAACAGTGCACTGGAATGCTTCTATTTGCAGAGCAAGATAAACGGAACTTTCAAAACAAACTAAACCAGTCCTGACATTGCCACAAAGCTTTATATTTTCCAGGTCAAAATCTTCCAAGAGTTCAACTTTCAGGACAGCTGGAATTTGGAATGCTTCCCTTATGGCATGTTCTAGGATAATCAGCACCTGGAATTCATTCGCCTGTACTTGATAAAAATTTGTTACCACCCATAAATTAATTTTTTTTCCAAATAAAATAAATTTATGAATATTGTTTTTGTTAATAGTCACATGAACAAATTTCGGTTGCGATTTGGTACCCAGTTTTCCAACACCATTTCTCCAAAAGACTTCAACTTTTCCCATCTCTTTCTCTCTGAATACCAAAAAAAAAATGACAAGCAAATGGGTGCTTTTAATTCTGCTAATCTCGTTGTTTCTTTCTCTGAGAAACCCAAAGAGATTGGAAACGGAAACAGAAACAGGGGAGGAATTCTCCCATCCGATTTTCTCTGTTTTTCTTCAAACAGATGTGATTCAAGATCATGATCATGGATGTTCTTCTTCATCGTCTGGCCATTGCCTAGAATATGATTTCTATAGAGACACATGTCCTGATGCAGAAAAGATTGTGAGGTCGAGAATGACCCGAATTTATTCTCAGCAGCAGGAGGTCTCTGCTAATCTCTTGCGCCTCTTCTTCCATGACTGTTTCATTAAGGTATAATATCCATTTCCTTGGTACTTCTTTTTTCTGGATTCTTGGGTTCTGGTGTCGTTCTCTCAAATGAGTTCTGTTTTCTTTTCTTTGTGTGATTTGATTTTCTGTTTCCTTTTTGTTCTTGTTTACATATGTGGGTGGGTTAAGTTCTTGAGTTCCTTAACCACGGGTTTACATTTTTGTTTAACTTCTTCTATTAATTCACTCACTTAATTTTCTTGCTCTTAGAGTAGCTCATTGATTTGCATTTTCAATTTCTTAAGAACTAATGTTTTCAGGATTTTCATGAATTCTTTAATGGTTTAGAGTTCGGATCTTTGCATAGATTTCTTGTATATAATCCTTTTGTAATTTCACTCTCCGGAGTACCAAGTTTCTGGAATTGGCAATGTTAGGACAACACAAAATTTTCATCATTAAAGTTCGCTTTCACTGTTGATTTCGTTGTTTTCTTGAACCAGGGTTGCGATGCTTCAGTGTTTTTAGATGACAGCAGTGGCAATAAGAGCTATCCTATAGAAAGGCAGGCAATTCCCAATCAAACGCTTAAGGGTTTCGACAAAATTGATTTGATCAAGCAAGAACTTGAAGAGGCTTGCCCAGGGGTGGTTTCGTGTGCCGACACACTGGCTCTTGCCACTAGAGATGGCATCCTTTTGGTATGTTTTTGCTGTATAAGACCACCATTTTCCAAACTGGGAAAAAATAATTGATAAATAAATCAAATTGAATGTTTTGTTGCATTACTGTTCAATTTTCAGATGTTAAGAAAATAATACAATTCAACAATGGTTTTAATACCCTCCTTTGGGTGGAACTTTCTGCTGTTTTTGGTTTTCTAACGTTTTCTGTCTTCAGTGATGTGTTGGCTTTTAAAGTTTCATTTACTTATGAAATCACAGGCAGGTGGCCCATACTATCCAGTATTTACAGGCAGAAGAGATAGTATTCAATCATACTTCGAAGAAGCTATGGCTGAGATTCCAAATCCAGATGCCAATCTTACTGAGATACTTCACCTGTTCTCCATTAGAGGTTTCAGTCTAAGAGAAACAGTCAGCCTTTTAGGTACTTCTTTGTTACCTTTTCCCCACTTATTTCCTATATTCAGTTATCATACACTGAAGTGAAGTAGCTGTACACTCACATATATTTGACTCATGAATTGAATTCTGAAGGGGGACACAATATTGGAAAAATCAGTTGTGACTTCATTACAAGCCGCCTGTCCAACTTTTCGGGGACTGGTCAACCAGATCCTACAATGGCTGTTGATTTTGGTGACAAAATGAGAGTTAGTTGTGCGGTTAGCAACAACACTGCTGAATCTCCTGCTCCAATGAGGTCCTGGGGAACGAGTGAGTTGACTCCAAGAATGAGTTTCCAGCAGCAGGAATCCATCGTGTTAGGATCAAGTTTTGACACACACTACTATCAGAGTTTGCTGAGAGGGAGAGGACCATTGTATGCTGATCAGCAATTGATGGCTAATGAGGCTTCTGCAAAGCTGGTAAGAGCTTATGCATCAGACAGTGGAACAAAATTTAGAATTGACTTTGCCAGGGTAATGTTGAAGATGTCAAACCTTGGTGTCTTAACTGGATCTCAAGGTCAGGTCCGGATTAACTGCTCATTGCCTTTTAACGGCTCTTAAAACTATCAGAGCCTCGTCCCATCAAACTCTCAAGGCTTTTTTCGGTCTGTTTATTATGTGCACATTTGCTGCTTATATCACATTTGAGGGAATCAAGCAAACATGAAAAACAGTTTTCTGTAGCTCATCAAATGTATGAAACCCACAATTGATGCTGATATTTGATTCGATGTCAACAAATTATCTTTAAAAATATAACCATATTGATATTCAAACCATATTTTTTGTATCACTATAATCTGTGCTTAGATTATAGAATGGGCAAACTGAAGACAGTTCATTTCATCCGTAGATCATGTTATCAGCAGAGCAGTGAACTGCCCCTGAAGAAGTGATACAGCTTTCAGTTTCTCTGAATCCAAACAAGAAATGGTGAATATTCAGGTTTGTTCATACTAGAATCAAACACACATCCAAGTATATAAGAGATCATACAAAAAGCAAACCAAGTTAATCTCTCATTGATGTTATCATATTTTAATCCTACAACCAACAAGTACTGAGGCTGCGGCAGAAATTAATCACGAATGGCTCAATATTTTTCTTACAATTCAAATAGGTTGGAATATCTTGTGCTTGGAAGAAGCTGCGTACCTAGAGGAAAATGTGGGGTAATTCATATCATCGATTCTATCGTCAAAGTTTTGAGCATAAGTTGAAGAATTGTAGGCTTAGTTTTCTTCTTGTTTTTTTTTTTTTTTTGGGGTGAGATTTGAAAGACCTTATTATGCTGAGAATACTCTTTTTTCTTATTTTTATCACTGCTTTTGGAAGAAGCAAGAAGAGAATTCGAACAGGAAGCTGCTGCTGCTGCGTCTTGGTTATTCGAAGAGTTTTCCTTGATACTCAGAACAATTTTTCTGCCCTGCTTTTTTGAAGTGCCTTTGGGTGCCGGTGGAGGAAGACAATTGAAGCAGGAAACTGATCCTTTCTTGTTCATAACTTGAGAGAGTGAAGAATTTCCCATGACACATTCTATAGTGAAAATTTCTATTTTTCACAATAGAAATCTTGAGCATACATAAATGGCAAAACATATGAAAAATAGAATTTCCCATGGGAGATTTTCTGAGCAAGAAAACTGTAGAAATCTTTTGCTAGCGTACATAAATGGTTAAATAAAGCAAGAATTTCTCTTTTTCATATGTTTTCCAAAGAGTAAAATTTCCCCTTTGGATTTATTTCCTTTTATTCTTATAAGATTTTTGTATGCCCTGTGATTGTTTTTTGCCTGATATTGGAAGTTATTACTAATTTGAAAATTTATTGCTTCTCCTTGTCTTTTGTGTCTTTAGATCTTTAAAAGTTAAGGATACAAAATATTAGGAGAGGATCTTCTCCTATTGTTGTGGGATGTTGGCCAAACAAAACATTTTTTCCATGTAAATATTAACTCTGCCACCCTTCATGCTGCACATACTAGTACTCTTTAAAAGTCAAACACAAGGGCAAAATTTCCGACATTTCTGAAAATCTGTAGTTGGGGGTGAAGGCAAGTCTTTTATATATATATAAAGAATAGTAAACATCGGCCAGAAGAAGCCAAATAAGATCAGGGTCAATTGATGCAAGTCCGCACAAGGCATTTATAGATGCATCTCTAAGGCCTACAACGCTGCCACAAGCTATTCCGATAATAAGACCACTGACCTTTTTGAGGACGACGTCCAATGCCTATGCACTCTCATTGTCTAGGGACAAATCGGCTATTATACCGAGCACTGCAGCCTGGCCTTTCAGGTTGAAAACTTCAGCCAGAGAATCCTCTGAGGAATGGAAGTGTACCTGTATGGAAGGAGTAAAGGCTTTTTTTCTTCTTTCAACTTGGGCTTTTTTTGGAATGGAGATGTGGTTAAAAGTTTCCGGAAGTGGGGGCTGTTTGCGTGTAAGTGGCGTGAAAAGAAATCTCACTCGCAGATTTGCAACTCCGTTGCTTACCATCTCCGGACAGCCTGTTGAAATAACAAGGATAACAAAAGATTCAATAAAGAATCTCATACTCAAGTCTAGCAAATGTTACATCCGAGTGCTCCAAAGCAAGAAGTTAAAAGGAACTATTACTCACCAAGGGGTTTTTACTTAGAACACCAATAACCAAAAAGGGCCACAATTTGTTCATCGCAGGAAACTGTCTGTTCTCGTCCATCCCCTCTTCGGCAGCATCCAAAATGTCTTGAAGATGATACAATGAGCTTGACGGAAGCTCTTCTTCAGTTGCTTCTTTAGTTTCCTTTTCATGTCTATATGCTTCGTCAACTTTTGCCGGAGTGGTAATGCCATCCTGAAAAAGAAAAACTCAAAATAAAAATATATGTTATCCAGTAAACTGCATTATTTTTCTTCTTCAAAAAAAAATAATAATAAATCAGATAAACATGGGCGAATATGGAAAATAATATAGCAGAAAAGGCACCTCTACTGTATCCAAGACCGCCAAGTCAGCGGTTTGCTTCTCTGAAGCTAGAAGCGGGATTGCAGTAGTTAGACACAAACCAGCAATTGATCCGACTGTTCTTCTGTATCTTTCGGAATCATTCAAATTGAACAAAATTCTCTCCCATTTTTCCACATACATTTTGTTATCACCAAAATAAGAACCATGAGCTTATGTCATCACCTTTTACAGATGAATCTCTAATTCTAGTGGAGAAATAATCATCTGATTCCATGCGAAACGTACCAATGCCATTACCATAACTCTTTACATTCTGATTTCACTTTTCCTCCCGCAGCGAAAGCACGTAAGAGAAAAGTTCAAGTGAAAAAAGAAATGAACTTCGAGAGTTGATATAACCTGCTGTTAAAGACAAACAACAAGTCTGAGAGCTCCTGCGAGAGCCTGGTATACTTTCCGACTGCCAACAGAAAAAAACTAAGCCGCGGCCGAGTGGGAGCTCGTTCATCTTCTGCAGAGTTCCTGTGGGCATTGTGCTATTTTTTTCCTGAACATTCACTAAATTTGAGATACCCGATGGAACAGAACTTAAAAATGTCTGGCCATAATCATAAAGTGCGCACCAGCTTTCATCTCGGCTGTAGAGTGGAGGCATCCCATGGACCGTGGCCTTAAGCTAGTCAATCGAACAAGTAAATCCTGAATTCTGTCTGATTCTCAAAAGAAATGATCTTATTCTTTAAATTTTTTTTTCTCCTATCTCTAATTCATATAATTTATTTGATTATTGTTTGGTTAATTCTAATTTGTTGACAATTTATTCAAGTTTTATTTCTTGCATTGGTGGTGGGTAGGTCTTAAATTTTTAGCAACATTACCAAAAACGGTAGTATATTTGGATAAATATTGAAGAGGTTACTTGTTAGTTTCTAAACTAAATCGTCATATATTCAGTCATGAATGCACATTAGTCATTACATCTTCAGATGGTTACATGCAAGAGACATTATCTTGTCACTGAATTTAAAAGTAATACGGAATTATTGGTATAACATAGCATTTAAGATTAATTAGCTGAACATTACAACCTAAATCACACTTTGTTTCCAAGGAAAATAAATTAATAAAAAAAAGGAATTGAAATCAAAAAGTACCAAGACAAAATTCACTTAAAATACAGAAGATAATTCGACCCTCTGCCGAAAAACATCACAGAAGCAAAATAAAAATAAAATAAAATAAAATAAAAAACATACAGGAGATTGAAATTGGGCCAACATAAATTGTCCGTGCATGTGAAACCGCAAGTGATTCCCAACTCCCAAGCACCAGTTTTGGAAGCTTTTCAATGAGCCTGCTTAACGAAACATGAGGTAGTTCATATACATATTTATAAAGAATCCTTTCAAAAGAAGTGCCCATACAGCCCGACTGTCCAAGTCCAATCTCATTTAAGGCAGAAAACAGCTAAAAATATCAGAAACATCAACTTTCAATTGCTGTTTTCCACTAGAAAGGAGTAAATATTCTAGAGACTCCTGGGCAGCTGCCCAAATCTCTTCATAGTCATCAAACAACCGAAACCCATAAGCCCTCCTGCATGAGTTGCGGCATAAAAGTATATCAAAACACAGAAATATACAGGCAGTAACAGGAAGTAAGCAAATCATTAAGCTGCACAATTACTCCTCATAAACAGAACTAAAGCAAAATAACTCTTTCAGGCTCATAAACAAGTCAACAAACTAGAACTTTTCTATCCTGAGCTGGGGAGAACATGGCTAAATACGCAACAGCACCAAGAATATGGAGATGGCCCCTAGAGATCCCCACAAAACACCCAAGTAACATGACTGTTTCAGGATAGAAATTTAGGCGTATTGGGCCCTTCCTGTTTCTATATTAAGCTATTTGCACGCAAAACAAGGCTTTTTCATTTTCAGAAAAGGGGTTTAATCAGGACATTAATGCGTGGTTTTGGCATCACTGAAACCTGCTCTAGATTTATCAACTAATGGGCCAATAAAGGTCCAATAAAAATGAGACATGAAATCCCAAAAAATATAGGCCAATCCCTTTTTTTTTTTTTTTTCCTAATTTTGTGTGAAAAAATGAGTCTTGGGTATTATTACTTAAATTTCATTTAAGAACTTTAAAAATACATACGTATCATTAGAGATCCTCAAATTAACAACAATTAGGTGTTGTTGATGAAATAGGCTTAATTTTGTAAATCTAAATGAATATATACATGACAATACTATATATAATATAATCGTTGTATATGATAAAATTCTTCCCGTCCAATACAAATTAAGGATGTTCAATTACGTATTTCAATTATTAATGATCAAGCCTCAACATTAGTTGGTGGGGACAAGAAATCTTTGCATTAGGTTAAATTTGATTCTATATATAGTCCAACAATTTCACGTGACAGAATTAATGTCTTAAAATGAATGTTGATGTTGATATATTAAATAATTTTAGAGAACACAAATTAGTATGACATGGGAACACAAAAACAAAAAAAAAAAATACAAAATATATGATAAGGGTTGCATCATATTTGTCTCATTTATAATAATATTATTAGTATTATTATTACAGATGACTCTTATCACCAACAAAAAATTATCAACAAAACTAAAATTTATAACCAATGAATTGGCTATTATGTGTGTTTTTCACAAGTACAAAAATTAGGACAATTTTTCATGATTATGAGCTGCCTTTGTTGTTTCATATTATTAAACTTTTGCTTGAGGGAAAATCAAGAGTAAGTAAAGTGGGGTTGTACTTTTCAATTCCAAAGTTTGCTCAGCCTGAAATCTTCAAACTCAAGAAAAGTAATTTACTAAGAATAAGTTATGGTTGTTAGTGGAGAATATCACCAACCCACTAACTTTAAAACTTGGTCACAATTTCTACAGTTAAAATGTTGGACTAAATTTTAAAATTTTGTACACAAAGTTGGAATAATAAGCCAAATTTGAGAATGACCCAGATAAGTTCCGGTTAGGAATACCTACTTATATATGTTAAAGAAACCCAAGGGCTGGTTTTTATTTTTTATTTTTTTGACTTCTCTTCATAAAATTGCCTTCTTAACTTTCACAAAACTTTTAGGTCAAATTTGAAGAAATAAAGGATTTATTAAAAGGAAAACAGTTTTGTTTTGTATCAATTTTGAGTTTTGTTTCTTCTTGATTTTTTAGGGTTTGAAAGGGATGGATTGTTGAATATTTAGGCAATGTCCAATCAACTTTCTTCCATTAATCTATGCCAGGCTATGATTTCATAGACATCATTTGAATCAATAAGACTAAGTTGATTGATATTCACCCAAATCATCAATTGCAAATATCATTTCTTTGATTTATTTTGCTTAAGCTTATTGGAAAATTTATTTGACTTAAATTAAATTTTAAATTTCAATTTATAATCACGTTGAATACAAAAATAATATTTGTGATTCGTACTTTTTTTTTTTTAAACAACCCACAAATCAAAATAATAGAGGATTTAAATTCATAAATTAGTCATAATTGTTGAACCATACATATAGTTAAATATTGAGTGATTTCAATTATAAATTTTGAAAAAATAATAAATATGAAGAAAAGTTTTAGCATCATTGACATTTTTCTCTTTGCTTAAAAATGCATGTATTTAATGAAGTTGGTACGATGTAACAATCATAAACAATAGTTTTTTAAATTTTATGTTAAATTTTTTAAATTCTATATTAGATGTCTATGTCGATAATTGAAAGAATATAGTTGTTGTATTGTAACAGGACCAAAACATGATTGTTAGATATAAATTCATTACTTAATTTTCAAGTGGGTTCCAAGTTTTCAATGCTTTCTCATGTGAATTTCAAGCCTCTAGAAACCAGAAAATTATACTACAATATCACCAACCCACTGAGAAAATGCTTGAATTTCATTTATGAAAGATGAACAATTTTTCTTTCATATACATTTATATATGAAGACCTAATTAAATTAACTTAATATTATATGTCAGAAAAACCTAATATTGCATACCAAAGTCGCAAATTTTTTGACATTTTCTAAGACAACTAATGGCTAGAATATGATATATGATAACTATTTTCAATCATTCAGAAAACGGAACTCTGTGGTGAAGAATTCCATAGTTGAAAATAAGTGATTCCAGGGTCAACTTCTGGTTTCAGCAGAATCTCGTAAGTCTCTGAGATTACTGCCTCGTCTGTTTCTGCTTCCATGTTTTCTGAATTATCCTTGTTTTCATTTCCTGTTGCTCCCAAACCCAGCTCATTTTCCAAGTATTCAAACCATTTCCTGCTTTCCATTTCTTTGTTTTTGTTTCCTGCTTCTCCAAAACTAGAGCTTTGGCTAACCTCAACTTCATTTGATTGGAATGATCCTAAGCTATCTAACATATTCCAGAAATCTACATCTGATTCCAATGGAATTTCCATCCCATTTTCCGAGAAAATCTCTGGCTTATTCACCTCTTCTAAATTGTTCATACTCATACCAACATGAAAATTTTCACTAAACTCAAAGTTTGATGAACCCATTTGCTCTTCTGGCCTTGTGGCATCAACTTGGCTAGAGTTTAAGACCATGGAATTATCTGAAGAACACGAAGAACTGGATAACTCTTTCATAATCTTCATCTCCTTGCTGTCGTTGATTTGGTTCGATTCCTCTGTTTCTGAATTTTGCACTACATTCTCTGACAGAATCACCTGATCTTTCGATTCTCGTGACTTTTTGGGCACGTAATTGTGATGCTCGCCAAGTTCAATATCTGCATTTCTTTTGCCTGAAGACATATTTGTGCTGGATGAAGAGGAGGAAGAGGAGGATAAAGAAGATTCTTTGAAAGCCAACTTTTTCTTCAAATGTGTGTTCCACACATTTTTAATCTCATTGTCTGTTCTTCCTGGCAAATAAGATGCAATTTTTGACCACCTGAAATGATTGTTATACAATCCATCAGCTTAAATAACACCCTAAACGAATCCCGGAAAGGAAAATATGACAGAAAATATTCAGTCAAACTAACTATATTATTATTATTATCCCGAACTTACTTGTTTCCCAAGCTTTCATGCAACCTCATGATAGTTTCTTCTTCCTCCTGTGTGAAGTTCCCCCGTTTCAAGTCTGGTCGCAAGTAATTAATCCATCTGAGACGACAACTCTTGCCACATCGCAAAAGCCCTGCATCCATCGATTTCATGATTAATTTTCCGAAGAATTAGGTGCTTTTGAAAAGTCATTTCAAGTTAAGCAGTTTTACCTAACATGCCCATGTAAAATATCAGTGTCAAACACAAGAAGGACAGGGACTAATTAGCTGGCAGAAGGCTCATGGCATTGTGATGTGACAAACATTTGAGAACTTTATCGCCTAAGCTTTTAGATAGAAAATCCTAACTTGCCCTATGTGACAAAATTTAATGTTTATTTCTCACATTTAGGCCATTGCATGAATAGATTGCAATATTAATTATTGACCATGCCTGTCGAAGAAATGACCTCACACTTGATAAGGATAACGGCTGACAATTAAAATACATAAAAACTTTGTCCAAAGATGTATATTTAGCTGCCAAAAACAATTAAAAACTCTTCAGGATTTTCCAGGTGTGATTCTCCGTATTTGCTGTCACATTTAACACGTTATGAATCTTAAAATTTGGCTTAATTTTCTTTTATGCAAAGATAATAATGGTGAAAACCTGCAAGGATTCAGTGTATCATATATGCATTGCATAATAAATAGTAAGAAAATCACAAAGAAAAATAAAAATGAAGTAGAATCTCCATTGATTTCAATGTTTTTTGGTTGATACGGTTCAAGCAATGAAACAGTGACAATCCAATGACACAGGATTTTTCCGACGGTAGGTTTGGTAAAAAATTTCATGGCAGAGAAATAAATATATTTTACACAACTGGGTTTTTAAAAAAAAAAAAAAAAAAAGGAGAGAAAGAGAGAAATTAACATGAAACGGCAATGAGAATGTAAATCAAGAGAAAGAACTCGATTTTCTTCCATGATAGAATCTGGGAAATTTTTATAAACGGGAAACCGATGGATCGGAAACTTTCTTTCATGCATGCAGACCGTTGTTTCCAGGAAAATCCAAGATTTCTGAAGTAAAATCACAGTCTGTAAAGAGAAATTTAAAGAAAGGATAATGAAATCTACTTACCAGCTTGTTTAGGAAGAGCTCTCCAATTTTCATGTCCATGTTTCTGAATAAAAGTTATCAGTCTTAAATCTTCCCCAGGATTCCATGGCCCTCTTTTCACTTTACTCTTATCACAACATGGAGCTCTTCCTTTCCCCATTTCTGATCTCTCCTTTCAGCTTTTCCGAATACAAGCTTCAGAATTTCCTCACACAGACATATGTATATAATACTTTCTGGGAAAACGAGAGAGAAGGAGAGATAAAAGACGACCACAAGGGTCATTCATGAATTCGGCTACCCTTATATAGCAATAAGTAGTGAAGATATCCAAAGAAATTACTGAATATCTAAAATAATTCCACAAATTGTTTTCTAAAAACATTTTCTATATATGATTGGTTGCCTTGGTTGTACTAACACGGTCTTTGTTAAGTTCACCGAGTTTCTCCTACTGAAGCAATCTATTTCTAGTCCATAATTAATCCAGATCAAAATCATTAATTACTGTTCAATGCAGAAGGGGAAGTGTCATGGTCAAATTCAGGTTGAAATCAGAACCATCCATTGGCATAATCATGACATAATTTTTCCATCTTTATGATGTCATATATATAATTTTTTTAATATTTGACAATAATCATCATCTAAATCAAAAAAAGAATTCAACACTCAGCCACCCCACTTTACCACACAGAGACCATGAAGCTATACTTGGCTGGTCAGCCTTTACCTAGCTAGAAAAATGAAGAACAACTAGTTAGTCAATAATTAACTAGTCAGAATTTTGACAAAGTTTAAGATAAATTAATTGAATAATCAGGTAAAATATTAAGGGGGAAGGTGAGGGATTAACTATTTCCAATGTAGGTTAGACCTAAGCAAAAGCAAATTGTAATATTATAATCGTGACTTATTCTTACTTGTTATGTAAAAATTATATTTAAAATCTAATATTTTTTAACTTAAATTAAAAATTAACTACCGTTAACCAAAAGTTTATATTTATTTGATAGTTAATAATTAAATTATGGCTCATTCTCTTATTTATGTTTAACATCTAATAATTTCACATAATTGTCAATCAAAAATTAAAAGATCTCCATCTAAAATATAATTTTGAAATTTTGGCGACATATAGATTTTTTTTATTATTCATAACTTGTGTTCTTAAAACATAAGTTAACATAATTTTTATTAACTCCTAATTTCGATTAGTAAAACCTTAAAGCCCAATTAATTGGGTAAAAAGAATATATATAATTTAGTACAATATTAAAAATGTGAAAAATATCAACTAGTTGAGCCACCAATTAGCCTATATCTAATGTGAACAAGTGGAAAACAATGTTGTCTTAGAAAACAATTAATATATAGGTGATGCTGATGCGTAGGAAATTAAGCATCTTAATTAACTATTCAAAATTTTGTATTACGTAATGCTAACATTTGTTTAATTAGCTGCTAGTTAAGCCCTAATTAAATAAAGGCATGCCTGCCTTCGAGAAATCAAGTAAAATATATATCATGGCCTTGCCTACATAATACATATATTTTATTTTATACTTCAACTCTATCAATCCATGAAGCTTATATTTATAATTTCGCTTACAAGTAGTACTCCATCTTCGTACCCAATTAAAAAATTATTTGATTGCTAATCCCACATTATTTTTCTTATAAACAATAGTCATCTTATCTTCGATTTTTTATTACTCGAAAAGAAATTAAGAAACATGTTTTCTTGAGAATTACAGAAAATTTAAAAGGATATTAGTCGAAGTTTCTTACAAAACTTAATCGATCGAGCATCTTAATGTATAAATTAAAGAATATGCAAGATATTTAGTCAATCTAGACAACAAAGAGATATACTACTTCCAAATTGCAATTTTTCCTACCAAAATTTTGTAATGTACAGCACTAGCAAGTGGAGCATTGTGAGATTCATGGCGTGGAAGTACAAAACTCTATGGATTATTGTATATAACATAAAATAATATCTCATAAATTTAGGTCACCAGCCCAGATCACTTTGCCTTCTGAAATGACAATTTTTAATAAGTTTAATACATCTTTTAATTTTGTAAAATATGCCAAACCCTGCCCCATGCAATCTTGTAAGTCTAACAAGTCTAACTATTTGACAAAGACCACCTCCAAAAAAATAAAAATAAAAAAAAATTAGGAAATCATTTGTTAACCCCCCTTTAAGTCCTTTGTTAGGGAAACTAACATAATAATGCTTTTGCAATTTGTTACCTAATATTGACATTACTTTCTTCTAAGTTAGTAAGATGTCTCATCCATGAAAGACTTTTCTTTGACTACCAAACTAATCAAGTCTAAAGAGAGACAAAGAAATAATTTGTGCACATATAGAGTGAGAAAATACGTATGAGATTGAGATAACGTATGCATGACGAGCAACTTACGTGTCAATTTTTGCATAGTGCCACGTTTGTATAAAGTCGAAATTTAACAACAATTTTTTGACCCTAATCTAGTTCATGATTTGTTATTTTGACACAAGCGAACACAAACACGAGTGTTTGGATATTTCTTTCAAACAGTTTAAGTTTAACAAGAAAAGGTTATTGGTTTATCGTTTGACAGAGGGAATGAATGATGAATTGGTAGAGACTAATCCCATGCCTTTAAGTATTTTTTTTTCCAAACGAAATGACTTACGTTATGCTGTTGTTGGTATGGATTAGACCTTTATTTGGACTTAAGTATACTTCTTAATTAATTATTAGGGTTTGAGTTTTTGTCATAAAAATGGATCATAAGATCATTCTCTTGTAATTTTCTGCCATCTGTTTGGTTCCCAGGAAATCTGAAAATTTCTAAATGAGTAGTGCGATCGTCAGCTGGGCAACAGCATGCTGCATGGGTTACTGTATTTCAACGCTTTTATGTTGCAGATGGGAACACTTTTTATAAATTCTGCCAACACTTTCTATGTTTTATATGCTTTTGATACTTGGAGAAACTCCCCCATTGCAACTCCTTCCCAGAAAATAAACTCCCTTCGATCTTATCTGAGGTTATATTTTAGAAATGTAAATATTATTATTAGTCATTTTCTGTTAAATTAAATTTTAATCTAAAAGTGTTTACTTTTAGTAAGCACGTACATCAAAAATTAGGTAAAAAAACAACACTTATTTTATTTAATAACTAATTTTTATTACCCATTTACAATAATTAAGACCAAAATCTCATTCTCAAACTCACCTCAACTCTAATCTTACTGGCTATTATCCTCTGTTGCAATCTTGATGCAAGTAATTGAGTGTGAACAGAACAGAAATTGAACATATGACCAAAAAGACATTTAACATGTTGCAGACAGACAACAAGTGCACTTGTGGGGTGGGCTGGGCTGCCCCGGTCCTATCGCCATCATCCCAGCAACAGACAATACAAGGCCCAGTGGTCCGAATAAACAAATGTTGGTGTTGTATTTTCAATCACCTGTGTCTTAGATGATCCCTTTCACATCACCATAATTTCAACTCCGTCTAGTTTTAAATCCCGCGGGAGATACATCTCTTGGCAGAAATTCATAATGGATGCCATTCAAATGAAACTCTAAACAGAAAGATCCGCTTAAAGACTAAAAAGCTTATCATAAAAGTATATTAAGCAAAAACTAATTATGATAACAACAACATTGTAGAGAAATTCATTAGAATATGTTCTCTGTCATGATAAGTTTATCCAGACAACATTCACACTCATACAAGTTCATCAAGTTGCATAACCAAGAAAAGAAGCCTGAATAAGATAGAATTGTCTTCATGCAAAAAGAAGTATCTAAAAACTGCCACCCCTCAATGCGAGAACAAGATGAAGCACGGAACCACCCTCAATGTTGTAGTCGCGGGCTGTTTTGTCATCCGCAAGCTGCTTACCAGCGTAAATAAGCCTGCAACCAGTAGTAGCAGAGCAGAATGAGATTGCAATGTTTAAACTGGAATGATTGTATCGTTGGCAGTCCAAAATAAAGACAGAATAGCAACATGATACAAAGAGCTACATCATGCAAACTTTTACCCAGTGATCAATTGCAACTCCACATGACACACATTTCTCAACCAAACCATAAATCAATGAAGAGTATCTTCTCGGTGATAGCATAAAGATATCAATCTTTGAGCAATGGAAATAATCTTTCTCGTTCTATCACCTAACTTAATTCAAGAGCATCAAGTTATTTTGTAAACTTTCAGAATTTTACCTATCACGAGATTAATCTGTGCTTTTACACCAATAATTCTGTCCAATTTCACCATTTAGAGGTTCCTAATGAAAAAATTTTGAGAAGCAAAGACTCCAATATAGAACACAAAGACTTGGTTTGACTCCTGTTAAAAAAAATAATGGCCAAAAGAAATTCTCGAGGAAAATTATTTCACAAAAACAGTTGACAGATAGTAAACAGAATGCTAGAGAAAATGAGTTAATCAAAAAAATTTTTACTGATCAATTTCCAACACAAACAAGGCCAGCATAATCAATTTGAGTACTTTACAACTTTTAAATTCTTAAGCTTACTGTTAACTGCTCGTTATCGTTATTACCAATGACAATGAGGAGAATAAATGTGGCAAAAACATATAATAGATTCAAAATAAGAAGTCAAAACATAAAGCAGATACCAAACAAAGTACTAGTTAATCAGGAATGACTGAATTTAAAAGCAATTATTACTGAAATCCAAAAGAATTCAGGAATGAAAAGGATACCTTTGCTGCACCGGAGGAATTCCTTCTTTTTCCTCAACCCTTTCCTTGATCCGCTCAATTGTATCAGTGGGCTCGATATCAATTTCAATTTCTTTTCCTGTGAGAGTCTTCACCTTGATCATAGTTCCTCCCCTGAGCCTCAGGACCAAGTGAAGCGTCGACTCCTTTTGGATGTTATAATCTGCAAGAGTTCGGCCATCTTCCAATTGTTTACCAGCAAATATCAATCTCTGTTGATCTGGTGGGATTCCTTCCTTGTCCTGCAAAAGATATTCAAAATTAAGCCTTAAGCCAAAACCTGAACTTACTTCTCATATTACAAAGTTTCTTCTGCAGAAACTACTGTTCAGTTACACAAATTGCTTAGAATTCATTTCACTAAATTATTATTATCAATACCATACTACCATGGAACTCCTAACTAATTTGCTTAGCTACAACAATCAAGAATATCGGCAGCAGGAAACAAATAAGAAAGCCTTTCAGAAACCAAAAGTTCTTCACGATAAAAACTAATGTATATGTCCCAAAAACACATGCTACATCAATGATACCTATCTACACAAAATAACTAAAACAAAATCAATCGAAAATTAAAACCTGGAAACTTCCATAACATCATTATAAGGTACCTTCAAGAATTTATCATAAATAAGCCTAAAACAAGAAACTAGTATAAATTTAGCTCACATGGGTCAAAAATTATATTTTTGTCAATCGCAAAAACATCACATAAATCAAACTAGCTCTTAATCACAAGAACAACATGAAATTAAGAACTTACTATTCACTAAATTCACAAATTGTAATTATCAATAACCCTAATCGTATCTGATTGCGTCAACAGAACCCACATGACCTAATACGAAAGAGTCAACAACTTCCCCGTAAAAACCTCAACTTTCTATCAAAACGAACTGACCCATATTGAAATTCACACTGAAACAAACAAGAATTAACAAGAAAAATTACCTGAATCTTAGCCTTGACATTATCGACGGTGTCGCTGCTCTCAACCTCGAGAGTGATTGTCTTTCCTGTCAGAGTCTTCACAAAGATCTGCATAGTGGAAATGTTTTTTTTTTTTTTTTTCTCCTTCTACCGAAGAGAAAGAAGAAGAGTTAAATTTGGATTTGTACTTGGATGTGAATTGACAGATGGAAAGAAAGCAGAGAACAGAAAGGTGGCAGTGATTTTTGTAATACATTTTTGTGTTATTTATTGATTAACTTAAATATTGTGTGCCCGTGGAACAGAATTGGAGAATGGAATTGAGAATCCTTTCAAGGACTGGCCCCAATTATTCCGTTTCTATTTTGTGTTGGAGAAATTTTCAATATCTATGCCCTAGATATTTCGGTTCAAATTATGGAAAAATGCCGCAATATAATCGAAAATTTTATTATGTATTTATTTTTAAATTGTTAATATAAAATTGAGATGTAAATTTATGTCATAATTAATGCGTTACGTAATAAGACAATATTGTGGATTTTACTGTCGCGCGCACGACCCTTTTTAAGAATATTGTATCGTCTATCATATTAAATAAAATTTATATATCGAATTTATATACGTATCATTACATTAATAATACATAAGTATGTAGTATGATAGGTATGCAATAGTGATACTTTTAAATGTGGTTTTGTTTAATTAAAATTCATCAAATATATTGTAAAATTTTTACCAAACTATAACTTGCGATTATACAAAATAATATTATGAATTGGGCAGTCGATATAATATTTATGAGTTGGTAATAAATTGGGTGTTGTTTGGATCAAGAGATTGGGTTAAACTGGGTCATAAATAATACCATGAATTGTTTCGAATGTTAGCTGGACTTTCCACGCGGACCCTCGCACTAAATGCACCCCCACTGTGTTCTGACACAACTCGATTGGGCATTTAAAACCAAGTGGGGGACATTTAGTAAAATTACAATAATTTTTCAGCTTTTAATTGGAGTAAACGATGTATTGAATTTATGTATACACTTTGTTGTTAAAGAGTTTTGTGAAATGAAGCCTTTAATCTTATTGCTTAAATTGGTAGAAGAGAGAGTGTTAGATACGCCAGTCTGATTATGTTAGAACAGAATAACACCGTGTTGTTAGAATTATTTAATTAACGAGATAAAAAAAAGTTAAATATTAATAATAAATAATAAATAAATTTAAAAAAATTTAAAAAAATTTTCTTTACATTTATTTATTATTTTTTTTACTTTATTTATTCACTGTCAATTCATAATTTTTTTTCTCGACTGAGTAGTTAGATGGTCCCATTGCATTCTTGTATTGATGTTGTAGAACTTTTCGAAAGTAAAAACATGATATAAAGGGCATTGTCATTTAATTGTTCTGTGGTTACACCAAGTATTTAATAATCTCTTTCATTTATTAATAGGGTAATTAAAACTTTTCAACGCTCAATTCTTATATATATTTTAATGACAAAGTATTCAACAATAATATTTTACTAAATTAAAAATTACAAAATAATAATAATGATAACTTTTACGTATAAAAATCAAGAGTAAGTAATTAATTTATGTTAGATGGTTTTAAATGCATAATTATTTCATATATATATTCTCTTTCTTTTATAAAATTTAACAGTAGTACGAGTATCTTCAATTCATTAAAGAAAATATCCTTAATAAAAATATTCTTATGTGATATTCTAATAATATTATGTTATACATTTTAATTTTTTTTCTAATTTTTTAATCATTACTAATATATCATATTTCATTAATTATATAAAATAAATGTTTAAATGATACTTTATTATTACACCACAGTTGTCAATTATTCTAATTAAATAGACGTATTTTATATTATAAAATACTGCAACTGAATTAAGATGGATTGTGTATGGGAGACAAATAATACTTAGTTTCTCACCACTATGCTCAATCTTGTCCAAAGTTATTTAATTGATTTAAATTCATTAGAATATCAAATTAAACATCTATTAATCTTATTTAAGACATTCTTTTTTAATTTAATGTGCATTAAAACATATATTAAATACAAAATTGGGTTACGATGATAAAGATTGAAGTGACTTTCCAAGAAAGAATTCAAAAACTCTAGAAGGTACAAAATTTAACATTGCCCTGGAAATAAATCCAAATTGGGTAGGAAAACCCCTTGGGCAAGGGAAGGGTTACATTTTTCAATTTGTCAGAAGAACAAGTCATTATGATTTCCCAGCTTGATTAAATTAATTGCATATAGTTGAGGCCAGTATGCAATTAATTCTTTTCTATTTTCTCTTCAAGGGATTAAATGGCATTCAATGTTGTATGCAAAACTTTATGGTGATCTTAAATACTTACACCTCCCTTGCGCCTAGAAATTAACACACATACATATATGGAAATATATATATATATATATATATATTAAATTTTATTAAATTTTCTTTCTTGATTTATTGGGTTCTCATAAATATATAGTAGAGTAAATTATGGCATTTAATTTTGATATTAAATGCCCACCAAAGACAATATGAAAGGCATTAAATTTTCATTTATATAAAATAGGATAATATCAATCCTACCTTTGAATTTTCATATCGTTTCAAATAAGGACATAATTTGTTTAATTATATTATATAAATCCTGCAACCCTTATTGAAATGATCAAATTACTCTTATAATATTAAATTTTAACTGTTAAATTATTAGATTATGTAGTTTAAAATTAAAGGGTATTTCCCTTGTGTCACAAAGGATTGTTGAATAGTAGTTAGGGACCTATATGGCAAACATAAATAAAATATGTACTCACATAAGAAATCATAAAAACTCAAGGATCTAGGTGTTACTTGTAATTAATGAAATGAATTGAGATTTTTAATGAGAGGAAATTGTAAAATTATCCTTCATAAGAGGTTTCCACCTTAATAAATGTGGTATTCAAAGCTTCATGGTGCAGTCTTAAATGCTACACTTTCCTTGGAGAAAATTGTATCAATGATATGAAGACAAAAATTAGATGTAAATATGAATAATTTATTCTTATATTAACTACAAAAATACAAATGTTATTCAATTCATTACTAAGTGTGAAACATTAATTTCATTTTCCAATGGATAATATTAATTCAAAAAAAGAAGAAGATCCAAGAACTTCATCAAAATCATGAGCACATCATAACTGAAAATCTTGATGAGAACATCGTATTAATAATGAAATATTGGAAAATAAAGCATCGGACACTATGTTCGCATTATAATAAATATTATTTTATATTTGATACGATATAATTATGCAATAGTTGTACAGCCCCTAAATATTAGTGTGAAATTTTACTAAATGTTGTAATACCTTTAATCTTTCTGACATTGCAATTCATTTTATAAAATCTCATTTTGTTTAATATATTATAATTAAAGAAAAAAAATTTATGTAAAAGCATATCAATCATAACATATATGAGATTCTCTGAATAAATTATGTTAAGTATAATTTTAATTTAAGATTAATTAATTACGATAATTATAATCATAAATAAAAAATTATTTTATAACATGATTCTATCAATTGATCCCATAAAATCCTCCCCATATAAGAGATTTTTGTAAGTAAAATACTACAATAAATATTAAACATAAAATAGTTGAACAACTGGAAGTAAAATGTGGGGTTAAAAGAGAAATCATATTATTTGTAGGGGTGAAATATAATTATCCAAAAAAAAACGAGGGAAATGTGTCAGCTTGTATTTCATGCAACTAATGCCACACCATTCGCTTTCCTTAAATTCTACTCTCCCTCCTCTTTTACTTACCATAAATAAATAAATAAGCAACAACAAAAGAAACCATTAATCAGAAATTATTTTAAAATTTGTAATTAATTAATTTAAAATTAAATAATCATTAATAAATCTTTCATATTTTTTGTAACGGACTATATTTATTAATTTCACTTATATAATATCGCCTGTTGTGTGTCTCTTCTTTACGTTTATTACTCCATATCTATTTTCTCCGCAGAACAAGAAGAAGAAGAGAAAATTTTGTCATGGCGGCTGATGTGAGCTCTCTGGTTCGTGTAATGAACCGGTACAAGGATCATCGGGCGGACGGAAATGAATCGAATTCTGCTGCTTTGATCACGAGAGATTTGCTTGGTGGAAATGAAGCTGCGAAAATTGATGAGTGTCAAGAGTTGGACCTGGACATGCAGGTCCCCAGCGGGTGGGAAAAGCGCCTGGACTTGAAGGTATATTTTTCTCATCGGTGGTTTGTTTGTTTCATGAGAAAGTGTTGTAGGAAATTAGTAAGAACACATGATTTCGCTTGAATTCAGACAAAATTCATCTTCAACAGTCAACTGGGAATAAAGGGTTTACATGATTTGCTTGATTGTTCATCTGTTTTTTAATTTCTCGGCTGGGTTGTGTTTTTTCATTCGCGCCCTGTTTTGCTCTGTTTGCTCGGAGTTCTCCGCCCTGTTTTCTGGTTATCTGTTTAGTTGCTGAGAAACTGGAGGAAAATGGTATCTTCAAAAGCAGTATCTCTGATCAATTCCTTCACCAAGCTTTTTTGGGGTTTCATCAAATTCTGAAACTTTCCGCGTTTGTCAAACAGATAGCTAGTAGTTTTCTATCAACTTTTTCCAATCTTTGACTGTTAAGTTCCTTCAACAATTAGAATTGTGGACAGATTCTGATTTATTTATTTAAATTTTTTTTATTATTGCAGTCAGGCAAGGTGTATTTACAGAGGTGCAATACACCGAGCTCTCCATCTTCCTCGGGGCAAAAGCATGATCAAACCCGTCAAACACTACCAAAGCTTCAAGATTTAAATTTCCCGACGTCGCCATCATCAAAACCTTTCTTAAATCTCTTCGATGAAACTAATCTAGACCTGAAATTAGTCTCATCTCCCTCACAATCATCAAGCAATTACCAAAGCGTATGCACTCTCGACAAGGTCAAATCCGCGCTAGAAAGAGCAAGAAAGGAGGAGACTAACAAGAAAAGATTCTCAATGTGCAATACCAATTCACCCTTATCGCCTTCATACTCGTCCTCATCTTCATCGATCAAGGACACAAGAGACGATCAAGAACTGGAAGAAAGTTTAGTATCTTCTCCCATTGCAGCCGGGTGCCCCGGATGCTTGTGTTATGTGTTGATCATGAACAACAATCCTAAATGTCCAAGGTGCAACTCGGTTGTTCCAATGCCGGCGATGAAGAAGCCTCGGATTGATCTCAATATCTCTATGTGAGAATTTGATCGATTAGAAGACAAGGGTGTTGAATTTGATATTTTACAATGTCTTTGATTGTGTAAATGGTGGATGAATTAGGGGTTTAAAAATATAGAAATATTACCAAATCTAAAGTATGTATAAATTGGAATTTTATCTGGTCTAAGACCACAAGAAATTAATATGTTGTTGGTTTTATTATTAGCATTTACATATAGCACATAAATAAAAAATAAACAATAATAATTCCTTCTTTGTATGTTTCTAAGTTCTTGTGTTATAGATAGTTTTAGTTTATTTGAAATTGAGGTGTTTGTTGCATTTAATTGTCTTTGGATATTTTTGTCATCTTATTTTAAAAATTAATTGAAAATATAATTGCTACAAATTGTTATAAATGGATTAATGGATGTTCGGTATTTTACTTGTTTTATGTTTAAAATTAAGTAAAAATATAACATTTACAAATATATACTGAAATAGTTATAAGCTTCTATTTCAAGATTTTCAGACACACATGTTTAATTTGTCATACAAAAAAATTGTCAAAGAGATAATAGTGTTAGTTGGAAGTAGTTAAAGATGGCCCAAATGTGGCATGCCACATTTTTCATATTAAATGTGATAATTGACATTATACTTAAGATAATGCCACATTTTTCATATTTAATGTGATAATTGACATTATACTTAAGAAAATTCAATCTTAATTTTGGTTAAGGTCGTAAAATAATTAATAAAAAATAGATATATTTTTGCTTCACAATCAAGATTTTCTTCAAGTTTAAATTTCTAGACAAAAAATTACATATATATTATTGGTAAATACATATTGAATTATACATGATAATAATGCACATATGTGACAGATCTTTGGTCGCTCAAATAAATTCTTATAGAATTAAGAAAAAATTTTAATTCTTAAATGCCAACCCAATTGAATTTTTTTTTTTTAATTAGTATTTATAGATTATGAGGCATATCCAACCAAAAGTAGTTCACATTTTTGGAATAATAAATTGTATGCTATTGAAGGAAAAAGCAATTAAATGTGAGAAAGAAACTTGTATCCATGAACTTTAATTGGGGAACTATTTTTATAGCTAACGTTTGATAGTTGAAAAGCCTATGGCTACGTGTATAAATGTACTTGTTTCTTGTCCATCTCCTATAAATGTTTTGAAAACTGCATTCACCTACACTTTTCTCAAATGATCAACATCAACTTCAATGTCTCTGCTTCAAGCTAATTATGAACATTTACTATTCCAATTCATTAATATACCTAACTCCTAGTAAATAAGAGTTTAATTTCTTGATGCTCTTTAAAGCAGTCTACCTACTACCCATCTTCTCTTCTACTTGTGTTTCTATCTTTAATTTTCTAACCTATCTCATATTGTTGTTTCTTAATTATAAACTTTAATCATTAAACATGATACAAAGGGGAGATAGTCCTAGAAACATGCGACATATATAATTAACTGGCATCTCAAATTTTAGCTTAAAATTAGAGTAAAAAAAAAATTAATCTAACATTAAAAATTCACCTAAAATTTTTAAAAATTCATAAAATACAAAATTCGTATACATTTGTTATATAAAATCAAAGTGATCGTAAGAATGATATTAAAATAATTAAAATAATGTTATATAATAATAATTCAGCACTGCATTAAAAAAAAAAAAGGTTGATGCATCATAACATCATACACGATCGATCAATCAATTGCATTATACCGTATATTATCAAGTATGTTCTTCTCGTTGAGTTAAAATAATCATAAATTTATAGTGCAGATATGTGTGACAACTCATGTTATTACATGATTAGATGATTGTTTCAGATTGAAAAAAATAAAAAAAAAAGATTTAATGGGGCAGGTGAGCTATAATCGGAAAGGTTATGCGACGGTACCAAAATAGTCGTGAAGAACACACGGCTTTCAAAGCCATAATCTTAATGTATTATTTTTCAATACATTTCCTGCTTGTTTCCTGAGCAAATTCGAATGATTTGATTGCTTTTTTTTTTTACTATTCTAAGGATTTTAATGCATAAGCTTAATTATTTCTTTCTTGCATGGAATTTTTTTTTTTTTAAAACCCCATCGTGCTTCTCATAAAAGCACTTGCAAATTTGCTTCTAAACGTTTCAACTTTTCACAGAAAACTGTAATTCATTATGGAATAAAATTGGCTGAATTCATTAATCATCAACTGCATTAATTAATGGCATTCATATTGCACCAAAAATAGGCAATAAGTTGTTTTCTTTTGACTTCCTCGCTAGATTTCTGATCATTAATAGCGTAGTTATATCTATATCAACCAGTTATGAAATAAAAGTCCTCCGATTTAAAAGCACTTTCATTTATTTCAGATTTTGACTCTTATTATTGCATATTTTAGTACCCATCTCATGGAATATTATTTATAAGTATAGGGCTCTCGTGTGTTCCTGGTATTCTTATATGCCTTAAGCAATTCGTTCTTCCTTGTTCTCTCATTTTCCCTACAACCAAACCCTAATTTAATTCCAGAACTTTATTTAAATTTCACTATAAATCAATATTCAAGACTCAAAATCCATTTGTCATATTATGCGTATAATTTTTTTTCGCCTCAAACGAGAGTAGAAACAGTTCTTTTTAGATCAAAATCTATGAATTATGAACAAATAAATACATATTTATCATATTACCAATAATAAAAAAAAATAATCTCGTAATCTTGTCATTATATATAGACACACACACTTTAATGTCACGTGCACGTGTGTATATGCATGTGCAAGAAACAAAAAAACTAAATAATATATTAAATAAAATAATGACTTTAAGTGTAAGTTTTATTAATTTGCTAATTAAATGTAGAAGGATAAAGATATAACAACAATCACAATATATAAAATAAAAATTGTTGTGAGTTGTTCTTAAAAGATCGAACAGAACAATTACCTAAACTTTGTCCAAGTCGATGTTCATCGGTTGCTTGCTTGCTTCAAATGGTTTATTAATTGCTACGGCATTTAATTTATGTACCTAACTTTCATTAATTGCCACATTTAATTTCTTATAATATGGTTTTCAAGTTGCTTACCTACCATAAACATCAACATTAAGATTAAGATTGTACGTGGTCAACGTTAAGAGACAAGTTTGATTATATCATTAAATATGATATTATCTTAACAATTTGCATGTAATATAAGAGATATATCAAAATATTTTTGTAATTTATGTATTTCATGATCATATAAAATCACCTTAATTATTATTTTGTCGATAACTTTTAATTTTTTTACTCTCATTGAGTACGTACGAGATTTAATTTTATTATTATTTTTTTGTATGATTCGAACATTAAAATTCACACATTCATCAAACAATTTAATGAATGGTTTAATTTTTTTTTTTTTAACCAACTTAGGTGATAAGTAGTTTAACTATGACTTTGAAAATTTTAAACTTGTACATTATTTTTATATATTGGAATTTGGATGATTAGGTGACAAGGTAAAAATGATGACTTATATTCTAACAACACAATGGAAAAATAATCCAAACTATGTCAATTGTATTTTCTAATACATTAAATGATTAAATTGGTTCTAAATTATTCATGGAAACCTTGATTTTAGGTAAGTAATTTGTGTACAAACCTCGACTTTCTCTTTCAATTTATTTCCTACTCGATCTTGAAATTAATTACATATAAATATAATGCAATAAATTATGTATTAATGTACGAAAATAACCAATTATTATCAAATTATGTTCATCTTTAATATGAATGGACTCACTAGTCATTTCTTAAATAGAAATGTCAAGAACTAAATATAATTTATGTCACCTATTTTATAATTGTGTTTATCTTAAAACTTGTAATTTTCTTATTATATTCGTATCAGATTAATAAATTATGTGACGATTCAATCTACTAAAAATGATATTATTCTAACACCTAAAATTTTTAACCATGAGTCCAAAAAACTTTGTACTAATTAAACGAGTAAAATATTTATAAAACAAGTTTGTACTCACTTTCAAGCAAAATAAAAGTTTACATATCATGTTAAAAATTGTTATCCATATTCGTAACACAACTATTATTTACTTTAATACATTATAATATAAGCTTTTTTTTACTCATTGTTTTCCTTTCTTTTTGTAACCACTAAATTAACACTATCATATAATCAAATAAATTTAAAAAATTAATTACGATACCAACAAGAAATGACTGCCAAATGAATGTAAAATTTAGTGAGTCAACATCATTATTGGTCACCCCAACTAAATAAATATGCCATGGTCTTGGTTTGCCAATCCTAAGCCTATGATACAATAAGATGTTAGGAAATGTATTAGAGGGCTAACCAAAATAATTAATGAGTTTGACTAGTTACTATCACAATAATTAATGGAGCTCAACTACTTAAAACTTGTAACATCAATAATCCACACGAAAACTATATAGTATAATTCCATTATATGCCAAGCCATGCCTACCTCTTTCAAGCTCTCAAACTTTAATAAATGGAAAACAATATTGCAAATATATAATTAGGTTCATTTATTTATTAATCTTAAATTATCGTGTTAATTTTTATAAATATTTATACACGTGTAAAAAAAACGTGCAAGTAAGGTAAGTAAAAGTTAATAAAAATTGTGACATAGTATTTTAGGACGAGATCAAAGATAGTTGAATATTTAATATAATATAATTAATTTAGTAAAAATATATATATAATTGATGCAATTTTGCATTGAATTGAATATTCATGTCTCAATTCCTAACGTGCCGTCGGGTATGAGCCGGGTTAGTTTTGACCCGGATAATTTATATTGGACCGGTTTCATCACTAAGCTAGATCAGGCACGATGGATTATTTGTATGGGCCGGATGTTGGCCTAAATGCGCGAGGCCCAGAAGGCCCAATTAAGAGAAACTCTTTGTTCCTCTTTGAATCTTTAAACCCAAAACCATAAGATTCATCTTGGAACTGGAATCCGTGCGTCGAATGGGGAAGAAGCAGAGGGTAATACTACCGCCGGAGCTTCCTCCCGAAATTTCTGAGGACGAAATCGAAGTTTCGGATGAAGATTTACAATTCGTCAGTGAAAATCGGGACTACGTCGGTTTCGTTTCCCGCTTAGACACTCATTCCAGTACCAAGTCCGTCCTTATTCAACTCTTTGGTTATTTGCAGTTAATTTATTCATAGTATTAAACATTGTCGATTTTCTAGTTTGTTTTCTGCTTGTAATTTAATGAGTTCATAATTCATTGCAATTTGCAGAACACATTTAAGTGAAAATAAAATAATGTCTAATGTTTCGAATGTTAGTTTTGTATTCGTCATAATTTGGACGAAAGTTCATTTTTTGGAACAAAGCTATGGAATAAATGTGGTGTTGAAAGAACTTGTGATATTAAAAGTTTCAATTTTTAGTTTTTGGATAAATATTCTTTTTTCTGAGAACAGGAATTTTCATTTTTATTTTTAATTCTTAGTTATACAAAAACGTCTGAGTGACATAGAAAATGGTTCTATAGGACCGTGTTTCTATGGCTTCTTTGCCACGTTTTTATTTGTATATTTCATGCAATAAATTTTTTTTTTGGGTCAGGCATGTAACGCGGGTTGCAGATGTAAAGGAAGGTGCTTTGGAGGCTTTATACGAGAAAAGGCTGAGGAAGAAGTCTGTGGTGAAAGAAAATGAGGATCAAGAGCTTCAACTTGATCGTTGACGCCCTTCCTGTGAAGACGTTGGATGGGAAACTCTACTACCGTACAAGTATTGAATTTTTTTGTGTTTTTTTTTTAATTGGTCATCTTCTACTGAACCTTGGATGAAATTTTTCGATTGTGGGGTGAGACATGAATGGTTTGTGTTGGTTTGTGTTTTAATGTTATGATGCAGTACCTAAGACGAAAAATGATGAAGATGAAAACGAAGAAGGTGATGATGAAAAGGATGGTGGTTCCGATAAAGGCATAGTTAAGATGACAAAAGCAGAAAGGAGAGCGAAGCTTAAGAAAAGCAAGAAAGAGGCAAAGAAACAAGGGAAGGAGTTGAGTAAACCTGAAGAAACAGAACAAGCCCCACAAGCAGCAGTTCTGGTATTTTTCTTGCTGGATTTTCTAGCTACCTTCTTTTGTCTGCTGTTAGAAACTTGTATTACTTTCTGCTGGCAGGAAATTGAACCAAATGGAAAATTTTTATGCTGAGAATTGAAACATATTTTTCAAAATCCAATTTAGATAGACTTGCAAGCAGGTGAAGCTTTACAAATGAAAACATAATACTTCCATAAACATGTGTTGGCAACACTTTGTACACGGAGAGTATAAATGTGATCATAATCTGATACAACTTGGTGCAAACATCAATGAAAACCTGCTTAAGTTCTGAGTTGGTGATACTTATCTTTCCAAATTGTATATAATTGAGCAATAAAAGTAATATCATACTGTTGCATTTCTATTTCATCATGTATTTATTATTTTTTTCATGTTGGTTTTTATGTGGTGAGTAGATGAGTAATATTAATTCACACTTGTTGCTTGTCATGTTGGCACTTTATCATCAGATCAGAAGGCCCTTTTTTTTTTTTCCCTTTGATACCTATCCGCTATCACTTGATATTTTAGTCTTTTGAGAAGTTGTCAGCTACAGTATTCCTTTGGTCCAGTTATGCTCATATGCTTGCATATATAAATGTTTCATATTTCAAGATTTTTTCTCCCTTTAATAGAGTTCTTTTCTGGAATGAACATTCCTCGGTGCAATATTTACTCTGTGTTTAGGCTGAGGTGAAAGGAGATCTCACTGCTGAAGAAATGTTTGAAAGTAAGAAGTGTAAACTTGCAGAACTGGGAATGGCACTGCTTGCAGATCCAGAGTCCAATATTAAATCTTTGAAAGAGATGTTACAAATTGCTAAAGATGATTATCCTTCTATAGCCAAACTTGGGTTGCTATCATTGTTGGCTGTTTTTAAAGACATCATACCTGGGTAGAGCTTCTATTTTGTTTTGTAATTTCTCTGTATGCTTTGTGCTTGGTCAATTTTTGTTCTCTTCTCGTTACAGTTAAAGTTTTCTTACTCTTTTTCATATAAAGGCAGCTACGGGATAAGGCTTCCTACTGAAAAGAGCTAGAGATGAAGGTTTCCAAGGAGGCTAAGAAGATGCGGTTTTATGAATCAACCCTTCTATCTGCTTACAAGGTTAGACTTGTTGCTCCTTTTAATACCACCCATGGATTAATATTTTGCACTCGTATACTGTAAGGTCAACATAATCAACTGTGAATTAATCATCTTCTTGGTGGTTATCTTCAGGCATACCTCCAGAAGATGATAGCCTTAGAAAAGCAACCTGTGTTTCGCCAAGTGGTTGTGTGCTGTGTTTGCAATTTGCTTGATGCAGTTCCCCACTTTGACTGCTGCGAGAGTCTGTTGGAGGTTGTTGTCAGAAACCTAGGCTCTCAGGATGATGTTGTGAGGTTCTGTTATATTTATGCCTTATGATCTTACATTGTCAAATCTTTTTCAATTGTCTACTAAGGGAGTTAATGGTAGGTTTGGGGTGGGAAATTTGAATATTGTATGATGAGATGACAACATAAATAACCATGGGTTCAAATCCCAGAAAGTTTTCTTTTCCCTCCATGTTGTGACCCATTCGCATCTTCATTTCCTAGTTTTCTTTTTCCATACATGCAAAAGTGATAAGGTCTAGTTTTTTTTGATAAATATCCTGTATCCTGGCTTCTATTCAGTGGTGAAATGTCTTTACCCTTTCTTGTAACCACTTGGTGATTAAATGACACTGCTACAAATGGTCCCTGGGGCTACATTTGTCTTTGTGTTGCTTTTGCTCTTACAATTTGCGGTCATATTACCTGTAATCTATCTTTGTTTTGAAAAAGAATGATAGTGCTTTTAAGTATAGCTTCCTTTTTCTGAAAGTAAATTGCTTGTCTGTTGGCAGGAAACTTTGTTGTGGTACAATCAAGTTACTTTTTACCAATGAAGGAAAACATGGTGGTGAGGCTACTGTTGAGGCCGTTCGTTTGATTGCAGACCATGTGAAAGCTAATCATTGTCACCTGCATCCTGATTTTGTTGCGGTATGAGATGGTTGTGCTTTTCTTAATTCACTTGTATTTGGGATCTTCAAAATTTCTCCTAAGCTTGGCTTAATCACTTGGTATCTTTCCTAGGTGCTTATGTCCTTGTCGTTTGATGAAGATCTTCGGAACCACGAAATGCCAGAGGGGGACTACAAAGTTAAAAATAAGAAAAATTATAAAAAGAGAAAGAATGTTGAGGAGCCGAGTCAATTTCAGGAAAATGAAAGAAAGAAAAACAAGAAAGAACTGATGACAAAGACAAGAGAGGAGGTATTTATTCTACCAAGAACATTCATTGATTGTTTCTTTTTGCAGGTTTTTGGCTCATTATGATTATAGTATATGGCTCATTATTGGTTTTTAGCCCAAGATGTTATGGAGAAGTCAAGGATGCAGTCAGAGACACTTTCTGCTGTACTTGAGACCTATTTTCGTATTCCAAAGCATAACATGATGTCCGTGGGAGGCAGGTGTGTTCCTACACCATACAATGAAGAACTGAGTAAAGCAACATAAGTGACCATCAATAGCTACTTTGAACTAGGCATTTATGATTTACTAGAATGTCTAAGCTTCTGTGGAATTTCATTTGTATGAGTGCTTGCTTAGTTTTCTTTATTTTTTTGCTCAGTTCTGAAGCAAATGCTAGTTCTGTTGCTGGTGCATCTGGTGCACACCCGCTGGTTGCTCCATGTCTGAATGGATTAGGGAAGTTCTCTCATCTGATTGACTTAGATTGCATCGGTGATCTTATGAACTATTTGAAAAGGCTCGCTGGTGGAGGTAGCAGCAACGACTGTTCTTCCCAGAAATGCTTGAATCAGTTGACTGCATCTGAACGCCTCTGTTGCTGCATTTGTTGCATTTAGAGTCATAAGGAATAATCTTGATGCCTTAAATGTTGATTTACAGGACTTCTTTGTCCAGCTTTACAATCTAATTATCGAGTACAGACCTGGAAGGTTAGTTCTTACCATTTTGTACGTAAAACTGTTAGCAATAGAAGTCTTATGCTATATTGACTGCTGGTAAGAAATGTAATCTTAAATCACCGTTGTTCAATGTGCCAAAGTTGCTTGATCGTTCTATTGCTTTTAAATATTTTCATATTGACTTTTGGATTCATTGCATTGTTGGTTGAACTTAATGTTTTTTTTATTTTTTCATGAAAGAAATTGACTACCAAAAAAGAGTGCTTCTTATCAATAATTTTCTCACTAATTTGCAATATTTTTATTGATCAGAGATCAGGGCGAAGTGTTAGCCGAGGCTTTGAAGATTATGTTATGTGATGATAGACAACACGACATGCAAAAAGGCGGCTGCATTTGTAAAACGGCTGGCTACATTCTCATTATCCATTGGATCTGCAGAACCCATGGCCAGTATGTTTTTATTTGCAAAATTTTCTTCATGTGTGAAATTCTCTGCTACTCGTTTTACACAAGTTTTGCACCTTGTTAACTTTTTGAAACAACTCTTGCAGCCTTGGTCACCTTTAAGGAATCTTCTTCAGAAGAATGTTAAGTGCCAAAATCTGTTGGAAAATGATGCTGGAGGTGGCTCAGTATCTGGTTCTATTGCAGTAAGTTCTCCTTCGAGTCTTGTTCTGTGATAAAACTCCAAATCATGATGTGCCTGTTTATTTGAGAACTCTGTTTTAATGTTCAAAACTATCAAACAGAAATGATAAATGGAACTTTAAAAAAAAAAAAAAAATAACAAAGACTGTAGATAGATCAAAGATTTATCTTTAATCTCATCCAACTATTTCAAGCACGGCTTCAAGCATTGCTGGCATGACTACTGCCCAAAATCAAATTTATCATTCAATTCTCTCACGTCAACAGGCTTTTTTGGATTTGTCACTTGAAAGAGAGTCATTCAACCCAAGGAGCGATACTCGAAAATCAAGTAACAAGAGGAAAAGAGGACAGGAGTGTTGCATATTGGCAAACCTTGAATCAACCTCAAATGCTTTGATTGATGAAAACGAAGTGAGCAAGAAGCTCGGTAAGCATTTCATGTTGCTACGTGACATTAAGGAGAACAAATGATTAAGAGGCGAGTTAGATCGTGTAAACTTATCTCTTCAGTTTTATGAAGAATACAAGAAACAAAAAGACTGCAGGAAGATCTAAAACCAAGAAGAACAAAAATCGTTGGCTGTCTAGTGATATTGTTGTACCTTGAAAATTTTGAAATGCATTTTGCTTTATTCATTTTCACTTTCTTTATTTGTTCTTCTTATTACTGGAAATTAGCTTACATGTTAGGTAATATCATTTCAAGATAATTATAAGTTGTTGCCTTTTAAGTAAGAACGAGGGACCTTTTTTCCTTGTAAAAACATAAACAAAGGGTCCAGATGTAAGCATCCCATAAAAATTGAGGTGTCTACCAGGCCGGGCGATCCATCGAATCCAGCACCGTCCATAAGCTCGAACCCTAACGGTCTGTATCAAACCGGCGAGTTATTACTATTTATATATAATTATATAGTTTTCTATTTTTAAAATAGTGAGATTAATGGGTTCAGATTTAAGTCCAATAGATTTGACTTGGGCCAAATTCAGATCGGATTTGGTTTTATTATTCAGGGTCAGATTCGCTCTTTTCAACACCTTTAATAAAAGCATTATTTAATAATTATAAATTAAAAAAAAAAGGGCATAATACAGTCAATTTGAGCTGTAGAAAATCTAGAGAATGTCAGTTTAAAGATCCTCAATTAATTATGTAAACTTTTCATACATGTGACTGGGTATCTACACTTCACATGCACTTCTTCTTTTTCAGATCTTTTCCCATCATTATTAAAATTCTCCCCAGAGAATTCATTAATATTATTATAACTATAAGCTGGCAAGAACTGAAGTCTACGACTCAACGGCAAAACTACCTTCGGTTTCTCGAAATAATTAGACAAATATACGCGTTATAATATTATTATACTTCGGAGTTGATTACTGTCAAGAAGAAAATGAACGTGAATCTACATGCAGCAGCATGTGCTTCTGCCGCAGTTTAAGGCCATGCATGCATACATTAAATTTTCCATACTTGTACTGTTCGAGCACGCGCCAAATAGTCGGTCCTAACACTTGTTTAATATTTTAAGAAGCACTTCTTGACAATCTGCTGCCAATAGGTTCTTTTCACAGATGACAGACAATAGGCTTTCTACTACAAGTACTGTTTCTTGCCCCAAATTTTTCTTGAAACCTGAAAGAGTATAGACCAAAGAGTAGTGTGAAAAGTGCTTTGGTAAAAGCGCTTCTGAATGCAGTTCTATAACACATTATTTTAGGTTTTGGCTTTTCCATGAGCTGTAACATCCATACATTATAGTATAACAATACGGGGGCCTAACTATATATAAATTACACGTTAATTCTGGCAAAATCCCATAATTTGAAGAGCCAATCATGAACGAATGCCGCGTCGTCGTATTACACATATATAATTCTGACAATATCTCTTCGCAAATCACACAGTATGATCATGTGCTGTAAACAGCTAGCCAATTTGTCATATAATAAAGTAAACATTCTCCTCCATATAATAATAATACACGATGATAAAAACCCAAGTACTGATCGGTTTCATACTGCAAACTCTCTTAAACTGGCTTCAACTTTCTATGTAGGATATGCGAAATTGCGCAGACAATTACCAAAGAAGAAGACGAACAACAAAAGAATATTCCCAATGGCTGCTTCCTTCTCTTTTCTTTCGGAACCTGCAGAAGGTTACTCGTATTCTTCAAGAATCAATTGTCAACTCTTTGGAAAAGATTCTGTATACAACAACTGTAGATGAAGATGAGAAACATGCATGCATGCATCTTGTCAAATCAAAGAGGATTTGGGGTTATATTGTAAGAATTACTTGTGCAAATACGTAGTTCAAATCCATAAGAAATCATGATAAGAACACTAATAAAATTAATATATTTACTTGCAGGCTGTCCTTGTCTCTTCGCATATAGTAAGACTTATTTGCTTTCAATCATTCGTGCACGTCACTTTAACCTACCCAATTTAGAAATCTGTCCAATTATATTTATCCTACTACATCATCAAAACTATGAGTTATTCATTCATTCGTCGTCGTATCAAGACTTTTTCTTGGTAGTTTTCTTCTTTAACTCGTAGAATTTTCTTAGGTGTCCCGTATGATATGATAAACCCCACTTACCTAACTTGCTTGCTTTTGTATTTCCTCTTCATTCTTCTACAAATCTCATTGAGTCTTAAAGAACCCTAATTTGTTCAAACTTTGTAGTCAACTTTGGAACATGATTAACGATTTTACTTTACATACAAAAAGAAAATATTATTCAACAAATAATTATAAAATTAAGATTATTACCTAATCTTTTTTTTTTTTTTGCATTAATTTTTAATAAAATAATAACACGTGATACGTTTAAATAATAAATAGTTTAAAATATATTTTAAATAATTTATTATTAATTATGTTACGTATCAATATTTTCTTAAATCATAAATAAAAAAGGTTAGAAAAGAATCTCAATCCACAGTTATAATTCATCTTGTTAAATTTTTAAATGGGTTAAGATTATATATAATACACATAATTATTTAATCATGTAATTAATTATGCCACTAATCGTCCACACCATATTAATTAGTACATGTTCACTTTAGGGCATAAAAAATAAAACGCCCATCTGACACCACAACCACTTTCACACTCTAAGAAGCTTTTTCATTCTTAATTAATCTAGATTTTCTATTTTGATTATTTAATTAATTAATTATCCTCCCTTATCTCTCCCCACAACCCACAAATCAAAGCCCTTTATCTCTTCCCTTTTGTCTTGTTTCAGTTATCGTTTCGTAAAGGGTGCGCTTAGCGTCCATCATTAATTAATTACTTAATGGTTAAAATTTAAAGACTCAAAGACTTGAATTTTATTATCTTATTATTTTTAATTTAAAAATATTTGTTTTGATGACCCCTAAACTTAAAAAAAAAAAAAAAAGTACATTGGACACTTTTACTAATAATTTCTTTTTGTAAATTTAATCTCTTTAATTTTATTATTCTTCTATTTTGATTGAGATTATGTTTCACACATTTATTACTTTTGATATATTAATTATACGCATTAAATTTAATAATTAATTATTAAAAATTATTAATTTAATAATTAAAAAGTTAATTAATATAAAAATTTTACGTAGTAGAACTAAACGACTCCCTATCTTTTCCCCGTATACAATTTTATAAACTATAAGATATTACAGTTGTTAGTGGTCGAGTAGCATATCAATTTTCGTACAAATGGGGTCATATAGCACACCATAAACTCACCTAATCATAGTAGGTGGGGGGAGATTTTGAAGGAATCAGCTAACAAAAAAAAAAAAAAAAATTAAGTTTTACGTAGTATGTTAGGTGGAGATTACCCACAAATTAAGCATGTAATGTTGTTTAAAGTTAAAAAGACTAAAGCCCGATTATAATGTCTTTGTTTTGGAAGTTTGTATTATCATTAATCATTCGTGTTGGCTGATTAACTGCCGGATTGTCCGTTCTTTTATTACCCTCTTTCTTGGGTTTTGTAACTCACTGTTTCCGTAAGAGGAATTTTTTTTTAAAAAAAGTTTTTTTTATTTATAATAATAGTAACTTAATTCCTTCGAATTTCAAACTATTAATTTATTTTAAGAGGATATAGAGTTAATCTTGAGACAGGGGACATATGGGATTAAAAACTCTCTAAAATTTAATTAAAATTTAGAGTCCTAAATTAAGATTAATTATATACTATTATTTATTTTTTAAAATAATTCAATTTGATATATAATTATATTTTAAAAATTGATTTAAAATACTCAAAAATTCAAAAAACTCGAGCTCACCATGTCTAATAATTAAATATTATTAACTTTTATATTAGATAATATTGTTTTAAAATATTTTAATTTTTTTATAGAATATTTTGTAAATTAATAAATTAAATGTTAAGAGTTATTTATTGTTAAGGTGTTGTAATTTTAAAGTCATTTGAAATCTAATTATTATAATTTTAAATAAAATTTTATTTTAATTATAATTAAATAAATTATTTATTTTTATTCATTTTTTTTATCACTAGTTAGTAACCGAGAATAAATAAATAATTTTAAATTTTGTCAAATAAAAATGTGAGATAATATTTTAGCTATTTGCTAGATTTTTTTTACTTATCTATAAAAAGCCCAAGAAAAGTCCACGTGGATAAAGAAATAGAATAATTAAATTAAAAAAAAGGTTAAATAAATGAAGTAATTATAACGTATAACTTTTATAGATTCTTCGGCTGCTTCCCAGCATCCAACGGCATAACGAGCCTCCTTGATTATTGTCCCCACAAAACCAACGTTTCCATATTTAATTGACCATGCTACCCCTCATACTTTCCCAAATTACTCATGTATCCCAGATTCCATACCTTTCCAAACTACCCCGACACCACGCTATCAACCTTATCAAACTACCACACAAAATCCTGCAAATCACAACTCTGCCCCCGAATCTCCAGTGGGACAAAATTATTCATCTAAATATTATATTTAATATTTTATTATGTAATTAACTCAATAATTTTATATAACTTATCGAACCTGAACCTGTAATAAATGCGAGCAGAATTAAAATTACCGTTATTCAATTCCAAACCATACAAAATATTTTTTTTATTTGATCCTAATAATCAGATTTTCGATCTAGGCCCTTCAATTATTTTTATTTTTCTGGCATTCCACAAATTTTCTCAGCAACCAAACAGCATCTGGACTTGGTAGTGACAGCGGTCATTATTTCTCACCATCACAAGAATTATATAAAAAAGAAACAGAAAAATAGGTCAAATACTTTTTCATTTTTCATTTCCTTTTCCACTTGTCCGTCGCCGTTTCAGACTTACAGTCCACTTTACACCAGACCACCAGCAACAAGTAGTCACCAAAACCCAGAATTTCCCTTGTCAAAGAGAAATAGAAAGATAAAAATATATATATATTTTTTTTTACAGAAGGAAAACCCAAAAAAAAAAAAAAAAAAAGGAGATCGTCTGTGTATATATATGTGTATCAAGATCTCTCCTAATTTCCGCCATTTTTTTTCTTTTCGAGAAAAAAAAAAAAAGACGTCTAAAAACACTCGTCGGAGACTGAGCTGAGTAGATCCTGAAGGTCACGTGACTCGAGGCCAAGGCGGAGCGACTCCATAACACGCTCGAAAACCAACACGTGACACGGAATGTGTAGAACTCCCTTTTGTTCGTATCCGTATTCTTGAGCCGATTTGTTGAGCAGGCCGACAAAAACAGGGTGGTTCACAAGCTCCGCGCTGACGACGAATCTCTCCATCTCGTCTCCGACGTAAACAGGAACATGTCCCTGGGGGACCGGCTTGGAGGTGTCAGACCGGCGAGCAGACTTGGCCGAACGTAACGACTCGGCGCGGCGATGGCGGCGCGTTTGGGTGGTGGAGTCGGATCGGAGGAGGCCGTACTGGGAGGAGTCGGCGACGCGAGAAAGGCGGCGGATTAATTGCTTCATCCGTGACTTGCAAACCTTAGACAGGTAAGTTTTGCCGAATTGTTGAACAACACTGAGAAAAAGTAAGAAATTTAGAAACTGGGGTAGGAGTTCCAGTTGCGAAAGTGGAAAGCTGTGGAACTTGACGGAGGAAAAGAGACGTTTGGTTGGTGAGAAAGTTAGAAAAAACGTAGTACTTGGGAAAGAAGAGAGCGGAGAAGAGGGGATATATAAAGATAAAGCAAGCGCAATAAAGAAAGGGAAGGGGGACACAGAAAGTTGATGACGGAGAGAGGTACAGGTAGGAGTACTTGACAGGTACAATTAGTGAGGAAATTAAATATTAAATAATTAACTAATTAATTTATATTTACGGCGTATATTAAAAAACAATTATTTTTAATAAATAAATAAAAAAAAGGAGGAAACTGTGTGGCATGTGAGTCAGCTGAGACAACAAGTCCAGAGTTTGGTGCGTTTCATGTACGGTCCCCAGTTTTTCTGTTTTTCTTTTCTTTATTTTAGAAATAGAATATTGGTATTTATAATTTTAGTAAGTTTATTTGTGAAAAGGGCAACCACTAACACAAAATAAAAGTTGGGATAATCAAGACACTTTATACTAATAATCTTTGGAATTATGTATTTAAATTTTGAAAAGGGTGGTTTTAAAAAGGCCAATTTATAAAGTAAACATACAAATATGGCTCTAGCTTTTCCAGTTAACTTTGGATCACATCTACTATTTACTAGTGGCCCTTCCACTAGCTGAATGGTTCATTCGGATTATAGCGAAAGATTATTAAATTAATTTTTTTTTTTTAAAAAGTAAATTTCCTTATACAAGTTTATTAATAAATAAATAAATTATTTATTTATTTATTTATGAGTTGATGAGAGGGAGAAGGAGGGAGAGAGAGAAAGAGAGCGCAATTTGGGGGCTCTGTTTATCCGGAATCCAAGGGCAGTACAATTCCGTGACTCAGAATGTCCATTTAACGCCTTTTGTCTTTTCTTATCTCTCGCTGCCTCGTAACAAGCACTCTCCACTTCAACATCTATAGGAATTAGCCTGTACGCTCCTTAGAAGACGACGGGGACAGGGGAAGGCGTACTTCTAGGTGATATGGTTTCGTTACGTGAATAATAAAATTATTTTATTAATAAAATAAAATTTAAAAAATATGTTTATTAATAATAAATAATAAAATATCACAAATTTTAATTTTTTTATTATACTAATAAAATAATAAATTTTTTTATTTATTATTAATAAAATTTTTTACTTTATATTAATTATATAATTTCAATATATTAATTATATTAAAATAATAAAATCGTTTAATTTAAAATTTTTTTATTAATTAAACATTACAAAAACAAATACTTTTATTATTCATAAAAATACTATGATAGATTTTTTTTTTTGTTCGTAGTACTTTTTCTTAACTTGAGGTTTAGATCTTGAAAACATATACCAATTTAATTGCCATACCAAAATTTAGTGCCCATCCTATGGTTGAAGGAGGGAAAACTTGAAGCCAAAAATGAAGGTTTGTATAGTATCATAGGTTTATACATTGCCACACAATTCTTGCACAAGGAGCCAAGCCTAGCCTTTAACGACTCTGTAGAGCAGCGGCAATTTATGCAATTTTTTTTTTTCAGCCATGCTACCAAATTAATTACCAAATCCTAGTCTCCAATTCATTTGCAAATTCACGCTACAGAAAAGTTAGGCCAAAACTTTAACTAAAAAAATTGATGGTCAAATTTTGATGCAATATTTAAAAATTAAAAAATTTAACCAATAATACATTAAAAAGAATAATAAAAAAGTAAATTTTAATAAATTTTACATAAATTACTCACAATTAATCACAAAATTAAAATTAATACAAGTTAAAATAAATAATAAATAAATCTTTAAAATATATTTAAATCAAATTAAACTGTAAAATATCATTTATATGTTTAAAGTTTAAAAAATTATTTAAAAATTAACCAATTTAATATTTAGTATGTGTTAAATTTATTTATATATTATTATTTTTCAATTTTTATTTTATGTAACAAGATTATTCAACTCCACAAGTATCGACAATCCACCTCACTTTCATCGTCCCACAGCCAAGATGAATGTGAACACTCTTCCATCATCAACACCTAAGCTCAATTAATTAATTAATTAATTAATTATCCTTAATTATTGATCTGATGATTCTTCTTGAATGTTTGAAAGCTGAAATCTCAACTGCCATCGTACGTAGAAGCAGTGTGAAAGCCCATTAAACACCGCGTTTTGCACGGCTGTTGCATGTACATCTCCAGCATTTTCTCAAACCTTGAGTGCATGTGCACGATTATTTCCCGAGCTGTCACCCCGGTTGATGATCACCACTCGATCTCTGCTGTCGACGAATCAGGACCCTCCAATAACATCACTGAGATATATCTTTCCTCGATGAATCACACATTTTGTACCTTGCACTTAAGAAAAGCACATACAACTAGTGATCAATGTAAATTATAACGTCGTCAAAATTCTATACGTAACACCAATCATACAATCATGAAAGAGTAGAAGAGAAATTTGTTTACAAGATTTGTATTTCAAAGAATATGGGTTTCAATTTCACATTGAGATTCAAAGGGCTATGATTTCGTGGGCTAATCATTTTTGGATTCTAACAATGAGAATTCAAAAAGGTAATGATTCCATGAATTATTGACGAGGAATTGATTAACAATTAGTGGGTACTACCCCACAACTTAAATTATAATTTCTTTTGCTTGTCTTCAAAGAATGATGCGTGCAATGCAACACAACTAGCTAAGAAGGTTAGGTTACACATGCAAGACTAGATTTTATGGGACCAAAATAAACCAATAATTAAAAGAAGCTAATAAGGTTTGTTTGTCTATTTCTTATTTGTTTGTTTCATGATTTTAAACATTCATATTTGTTTTTACCAATGACACCTAAACTAAGAATATCATCAAATTTTTTTTAAAAAAAAAATTTTGACGAAAGATGAAAGATTGTAAATGATTCGTTTGTTCAAGTTAATAAATTTAAAATTTTTTATATATAAATTTTATTAAATAAAATTATTAATATTACAATAATTTATGAATGATATTATAATCATAATATTATTTTATTAATTTTACATTAAAAATATAATTGTATACTAATTTTTTAAGAAAAATAATCATAATTTATAAAAAATTTTAAATTTAAAGTTATTTTTTTCACTAAAGTTATAAATTCAATCGAGAATTTTATATTTTTGTATGTGGTATGTATGTCCGTATGTGTGTGTGTGTGTGTTTATTTATTAATTAATTTATCTCTTTTAACTTTGAAGTTTGGATTCTTCAAGTCCATGGCACGTTGAAAGTTAGCTCTACAATTTAACTTTATTCTTCTTCTCAGCATTCATTTTTATTCAATTCAATTTTAAGGATGTGGCCCATGGGCTGTCGATGCTGCTTCGTAGGCTCTAGAGTGGGGTCCCCATCAGCTCCCATGAGTCTACGGAATTAATTTTGTGCCGGCTCCAGCTGATCGGGTTGGGCCTCGCTTCGGCTTTTGTTTTCTACGGCGCCGTACGGCCTGGGACCCTGTTCACCGACCTCCGCTTTCTGGTTTAATTTTTCCGTACAAGGGACATAAAAATGGGACGTGTAATAGTGCATGACAAGACATAACATAACAGCATGGATTGGAAATCCAACTTTCTTAGCGGCCCCCACGCCTACACCCTTATTCCACCGCCTCTTCTGGCAATCTCCCCCTTTCAAATTATTACTATTAACAATTTATTAAACGTCTTGTTTAAATATTAACATTTCATTTTTAATTTTTTAAATATTTATTTATTTAATATTAAAATTTAATAAATTATTAATTTAAAAATTAAAAAATATAAAAAATTGTGTAATTTAAAGAAATTAATTATCCTATACTTAATTGTACAGTATTGGTATATATACACTAAATTTAAATTTAATAGTATAAAATAATTACAAAATATATTTAATAATTAAATTATGAAATTCATGTGGAAAATTAGTGAACAAAATAGAGTCCTGGGTCTCCCACCCACCAAAACCGACGACAAATAATGACATTTTTCAATAAATCAAATAAATAAATAAATAAGTCCAAGTTTGACTGCAATATAATAATATTCAAGGAGGGAATTTAATTGAACAATCCCGCCGTAGTACTACATGCCCCTACTGCCACTACCGACATCTATGCATACTGAAACAGGAAGCACCCATGGTCGGCTTGGCCTCTTGAATCTGGGCCATGGTGCCCTCCTCCTTGCGCTGTGTTTCCGTCGAGAGACTGGTTCCAATCATTCAATAATTTTAAATAAAATAATTTTATTATATTAAAAATTTAAATATTTTATTAATATAAAAAATTATTTCATTAATAAAATAAAAATAATAAATTAAAAAATTTAATTATTTATTATTTATTATTATTTTATAATTTATATTTATTTTGTTAATTGAATAATTTTATAATTTTTATATAATTAATATAATAAAATTATCTTATTATTAGTCTAAGCTGCTCGTTACCATGTCAACAATGAAAGCCGAGAAATGTTGGCATTTATGAGAAATGGAAGTGATAAGCAGAGTAGATGAGTGATGGGGATGGGATGGAAATTTCTGTCGATGGGGAAGAAAGAATTGGGCACTGCTGCTGCTGCTGCCATGTGATTGCAATTTGTGACATTTTCTTCCATAAATCAGGTTGAATGTCGGAACTCGACATGCGTATTATCATAGCACCACAACTGTAGTATTCAGTCCCATGTACAAAAGGGGTCTAATGAATCTATAAGGGTCATATTTGTTTCTTTTTCATGTATCATTTTGGACCCATTTTGATTTATATGTCAAGGTATTAAAAGCCCAATCAACAAAATATATGGAAAGGAGAAGATAGAGATGTTGAATGAATTCTAAAAATCATTAATAATGTTGGAATATGAAGACTATTATTATTATTATTGATTTAGGTAGAGTTGGACTTCAAATTTAGTAATTAGTTTACTTTAAATTTGAAGTAATTTAGACCGGTGGAATACAAAGTTACCTATAACTATATGAAAGCAAATTCTTAACCACTCTTAAATCTCTTTGATATCATAATATATTTTATTTTTTTATTGTAATAAATGTTAACCCGATGTATTTAATACTTACACGTTAAGTAATGAAGGTACCATAAATCTTTGCAAAATAGAGAAATAAACAAAATTTTAACTTTATTTATTCAATAAATAACATAAATTTTTATGCTTGCATAGATTTTCAACTTCAAAAATCTCAATTTTTCTTCGTTTGCCACATTCGTAATTTTTTTTTTCTCTTGTGACCAAATATTATGTGAAAATATTTTTTTTTTAAATATTTATTTTGACGTGAGCAAGATTTGAATCTTATACTAGTAGAAGAAATGAAGGCTTCACAATATACAAGTTTTTCTCGTTGGTTTTTGTTGATGATTGATAATATACATAAGGGAGAGAGAAAATAAACTAAAGTAGCAACCTTGTTGTGAATACAAAATAATTAATGGGCTCTCAGGCCCAAGTTCTTGTGGACCTTTGAGTCCATTGTAGAGTTGTAAAGTGGGCATAAACCATTACTTTCTAAGAACACCCACTCCATCCCATTTCATATTTGCTTCCATGTATGATTTAAAAGTCAAGAAGTCCAATCAAACGGCTACTTTAAAATAGACCCTTGATGTTACTTGAAATTACATATTTTAAGTACTATTAAATATTTATTTTATCTATTTTAATATATATTTTTTTAAAGTTTTAGAAAAATTTGTTTTAAGTTCTAACATTTAGATACAATGGCACGTATAGCCAAGTCCCAATATTCAATAATGATATGCCAAGAATGTATGTTAGTGGTATCACATCATATAAACATGAAATTAGGTGGATGAAAACACACAAAATTAATAGAATATTTCAAAAAGCAACACCGAGTTACTTTGAACAAGTAATAATTTGTAAAAACTAATCCAAGACACACATGCAACACGTGTTGTTGTCTTCGATGTAAACACGGCCCACATGTAGTTTTGTTTTCCTTTGTGTTCAAGTTAATAATGTCTTCAAGTTGCCTTTTACTTGGTCTTTGTTCACATATTTGAAATTGAAAAATAAACACCGTTAAAGAGTAAACGGTGGTGGTTGGCATCTTTTATTGTATAATGATATATTGTAGGTAGATATCATAATCTAAGATCCGTATTAAATTCAATTTGTAGTGCTACTTACACCGCCTAAATTTTTATATAAATAATACATCAAGAGAGAGTTTTAGTTATGATAATTTCACTGTATTATTATACTGACGAAGTGTGATATGTAATTAGAGACGGGAAAAAGAAAATCATCAAATTATATTTTAATTATTAAAAGTTATTTTTTTATTTTTTCTAATACGATGATTTTACTATTATTATTGAATGACATTTTATTGTGATAAAAAAATTTTAGGTAAAATAATTTTATCATGTTAGTATAATTGATATAATAAAATTATTTAATTAATAAAATAAAATTTTATTTATTAATAGTGAATAAAAAAATAAAATTTTATAAAATTTTTATTATATTAATTAAATCATTAAATATTTTTTTAATTTTTATTTATTATTAATAAATAAATTTTTTTATTTTTATTTTATTTATAAAAAAATTTAATCACACTAATTATATTAATATAATAAAATTATTACACTCAAAACTTTTTCTATATTAATATAATAAAATTATTACACTCAAAACTTTTTCTATAGTAACTAAAACTTTGTCGATAACAAAAACTCCAAATTCTCAACAAAACAAGTACACGCCCTGGCTTGAATTATGAATTTGACATTATCTCTTTACCTTTTGAAATCATTCTATCCACTGGATTAATGAGAATGACAAAGTTGAAACCGACCATCCATCAACTTGGTATTATTTGAAACCCACAACAATCACCATTTTCTTATAGAACATAATAATGTTAATAGTCAACTGAGGATTTGTCATGGCCTAAACATGATTAATTTAATTAACAATATTAAGAAAATTTAGATACCTTCTTTAAAGAGATTAATTAAAACTAAAGCTTAATTCTTATTGTTAATTAAAATTAGTTCAGAGTTCATTAATTTTTTCTTTTATTGTCTGAGCGCACGTAAGCAGTGCATGCATGGTGGTTGTCCGTTGACAAAAGCCTTCCCGCTGAAAGGAGGAAAATAAAATCAAATACATATAATATTCGACAGTTGCCATCGAAGAACAGTTTTCAAACTTCAAACAAAGTTATCGCCTCCAGGAGACTTGTATTAATTACGTACTTGTTGTTTCAGGCATAGATTTAAGCAATTTTCTCTATCTGTCTGTCTCACCAGGTTTCATATAGTTGATTTCAGCAGCTGGGTGTGTAGTTAAATTTTGAAGAAATTGAAATAGAATTAGTTAATTCGTGAGTGATGTTGGGAAGATCATCACTGCCAGCAATTGCTCTGTTTTTCGTTTGTATATTTGGCCATTGTTGTTTTTATTTATCACAAGCTCAGAATCAAACTCAAGCTGCCACAGATCCTAATGAAGGTATACATATATAATACATGCTCTCCTTAAGTTTCTTCCGTTTCTGAGTTTTCATTTGAGTCAAGTACATCATCATCTCATTACTTTTCTTAAGTTATTTTATTCAACGTGTTCATCAATTACCAAGAATATTGCTAGAAGTAATTTTTTTTTTTGGTTGGGGCCTGTTAATGTATTGATCCTAACTTTGAAGAAACGTAGAATTGTTGGTTTAAATTTTCTGAAAATTGTGAGCGTTTGTATCATAAAAACTCATAAAAAGCTCAATTATAAAGGCAATAACTGACATCTTTGTTTGATTTTTGGGTTAGATTTGAAACTCAGCAACTTGTCTGTGTAAATTTGATCGCAGTGAGAGCTTTGAATTCAATCTTTCAACAATGGGGAATATCAGCAAATCAAGAGCAATGGAACATCAGCGGCGAGCCTTGTAGCGGCGCCGCCATCGATTCCACTGCCTTCGATAACCAAGCTCACAACCCCTTCATCAAATGCGACTGCTCTTTCAGCAATAACACTGTTTGCCACATTACCCAGCTGTAAGTATTAACACATTTCATTTTTGTATGGCACTCGCCGGAACTGTTTGATAATATTTGTGTGAATGACATGTTAAGAAAGTGTTATTAGCATTTCGGCCGTAGAAGTGTTGCCTTGACGCTTGATCACTCAATGCTTATGTACTTATTCTGTATGGAATGGATTTTGAACAGACTTTCATTTTCCTTCTAAGCTTACTGTTGTGTTAAACTCCACAATATTATCAGTTTCACGATGTATAATTAATACATTTGTCACAATCATGTGGATAAGTAAGATAGCATATGTTAAGGTATGATCGTGTTTTCTTAGGTGGCCGCAAGAAAATCAATAAAGAAGTCCATAGGAGTAAATTTACTCTAAATTTAAATGCTACTGTGGCAGGTCTGCTGTCTTGGTTTTTGCAGAAATTGAGAAGATATTTTGGCTGTAACTTTACTTTGTTTTCTCTGTCCGTCTCTCACCACAATTTGTCATCTTGCTGTTGCATTTTTTTTCTCGCTTGCTTAATTTTATATTCTTGATTACAGGAAAGTTTACGCACTGAATGTTGTCGGAGTAATACCGGACGAACTCTGGAGTCTGACTTTTCTCTTTAATTTGTATGGTTTCACATTTGCTTATATTTTTGTTTGATTTCTTCAGTATTATTGATCTGCATAGTTGTTCTTCAATAATTTGACAGTTTTTCCTGCCTTCTAATAGAAACTTGGGCCAGAATTACTTGACCGGTCAGCTGTCTTCATCCGTAGGCAATCTAACTGGCATGCAATACCTGTAGGCTGATCTAAAATTTGATTTTGAACTTACGACAAATATATTATAATCCTTTCTTTTCAAATATTTATAGCTGTTTTTTTTTATTATTATCAGGAACCTTGGAATCAATGCTTTGTCAGGGGAGCTTCCGAAAGAACTTGGAATGCTTACTGAACTACTAGTACTGTAAGTTTGAAGTTTTTACCTCATTCTCAACTCTGCTGAAGAATTAAATCCTTGTGGTATTAATTATTCTTTTTATTTACTTTCTAATTATAGTGGCATCGGAACGAACAACTTTTCTGGTCCTCTGCCATCTGAGCTTGGGAACTTGACAAAGTTACAGGAATTGTAAGTTCTGATAAGTTTAGTGTTTCATTTTTTTTAAGATGGTAGATGGCGACGGAATTCATGAAAATTATTTACCTTGACAGATATATGGACAGTGGTGGAGTTAGTGGTGAGATCCCTTCAAGCTTTGCAAATCTACAGAACCTGGTTAAATGGTAAGAGCTTTCGGCTATGTTATTCTACTAACTTGAATTTTCAAATTGGTTTGTCTCAAATCTTAAACTAGTGTTTTCTGTTGTTTTCAGGTGGGCTTCGGACACAGAACTCACCGGAAGAATCCCTGACTTTATAGGGAATTGGTCAAAGCTCACTGCCTTGTAAGGAGAAAAAAATATTAACCCTTTCTTTGTATTATTTTTCAATCCTCTTAAAGTTACTGCAATTTCAAGCTTTCTCTGGTATATATTTACTTTCAAATACTGTTTATTGCAGGAGGTTTCAAGGAAATGCTTTTGATGGTCCGATACCATCATCCTTTTCCAATCTGACTTCTCTGACAGAATTGTTAGTTTGCTGGATCTTCTCAATGCTGTTATTTGTATTTTGCAATGTTTCAAAAGCTAATATTATCATGAAATTAAAATTTAGGAGAATAAGTGATTTATCCAATGGGAGCTCGTCGTCACTGGCATTTATAAGGGATATGAAGTCTTTGAATATTTTGTAAGGCAACACTTTTCCAAATTCTCATATAACATTTTCTTTTTCAGTTTTTTTTATCTTCTCTCATTAGTGTGGAGTTTTCGTTCTGTACTACAGAGAATTACGGAATAACAACATATCTGATTCAATTCCATCCAATATTGGAGAATACCAAAGTCTGCAGCATCTGTAAGTTATACCCTTAATTGTGGAACTCTTTAATTGCATATCTTTTATCTTATAATTGTGCAATTGCAATGTATTTTTTTATTTTCTGTAGGGATTTAAGTTTCAACAACATAGGTGGAGTTATTCCTGATTCGCTTTTCAATTTGAGTTCGTTGACTCACCTGTAATGTTCTATCTCTTCTTGTTTTGCGTCATTTACATCCCAACATGTACTCTGTCTCTGTATTTTACTCGAGCATAAAATGCTACTTTTTGACACAGGTTTCTCGGAAATAATAAGTTAAATGGTACCCTGCCTGAACCAAAAAGTTCGTCTCTTCAAAATATGTAAGTACTACTGCTTACATATTTACATCAAAATCATTACAGCGCACAGAAAGAAATGTCTAAAATTAATGTATTAATTGAAAACGGTATTTGCTTGGCAGAGATGTGTCATACAATAATTTGATTGGCAGCCTGCCTTCTTGGATCAATAACCAGCAAAATTTACAGCTGTAAGAATTTAAATTTTATTATATGCTCATATTTTTCAATTCAAAATTTCCTAATACATTCTATTTCACTCCTCAAAATAACATATTCTGCTAGCTCCTGAGTAACATCTCTGGAACAATCATTCAAAACTTCAATTTCTGACAAAGAACTTCATTCTATTTACATTTACTGACGATGTTATTAACATTTAGATTTTTTGGGTGCAATATGCAGTAACTTAGTTGCCAACAACTTTACACTCGGAAGTTCTGACAGCGGGTGAGATTATCTGGTTTTTAATCCTTATTCTAATGTTTGCATTCATTTTTTACTAGTTATGCTCTAATTGTAATCTATTTTTGCTCTTGCTATCTGAAACTTATTGATAATAATGCATGCAACAATGTTTGCCAGCTCTTGGTGTTTGACATAATTTCCAAGATTCTGGTCTAAGTAAATTTTCTTCTTCCCTCAGTGGTTTGCCGCACGGACTGAACTGTCTCCAACAAAACTTTCCATGCAATCGAGGCTCTGGGATCTGTAAGTACTACTTCCCTATTTTATGGTTCTGAAGTTTGTGCAGTTGTATTTGCATGGATTTAAATCAGTGGAACATAAATGTTCTAACTTTGTAACTGAGAAATTTTTCCGGGCTTAAATTTGATAAGTATCTACATTTCTGTGAAGATGCTAACTTTGCTGTCAAGTGCGGTGGTCCTCAAATTACATCTTCTAATGGTATTACGTACGAGAGGGACAATGAAACTCTTGGACCAGCAACTTATTATGTAACTGAGACAAACAAATGGGGAGTTAGTAACGTTGGATATTTTTCTGGGAGCAATAGTCCACAATACACAAGTTCTTCTTTGTCTCAATTCACTGATACTTTAGACTCAGAGCTTTTCCAGACGTCAAGAATCTCTGCATCATCTCTAAGATACTATGGTTTAGGCCTTGAAAATGGGAACTACACTGTTAACCTCCAGTTTGCGGAAACAGCTATCTTAGATACTACCAGATGGGAAAGTCTTGGGAGGCGTGTTTTCGATATCTATGTTCAGGTGTGTATTACATTTTGAAATTATTTTTGGAACCATAAAAATATTCTGTTTTTCCATTAATTACTACTTGCTTTTGTTTAACTTGCTGGATCCGTTTATTCTAGGGAAATCGTGTTTTAAAGGATTTTGACATAAAAAAGGCAGCGGGCGGAGTCTCAAAGAAAGCTGTTCAGAGAGAATTTAAGGCTCTGGTATCTGAAAACTACTTGGAAATTCACCTGTTTTGGGCTGGGAAAGGGACTTGCTGTGTTCCATCTCAGGGTACATATGGACCTTCCATTTCAGCCATCAGCGTTACCCCAGGCAAGACTTATAGAAAATCTCTTTTTTCCTTTCGAAAGAAAGTTTTCCTAGCGTTATGGTATAAAGTTATGATTATTTAGCTTTGATTCAGATTTTGTACCTACTGTAAGTCCTCCGAACAAAAAGAAGAGCAGAACAGGGATGATTGTGGGGATTGTTGTTGGTGTTGGAGTTGTAACCTTTCTATCAGTTTGCTGCATTTTTCGAAGAAGAAAAAGTCAACAATTCGATGATGACGAAGGTAAAACAAAAAATTCGATCAGTATTTTCACTGTTGTTTGCCTGAATTTCCAAAGTATTAAACTATGCAAGCCTAGCAAGGTTTAGGAACTTGGAGCATAACAAGTTATGAACTATCAGGTTCAGAGCCGGCAAAAGGAATAAGATTTTTAGATCTGAGCTTGAAACTAAGAAATGGATTCAAATACTTGCAACAGAGTATGTATAAACTAAAGTTGAGTGAAAGTTTATGCAAAAGAAGCCCTAAACAAAAGGCTAAACTGAAAGGAAAATATTAGTAAGAAGTTGAACGAAAAGAATACTGTAAGAAAACACCACAAATGGACAACTTACAATGTAAGAACTTGAATCCTAGCAAAGCTTCAGCTTTCTGCTTCTCAAGAACTCTTTATTCTCTCTCTAGTTTTTATCTGCTTAAGGTAAATGAAAAAGCACCAAATCAGACCACTACTGTAGCACGTGGAACTATTGGTTGGCTAAGTTTTGATTAATATGTTGTTTAGCAGATTGCTGACTGTACAGGTTATACAAATTCTTCTGATTTAAACAATTTACAATGTTCTTTCCAGTGCAATTTATCATCTTTAGCTCATTGAGTTATACCCTAAAGAGTTTGATAGACAAACAGGTTCATGATGATAAGCTATGTTTGATATTGAATTTGCAGAGCTTCGAGGAATGGATGCTAGAACTTACACCTTCAGTTACGCTGAACTAAAGACTGCTACAGAAAATTTTAGTCCGGCAAATAAGCTTGGAGAGGGAGGATTTGGACCAGTTTATAGGGTAAGTCACAGTTCTGTCTTCCTTTCTATTACATCCCCAGGTACTGGATCTCACCAGTTAAATTTCAACTCTATACTAAATAGGGAAAACTTGGTGATGGAAGAGTAATAGCTGTGAAACAACTGTCTGTAGCATCCTGGCAAGGGAAGAGCCAATTTGTTGCAGAAATTGCTACTATATCTGCTGTGCAGCACCGCAACCTAGTGAAACTTCATGGATGTTGCATCGAGGGAGCACAACGACTCCTTGTTTATGAGTATTTGGAAAACAAGAGTCTTGATCAAGCATTGTTTGGTATGCTAACAGCAGTTAGGCAAGAAAAGTAGCATTTATTTCATATTGAAAACACAGTTGATAATTCATATGGTTTTCATGAATCAGGAGAACGAAGTTTGAAGCTTGACTGGCCAACCCGGTACGATATTTGTGTGGGAGTAGCAAGAGGTCTAGCTTATCTTCATGAGGAGTCGAGGCTTCGAATCATACACAGAGATGTCAAGGCCAGTAATGTCCTGCTTGACGCTGATCTTGTCCCCAAAATTTCAGATTTTGGTTTGGCAAAACTTTATGATGATAAGAAAACTCACATAAGCACCCGTGTTGCAGGGACAATGTGAGAATCCGACGATATTCCATTTCATTTTCGTTCCAAAATTTTTAAGGTCTCCTATTTTTGCATTTTTTGATGTCTGTTCTCTTTCGACATAGTGGTTATCTTGCACCGGAGTACGCCATGCGTGGACATCTCACAGAGAAGACTGACATATTTGCCTTTGGAGTTCTGGCTCTGGAGATTGTTAGTGGGAGGCCAAACTCTGATTCGAGCTTGGACGATGAGAAGATTTATCTTCTTGAATGGGTACGAATCCGTAACTTTTCCTGTACTTAAGCTATGAACCCAAAATTTCTCCCATAATAATTTCTACTATTTCCTGCTTCCCAGGCTTGGAACTCGCATGAAAGCAACCAACAGATCAAACTGGTAGACTCCAAATTGTTGGAATTCAACGAGGAAGAGGTAAGACGTCTGATAGGCGTAGCTCTTTTGTGCACTCAGTCATTACCAACACTACGGCCATCAATGTCTCGCGTGGTTGCTATGCTTTCTGGAGATATGGAAGTAAGCAGAGTAACTTCAAAGCCGGCATACTTGACTGATTGGAATTTTGATGATATAACGAGCTTTATAAGCGATCAAGCAACAAAAAGGAATGATACTAGCCCTTATATTTCATCGTCCAGCACGAGCATGGTGGCTGAAGCCCAGCGTTTGTCAGGAAATGGAAATGGCGCTAAACCCACCCTCCATGACTTCATTGGAGAGGGTAGGTAGGTGAGAATGTAAGCATAGAAACCAAAATTATGCTTTAAAAATAATTGCGAAAGTTTAAATAGGCTAAGAAAACTTACCTCTTATCATTGTTGTTTGCCGCCAAATTTGGACCGATAAAAAGTTTTTTCAAGCTCTCTTAATCCTCACTTGACGGTAATTAACAACAAAAATGAGTTAAGCAACCATCTACCATGTATTCTCCTCCTTATATAAGTTTTGCTATCAAAAATCATGTGGGAGTTACCAAGCATTAATTATGACGGTTTTCACTTTTAAATGGCGGGTTTTGGAGTTATCCAAAAATTTAAGAGGTATGATGGTGGTCATAAGAGATATATGCCACTTTTGATGGTTACTACCACAAATATGATAGTTACCACTTATATTCTCCTACTTGATCCATAACATCCATTAATTCTCATAATTAAGAAACAAATACATGAATCATAATGATAGGTTAACCGAATTGACAACTTTTCTTTCATGTATCACAGTGTATTATGTTTCTTACTTGTCTTTTCATACGTGAAAACTTATGAATAAATCTCATATTTATTTTAAGTTCAATCATAATTTATTTTTCTCTTACATAAATATATATACCATAATGAGAAAATATTATATAAATATAATTTCATTAACCAAATTGTATATATACACATATAACAAATTACATAATGGAACCAAGTTTCATTCCAATTATATGGTCCTTAAAATTTTTTGATGGCATGCCTTTTATTAAATGATTTGCAATTATCAATTCAGTGTTGACATGTTTAATGACTACTTTATTTTTTTAATACGTTTTTTAATAGTTGAGTACTTAATGTTGATGTGTTTACTTTGACTTTCACTTTTATTGTTCTCAACTAAAAGTATAGCAACTGAATTGCCATAATATATTCTCAATGACTTAAAAATTAAATCTACAAGTTTAAATTTAGATATAAAACTCTTTAACTATACTTCATAAGAGGTTGCTTCAAAATATGAAATAAATTTGGCCTTCATAGTGAAAGTAGCAGTCAGTGACTACTTAACACTTTTCTAAGATATAGCTCTTTCAGCTAACATAAAAATATATCTAGATATTAATTTTTTAGAATCATCACGGCCAACAAAGTTGGAATATGAGTCAGTCTATTTATATGTAAACATGTAATTTTTGGTCTCTTAAAACTACCTCAAAACTTTCTTTGTAACTTTTCAATACTTCATTCTTAGGTTATTCTGATATCGTCCCAACATTCCATGTAAAAGTTATGTCCGGTTTTGTGTAGACTTGAATATACATAATATTTTTAATAGTTGAATAATATAGAATATTATTCATTCTTTTTCAAGACCATTTCACAGGCATTGATTCAAATTAAACTTATCTCTTTTAATAATTGATACTACACTTAAAGAATAATTATTCATCTAAAATGTCACTAGAATTTTCTTAATATAAATTTTCTAAGATAGACTTAAAATATCTCGATGTCTGTTTTTATATATTTTAATACTAATGACATAGGATGTTTCGTCCATATCTTTCATATAAAATTTTTTGGAAAAAAATTGTTTTAACTTATATAAAAATCTTTTATCGTTAGCTGCAAGTAATATATCATCTATATATATAATAAGAAAATAAATTTAATTCCCACTAATCTTTTGGTATATGCATTGGTCTGTGATATTCTTTTCAAAACTAAATAAAAAAATAACTTTATGAAATTCTAAATACCATTGCTTGGAGACTTCTTTCAATTCATATATAAATTTTTGAAATTTACACACCAAATGCTCATAATCACTGGAAGAGATTCCTTTGCTGTTTCATATAAATCTCTTCTTCTAGATCTCTATTAAGAAATATCGTTTTCACCTCTATTTGATGTAGCTTTAAATTAAAATGAGTTACTAACACCATAATCACATATAAAGAATTATTTTTAGATATAAGAGAAAATATCTCTGTGTAGTCGATTCCTTCTTTATGAGTGAATCTTTTTTAGATTTATATCTCTTAATACTGTCTAATGAATCTTTTTTAGATTTAAACATCTGTTTATATACTATAGGTTTCAACTCAATAAGACCTCAAACTATATTCATTGACATAGAATTTATCTAATTTTTCATGGCACTATATCATAAGTTAGATTGCTAACAATTTATAATTTGTGAAAATATTTTCGGATCACTTACAACTTCAATATTATAGTTTAACTCTTATAAATACACAATATAATAACTAAAAATTGGTGATTTTTTTGTTCTAATAAATATTTTTAATGTTGTTTCAATATTTTTCTTGAGAAGTATGTTGTTCAACTGGTTATTTATTAATTTGATCTATTAAAATATTACCAATTTATGAAATTTAATTGTCATTTGGTTGAATATTAACTATTATTTGATCAATATCCATTTGTACTGGAGGGCTATTGTTAATAACAATCACTTTAATACCTAAAATAGATGATTTTGAGTGATCATTCCTAAAAATTATGTTTTACGATTAATCTCTCCCACTAATAAATCTAATAGTATGTACACTCAAATGGTGTATGCTAATAGTCCTCGGATCTAATTTCTTTTCTTGTGGATTATAAACTCTTATTTTAGAAGAACAATCCTAAATGTGCACATGTTGCAAACTTAGTTTTCAATCTTTCCGTAACTTAAATGGTGTTTTAGTAATAGTCTTAGTTGAAACTCGATTTAGTATATACATAGCTATCTTTAGAATTTCTATCCACAAGAACTTATGATGTTTGGAATTGCTAAGCATACTCCGTATTATATCTAATAATGCTCAATTTCTTCTTTTTGTTATACTATTTTTGTTACCCAAGCGATGTGGGACATCACTATCTACCCTATTGGGACTTAACGTCCTCATTGGCACACTTTGAATTGGGGATTCGACTTTGATATTATTACATGATATTCGATCCACTAGTTAAAATATTATCCGCTTTGGAACCCCACAGTCCTCACTGTTTTATTCTTGGTACCCAGGCATTAAACAAATCTTTAATTCAAAATATGTTTCACTAGTTGGGAGGTTAGAACACTTATATAAACTATCCCTTTATTTCATCCAAACATTGTGGGATATTACAATCCATCCCTTTTGGGACCCAATATCCTCGTTGGCATACTTTTAGTTGGGAATTTGACTTTGATACCAAATATAAGCGTAGAAACCAAAATTATGCTATGAAAATAATTATGGAAGCTTATATAGCTCAAGAAAGTTTACTTCTTGTCATTGCTGTTTGACGCAAAATTTGGATCGATAGAAAGGTCTTTCAAGCTCTCTTAATTCTCACTTGATGGTAATTAATGAAAAAAATAAGTTTAAGAACTATCTACCATGTATTCTCCTCCTTATATAAGTTTTTCTATCAAAAACCATATGAAAATTATCAAGCATTAACCATGGCAGTTTTCACTTTCATATGACAAGTTTTGGAGTTGTCAAAAAACGTGGGAGGTTTGATGGTGGTTATGGGAGTTATGGGCCACTTTTAGTGGTTACTACCATAAATGTAGTAGTTAGTACTCACAGAAAAAGTATGTTCATGTTTGCTTAGGCTTTTTGTTAAAAAAAATTCGGATTGTGTACATAACTACATAAATCAGAACGCAGGGGGAATCATTTGTTAGTAAATTTTGAATTTTGGCTGTATCATTGATGAATGTAAATGTGGAATTCCATTTTTGATTCTTTCAATGGATTAATTTAGTGCTGCTCCAAATGCTGAAATATGTTCGGGATGAAGAAAATTAAGCAGACAAATTGGCAACTTGCTTCATTTGTGCCAAGGAGAAATAATTAGGAAGGCATTAAACATCTGCAAAAAATCACATTATTATTTCATAGTTCTCAAGATAAGTAACCAAATTACAAAAGCAGAACACAATATTCTGCACTTAACTTTCCATCCCTAAACAAATATCCCACCAAATCCAGTGACAGAAATCAAGAAATCTTCTTTCCAAATCATTATACAACCAAAACCCATTTGCTAAAACAACCCTAATTACACAAAATAATTCTTGTCAAGGCAAGAACCAAGCAGGACAGAGTGAAGAAAAACAATGTAACGAAATCTCTTGCAGACCATTTTCTTACAGCCTTTGCTTCAACCCGCAAACTCTTAGCCCTCCTTAGCGCATCAACTTCTTTCAACAGATCAAACTCAACGCCTTTCTTCTTCAATTCCTCCACGCACTTCGCCAACAATTTGCCGTCCTCTTTCTCTCTTTGGAGCAACTTTTCTAAGTGATTTTCCGTGTCTGATTTGTATCTGACGGCCCAGATCAGTCCCAGAGAGCACAGCAGTGAACATACAAAAGGAATCCAGGATCTGTGACACGATTTATCGATTCGGTCGTCGTCTGAAAAAGCGTTGAAGAGAAGAATCAGAGTGATGGAGTGAAAAAGGAAGAAGAAGATGTAAAGCTGAGTTAATTCTTTGCGGACTGAATCGATTTGGGTTTCTTTTAGAGAGATTCTGTTGAAGATTAGCTCTTCTTCTTTCAGCCATTGCTTGAGAAGAAGCTTGTGCGTTGGCGTTTCGGCGATTTGGTGAAAAGGGTGTGGCAGTTTTGCCTCCATTATTGATGACTTCGTGCTCTGATCGTGAGCCATTGCGAAACTGTGAAAGAAATTGCAGAAACTAAGTGGGCTCTGTTTTTAAACGGCTTTTTGGATCTAACGGTCGAATCGGAAAAAAATGTAAATTATTTTGATTTGCCGAAAATGCCCGTAAGCCAGTGCTTACTAATTATAACGGGAGAGGGGAAAGCTTTCGTAACGGCTATGACATTCAAATTCTGGAATGCAGAATGACAGATTTATCCTCCAAGATTTCTTGGCCCAAAGGCCCAATGTGAAACCTCTTATAAAAAAGCCCATACTTTTTATTTTATTTTATTAAAAATACATATTTTTCATAAATATATATACATGTAAAATACTTGCAAATTAAATGTGAAAATTTTTTGTTTTTATTAAAGAAATTTATTTTAAAATAAATAAATAGATCAAGTAACACTTCTTATTCTAAATAATAACTAACAAACAATGAACCGGTACTCGTTAATCAAATAATAAATTTTTATTATTTTTTGAATAATTTATTATCTAGTGCACTATTTATTTCATTATATGATATAATTCTCATACTAATCTTGTTGAGCTTGTACCAATGATTTCAAATTAATTTGATTGGCAAAAGTTAAGACAATGCCTATTTCTTTTTTAATGAGATACACTTAAATTGTATATTGTTTTTGGAAATTGCCAATAAATACCAATTTGAATGAATGGTGTTGAAATTTCTTAAATAGCTTTTGCTGTATTGTGCCCAACATTATGCCACTGCCAAATTGTCAAATCAATTAGCAAAATTTAATTTCATATTGCTTAAAATGGTGTAATCACTTGAAAAAAGTCAATATGTAATTCATGAAAGTCTCTTGCCATCAATATCAACCTCATGTTGAAAATTCAAATCTAATTTCTAAAATAACTAAAAAAATTAAAAAAATTAACAAAACAATTTAAAAAATACAAAAAAAACAAAGATGATTTCAAAATAAAATATTCCTTTCTTTTGTTGAAGTGAATCTTCCAACTTGAGTTACATTTAGTACAAAATAATAATTATTTAAAATAATTTAATAATTAATTACAATTATTACTAATAATTTTTAATTATTTTTGAATAAAAAAATAAATAACTTAATTAATTAAATTATTTACTCTATTTTTTTGGACTTTTCTTAATTGAACTTAACTAAATTCCAAATAACAAAATATATCAAATTTTACTTAATGATTTAAATCACATTCACACCATTATTCATAACTATAATAGATCATTAAATCACATTCACACCATTATTCATAACTATAATAGAACGATCAACAACTCTAAAACCCAGAAAGAGAAAGAGAGACACATAGAAAATCTGTTAGAATTCATTCGTTTTTCATTACACAAAATTATGCATCTCCGTGGAAAAAAGAAAAATAAAGAATCAACGAAAGAGTTATCAACCAATATGCCAAGAAAGCAGATGAAATGAAGCATTCGAAACACGAGGGAAAGCAGCAGAAGCTGCGTAATTCTCTTGCAATTGCAGGCACACCAAATTATTCCTCCTTCCCTTTTCTTCGCATATAAAACCTCCAAATTCTTGATAATTCCCGGTGTTTTTCGACAGCAAGAACGTGTAGAACGAAGCCAAGACTAGCAGAGAAAGAAAATAAATAACTTTAAAGGAATTGAAAAATACATAATAAGCCACCAAAGATTAGTAATACATCGGAAGAAAACCTGAGGGAAGAGTAGCTAGTGAAGTTATGGAGCTACCAGAAAATTAAAGCATATGGGATGCTTTTGATTACATTGAAAAGCCTGATATATATATATATATATATATATATATATAATATGTACGTATGTATATAATATATATATATATATATATATATATATATATATATGTATGTATGTATGTATGGTGAAAGACAGGGAGTTTTAAAATTTTATACAAATTTTTATAGTAACTTTTGATCAATGCACTTTCAATTATCGGGATTAAATTTAATTTGTGTAATTAATATATTATAAGTAATATATATATTAAATTTAATTTTAATTATTAAATTTATATTAATTTAATTATTAAAAAATTAATGTAATTAATTGTGTAAAGTTTTAAAATTTTACACTTTTATATATATATATATATATAATAGATTAATAGATTACTGTCTGGTTAAGTTTCTGAATGAGAGCAGGGATTTGGATCTGTCAGTTTTTACTGAAATCTGTCATTGAATTGTCACGCTTCTTTTGCTGGGAAATTAAAGATTCATTAATTCAGTTGGTGCGCGGGACAATGTGCAATATCCAAGCCTGGATGATACAAGATACACTGGTGGTTGAAGAAAATAACAACCAATTATTTTCTGCTGATGAAAGGGCGATAAAGGGTCACATCAATCTCAGTATAGGCAAGGGATGGGATAAAGGTTAATTAAAGCAGGTTGGCAGTTGGGAGCTGGAATGAGATCACATTCAATTCCATTCCATCCCATTCCATCCCATCCCTGCATGTCAATATAGTTGTAAATTAATTAATTCCAGCCACAGTTTTTTATATATGATATTGTTAGGGAAGAAGACTAGGACTGGGGCTATTTCATCTACGACAGTTGCCAAGCAACATAACAGATATAACATGTCATGTCAGCAGCTCTAAGATTATGAACAAAAGTCGATCATCAATCCTTTATCATCTTGCATTCAAACGTTTGGTGGAGGAAATTTAATTTTTGATTGTTGGGTCATTTTTGTTAAATTAAATTTTTCGATGAGAACATATTACCTACCCACAATGCCAAACTTTTATTATTTAAAGGCTCAAATATGTATTCTATTAAATGTTTTTCTAATCTTAAAAATGGAGTATTTTCCCCCTGTTTCTGTACACAATGCCCACTTTAACCAGTGAGGGAGGTATGGGGAATCCCCAGTGTGATTTCCTGACGCGGCTGTTTCTTTCATCTTGGTTTACGGCAATCACTTCTTTATTGCTTAGAATCTCAATTTGAAGTCATGTTTCTTACCTCACAACCGATCAGGGCCGCCTGAATTTTTAAATTAAGATCTTATCGATGAAGGATAAAAAAAAAAATATATATTATTAATTAAAATTTAATTATTTTTTAAGTGAGTATTATAGTTTAAATCACATTTAAAACTTAATATTAGATTGATAAATGAACAACAATATACAATCGATCTTAAACTTGTAGCTGATTTCATATGTCTCGGTATATTTTCGTACACTGTCTGTTAGTGTATAATCATGTCATTATCATATTAAAGAAACGTCGACACGTTGTAGTCGAGAAAAAGATGTCTCGAGTAATATTAATTGCCCGATAACCCTGACTTACGTTTTGACTCGATACCCATGGCAACAAAAATCCATTGTTAATTGAGACGGTGACCAAGAATTTGACGATCAGAACCCAGATGAAATGAGATGAGATGACCAATTCTTAAGTCTTCCACCAGTTGAGCTTCAACACGTTTTGTTATTAAAAATTTCGAAAAACCAAACAGAATTCAACCATTTTGAATCACTGCACAAAATGTTGAATGGTCAAAATTGGCATTTAATTTTAGGTGGCTGGTGGTGCCATCATGCTGTGTAGATTGAAGCTATTTGACTCTTGAATTTAACAGGTGACTGACTGAAAGCTTCCAGATGGGTGTTTAGAGAAGTGCTTTTGGCAGACTTGTGTCATCACAATTTTTGCCTTTAAGGTCAGGTTGTTGAGGCTGAACCTGAAATGATTATAAGCTGATTGCTGAATCAAAGGGACAGGGAAAATTGAACCATTTTGGTTAATTTATTAGCCTGATCTAAATTATTTTTTGGGTAATTTGGTGGTAAAAGGTTGCAGAAGATAAAAGCTGTAGCAGAGTGTTCTTCCGAGGCTATGAAGAAGAGAATATAGACATAGTGTGTGAGTTCAATTAATTTATGATTTTTTTCTTTTTTCTCAAAACCCAATTACCATTCATCTTGTGAAATTATGTGGGTGAAAAGGCAGACAATTATAGATGATTTTGGTTTCAGAAAAACAACCCCAATGCTTTGAACAAGTAATAATCTGTAAAAATTAATCTAAGACGTGCATGGAATGTAAATGTTATGCAATACGTGTTGTCTTTAATGTAAACACGCCCTAGATATGATTTTTTTTTTCCCTTTCATTTCAAATTAACGATGTCTTCGTTGCTTTCTACTCGGCCTTTGTTTACGTGTGGAAAATTTATGCATTCAAAGTATGCGGCGAAAATGGGTTTGTCTTTACTGTAAATATCATTATATTGTATCAGGACTTTCTTCTCATCTTTTCTATTCTTGACTTAAGCATATGTTTTCACCAGACCCAATTTTAATTTTTTACGTAAATTAGGAACTCCTGGTCTTTTTCCTTAAATATAATATTCCACAGCAGCCAAAGAGGAACAGTCTTCAAACTTCAAACATAGTTATCGCCTCCAGGATCCAAGATCTATATCATGTAGTTGTTGTTTCAGATTTAGATTTTAGTAATATTCAACCAAAATCCAAAGTACAAACCAAAATTCTCTCTCTCTCTGTCTCAGCAGGTTTCATATAAATATATATATAGTTAGTTTCAGCAGCTGGGTGTGTAGTTAATTATTAAGAAATTGAAATAGAATTAGTTAAGCCGTGAATGATGTTGGGAAGATCGTCACTGCCAGCATTTGCTCTGTATTTCGTTTGTATATTTGGCCATTATTATTCTCATTTATCTCAAGCTCAGAATCAAACTCAAGCTACCACAGATCCTAATGAAGGTATACCAATACATAAAAATGTTTTTGTTTTTGCTAATGTTAATGGATTGATTTATGCAATTATTTAAATTAATAGTTAACTTTTGATACAGAGTTGTTGATCCTAATTATAAAGAAACATAGATTAGTTAATTTTTGTATCGTGAAAACTTATAGAAAGCTTAATTATAAAGGCAAAAGCTGACAGTTTTATTTGCTTTTTGGTCAAAGTTGAAACTCAGCAACTTGTCATTGTGAATTTGATTGCAGTCAGAGCTTTGAACTCAATCTTTCGACAATGGGGAATATCAGCAAATCAAAAGCTATGGAACATCAGTGGCGAACCTTGTAGCGGTGCCGCCATCGATGCTACTGCCTTGGATGAGGGGGCTTACAACCCCTTCATCAAATGTGATTGTACTTTCAGCAGTAACACTGTCTGCCACATTACCCAGCTGTAAGTATTAACCCATTTCATTTTTGTATGTGTTTGATAATACATGTGGATGACTTAATCAAGATCTGAGGATGTGTTTGTTTTTATAGAAAATTGCAAAGAACACAGAAGAAAATATTATGAATGAAAACTGAGCGCTATTTTCTTATTTGTATGAAATGAATACAACCTGGTATTTATACTAAGAATCTAGAAGAGACCATAGATAAATATCTCATAACCAATTCCTAGATTTACGGAAGCTAATCTAACAATAATTTGTTTAAGAACTAACTATAGCAATCTAATCCAGTTGGCTCAGCTTAGCAGCATCATTTCCATATACTTGAACTGGCTGAGATGGCTCACTCCATCTTGCATTGCAGCAATCAACTTCATCACTTGAACTTGGCTTGTCCTTCAACTTCTTAACCTTAACAGTCATGTTAACAAAGTGTTATTAGTTGCCTTGACGCTTGTTCACTCCATGCATGTGTACTTATTCTGTACGCAATGGATTTTGAACAGACTTTCATTTTCCTTCTAAGCCTACTGTTCTATTGAACTTAACATATTATCATGTGTTTCACAGGTTCAACAGAAGATATATAAATGAGTTTATAAAACCAAATTATTGCATTTAGTTAATTTAAGAGCAACAATATTGAAAAAAAAATCTATTTTTTTCCCCCCCCAAACTGATTTGTTATTCACTTGTCACAATCACGTGGATAAGTAAGGTAGCATATGTTAAGGTAACATTGTGTTATCCCAGATGGCCACGACAAAGTCAGTAAAGAAGTCCGAAGAGTAAGTTTACTCTTAATTTAAAACTATTGTGGCGGGTCTAAAATCTTGGGTTTTGCAGAACTTGAGAAAGAAGATATTTTGGCTATAACATTACTTTGTTTTCTCTGTCCATCTCTCACCACAATTTGTCATCTTTCTGTTGCATTTCTTTTCTTGCTTGCTTAATTTTAGATTTTTTTTTTTGTTTTACAGGAAAGTTCTCGCACTGAATGTCGTTGGCGTGATACCGGACGAACTATGGACTCTGACTTTTTTCTTTAATCTGTATGGTTTCATATTTGCTCATATTTTTGATTGATTTCTGCAGTATTATTGATTTGCATAGTTGTTCTTCAATAATTTGACAATTTTTTCTGCCTTCTAACAGAAACTTGGGCCAGAATTACTTGACCGGTCGGCTGTCTTCATCCATAGGCAATCTGACTGACATGAAATACCTGTAGGCTAATCTAGAATTTTATTTTGATCCCGTGACAAATATATTATAATCCTTTCTTTTTCTGATCAGAAACTTTGGAGCCAATGCTTTATCAGGGGAGCTTCCGAAAGAACTTGGAATGCTTTCAGAACTACAAACACTGTAAATTTCACGTTTTTACCTCATTCCGAACTCTACTAAAGAATTAAATCCTTGAGTTATTAACCATGTTTTTTTTTTATTTACCTTCTAATTGTAGTAGTATTAATCAGAACAACTTTTCTGGTCCTCTGCCATCTGAGCTTGGGAACTTGTCGAAGTTACGGGAGTTGTAAGTTCTGATATGCTTTCTGTTTCATTTATATTAAGATGGTAGGTGGTGACGGAGTTACATGAAATTATTTGCCTTGACAGATATACGAACTCTGCTGGAGTTAGTGGTGAGATTCCTTCAAGCTTCGCTAATCTACAGAGCCTGCAAAAATGGTAAGAACTTTTTGACCATGTTAATCTACAAACTTGAATTTTTAAATTGGTTTGTCTCAATTCTTAAACTCATATATTGGTTATTCTCAGGTGGGCTTCAGACACAGAACTCACAGGAAGAATTCCTGACTTTATAGGGAATTGGTCAAATCTCACTACCTTGTAAGGAACAAAAATCTTAACTTTTTGCTGGTTGTCTTTTTTCAATCATATTAAAGTTAACGTTGTTTCAAGCTTTCTTAGTCATATGTTTACTTCCAAATACTGTTTATTGCAGGTGGTTTCAAGGAAATTCTTTTGATGGTCCGATACCATCCTCCTTTTCGAATCTGACTTCTCTGAAAGAATTGTCGGTTTTCTGGATCTTCTCAATGCTGTTGTTTGTATTTTGCAATGTTTCAAAAGCTAATATTATCACGAAATTAAAATTTAGGAGAATAAGTGATTTATCCAATGGGAGCTCGTCGTCACTGGCATTTATAAGGGATATGAAGTCTTTGAATATCTTGTAAGGCAACACTTTTCCAAATTCTCATATATCATTTTCTTTTTCAGTTTTCTTCCTTCTCTCATTAGTGTGAGTTTTCGTGGTGTACTACAGAGAATTACGGAATAACGACATATCTGATTCAATTCCATCCAATATTGGAGAATACCAAAGTCTGTGGTATCTGTAAGTTATTCCCTTAATGGTGAACTCTTTAATTGCCTATCTTTTATCTTATAGTTGTGCAATTCTATTTTTTTTTTTTCTGTAGGGATTTAAGTTTCAACAACATAGGTGGAGAAATTCCTTATTCACTTTTCAACATGAATTCGTTGACTCACCTGTAATATTCTATCTCTCCTTGTTTTGTGTCATTTACATCCCAGCATGAACTCTGTCCCTGTATTTTACTTGAGCATAAAATGCTACTTTTTTACACAGGTTTCTTGGAAATAATAAGTTCAATGGTACCCTGCCTGAACTAAAAAGTTCGTCTCTTCAAAATATGTAAGTACTTCTCATATATTTGCATCAAAATCATTACGGCACAGTGAAAGAATTATCTAAAATTAATGTATTAATTGAAAATGGTATTTGCTTGGCAGAGATGTGTCATACAATAATTTGGTTGGCAGCCTTCCTTCTTGGATCAATGACCAGCAAAATTTGCAGATGTAAGTATTTAAATTTTATTATATGCTCATATTTTTCGATTCAATTTTTCCTAATATATTCTATTTACTCCTCAAAATAAAATATTCTGCCAGATCCTGAGTAACATCTCCGCAGCAATCATTCACAACTTTCATTTGCAGCAAAGAATTGCAATCTATTTACATTTAATGGTGATGGTACTAACATTGAGGTGTTTTTGGGTGCAATATACAGTAACTTAGTTGCCAATAACTTTGAGCTAGAAAGTTCTGACATCAGGTGAGATTATCTGGTTTCTAATTCTTACTCTAATGTTTGCATTCATTTTTTACTAGTTATATTGTAATTGTTATTGTTATTGTCGTCTACTTTTGCGCTTGCTATCTCAAACTTATTGATAATAATGAATGCAACAAGAGAAATGGCTGCTATACTGGTCAGTTCTTGGTGTTTGGCACAATTTGCAAGCTTCTTGTCTAAGTAAATTTCCTTCTTCCCTCAGTGGTTTGCCGCATGGGCTGAACTGTCTCCAACGAAACTTCCCCTGCCATCGAGGCTCCGGGATCTGTAAGTATAACTTCCGCATTTATGGTTTTGAAGTTTATGCAGTTATATTTGCATGAATTTAAAGAAATCGAACATCCATGTTCTAACTCTGTAATTGAGAAACTTTTCCGGACTCAACTTTGATGAGTGTCTACTTTTCTGTACAGATGCTAACTTTTCTATCAACTGCGGTGGTCCTCAAATTACATCTTCGAACGGGATTATGTACGAGTTGGACAATGAAAATCTTGGACCAGCAACATATTATGTGACTAGGACAAACAAATGGGGAATTAGTAACGTTGGATATTTTACTGGGAGCAACAGTGCACCAAGGTATACCCGTTCTAATTTTTCTCACTTTACAGACACTCTAGACTCGAGGCTTATCCACACGTCCAGAATCTCTGCTTCATCTCTAAGATACTATGGTTTAGGCCTTGAGAATGGAAACTACACTGTGAACCTCCAGTTTGCGGAAATAGTTATCTCAAATACTACCACATGGGAAAGTCTTGGGAGGCGTGTTTTCGATATCTATGTTCAGGCATGTAATACATTTTGAAATTGCTTTTGGAACTACAAAAATATGCCGTTTCTCCCCTTGATTAGTACTGTCTTTTGTTTAACTTGTTGGATCTGTTTATTCCAGGGAAATCGCGTCTTAAAGGATTTTGACATAAAAAGGGCAGCGGGCGGATTCTCAAAGAAAGCTGTTCAGAGAGAATTTAAGGCTCGGGTATCTGAAAACTACTTGGAAATTCACTTCTTTTGGGCTGGGAAAGGGACTTGCTGTATTCCAGATCAGAGTACATATGGACCTTCCATTTCAGCCATCAGTGTTACCCCAGGTAAAACTAATTGAAGAACATTTTTTTTTCTTTTGAAAGAGCATTCCTAGCATTATGGTATAAAGTTATGATTATTGAGATTTGATTCAGATTTTGCACCTACCGTAAGTCCGCAGAGCAGAAAGAAGAGCAGAACAGTTCTTATTGTGGGAATTGTTGTTGGTGTTGGAGTAGTAAGCTTTCTATCAGTTCTTGCTATTTTTGGCTTTGCTCGAAGAAGAAAAAGGCGACAAGCCGCCGATGATGAAGGCAAAACAATAAATTATGAACTATCAGGTAAGAGCGGCAAAAGGAATACGATTTTCAGATCCGAGCTCAAAACTATAGAATGGATCAAATAATTGCATCAGAATATGTATAATCTAAATTTGAGTGAAAGTTCATACAAAAGAAGCCCAAAATGAAAGGCCAAACTGAAGGAAAATATTTGTAAGAAGTTGAACAAAAAGAATACAGTAAGAAAATGGACAACTAACAATTACAAGAGCTTTAATTCTAGCAAAGCTTCAGTTTTCTTCTTCTCTATTACTCTTTATTCTCGCTTTAGTTTGGATCTGCTTAAGGTAAGTGAAAAAGCACCAAATTAGACCACTTACTGTCACATGTGGAATTATTGGTTGGCTAAGTTTTGCTTAATATGTTGCTTAGAAAATTGCTTACTTTACAAGTTATAGAAATTCTTAATGTGGTCCTATTTAGACAATTTAAAATTTTCTTTCCAGTGCAATTTATCATCTTTAACTCATTGAGTTATACTCTAAAGAGTTTGATAGACAAACAGGTTCAAGATGGTAAGCTATTTTTGATGTTGAATTTGCAGAGCTTCGAGGAATGGATGCTGGACCTTACACTTTTAGTTATGCTGAACTGAAGATTGCTACAGAAAACTTTAGTCCGGCAAATAAGCTTGGAGAGGGAGGATTTGGACCAGTTTTTAGGGTAAGTCACAGTTCTATCTTCCTTTCTTTTACATCCCTAGGTACTGTATCTCACCAGTTAAATTTCAACCTTATACTTAATAGGGAAAACTTGGTGATGGAAGTTTAATAGCTGTGAAACAACTGTCTGTTGCATCCCGGCAAGGGAAGTGCCAATTTGTTGCAGAAGTTGCTACTACATCTGCTGTGCAGCACCGCAACCTCGTGAAATTGCGTGGATGTTGCGTGGAGGGACCAGAACGACTCCTTGTTTACGAGTACTTGGAAAAGAAGAGTCTTGATCAAGCATTATTTGGTAAGATTACAAAATTTATGGAAGAAAACTAGCATTATTTGATATTGAAAACAGTTGACAATTCATATGGTTTTCATGAATCAGGAGAACGAAGTTTGAATCTCGACTGGCCAACCCGATATGATATTTGTGTGGGGGTAGCAAAAGGTCTAGCTTATCTTCACGAGGACTCGAGGCTTCGAATCATACACAGAGATGTCAAGGCCAGTAATGTCCTGCTTGACGCCGATCTTGTCCCCAAAATTTCAGATTTTGGTTTGGCAAAACTTTATGATGATAAGAAAACCCACATAAGCACCCGTGTTGCAGGGACAATGTAAGAATCCGACGATATTTCCATTTTAATTTTCGTTCCAAAATTTTTAAGGTCTTCTATTTTTGCATTTTTTGATGTATGTTCTCTTTCGACATAGTGGTTATCTTGCACCGGAGTACGCCATGCGTGGACACCTCACAGAGAAGACTGACATATTTGCTTTCGGAGTTATGGCTCTGGAGGTTGTTAGTGGGAGGCCGAACTCTGATCCGAGCTTGGACGAAGAGAAGATTTATCTTCTTGAATGGGTGTGAACCCATAACTTTTCCTAAACTTAAGCTATGAATCCATAATTTTCCTATACTTAAGCTATGAATCCATAACTTTTCCTATAATAATTTGTACTATTTCCTGCTTCCTAGGCTTGGGAGCTACACGAAAGCAACAGACAAATAGAACTGGTGGACTCCAAACTATTGGAATTCAGTGAGGAAGAAATAAGACGTCTGATAGGAGTAGCTCTTTTGTGCACTCAGTCATTGCCAAAACTACGGCCATCAATGTCTCGCGTGGTTACTATGCTTTCTGGAGATATGGAAGTAAGCAGAGTAACTTCAAAGCCGGCATACTTGACTGGTTGGAAGTTTGATGATATAACAAGCTTTATAAGTGATCAAGCGACAAAAGGGAATGACCCTGGTAATTATACTTCATCGTCGAGCACGAGTATGGGGGCTGAAGCCCAGCATTTGTCAGGAAATGAAAATAGTGCTTTTGCCGAAAATACCCATAAGCCAGTGGCTATTAAAACGGGAAAGTGAGCAGCTTTTGCCGAATGAAAGATTTTCTACGCCCAAAGGCCCACTATGAAACTTCTTATAAGTTCATTTGATTGTTACGTTTTTCATTACACAAAAGTATGCAACTCCATGAAAAAAGAAAACAAAGAACAAACAATAGATTTATCAGCCGATAAGCCAAGAAAGCACTGATACTTGTTAAAATGAAGCATTCGAAACACGAGGAAAAGCAGAAGAAGCTGCGTAATTCTCTTGCAACCGCAGGCACACCAAATTATTCCTCTCGCCCTTTTCTTCGCAAATAAAAACTCCAAATTGTTGAAAATTCCCCTTGTTTGTCGACGGCAAGAACATGTAAAACGAAGCCAAAACTAGCAGTGAAAGGAGATGAACAACTTTGAAGGCATTGAAAAATACATTATACGCCACCAAAGATAAGCAATACATCAGCTTTAATTTTTTGCTACAAGACAGAATAATGAAGTAAACCTGAGGGAGGAGTGGCTAGTGAAGTTATAGATCTACCAGAAAATTAAAGCATATGGGATCTTTCTGATTGCATTGAAGAGCCTGGAGTGTTTGTGTGTGTGTGTGTGTGTGTGTAAAATAGATTACTGTCTCGCAAGTTTCCGAATGAGAGCAGGGATTTAGATCTGTCAGTTTGTTACTGAATTCACCTCTTTCTTTATCAGGAAGAGTTAGTTATTAACTCCACTGAGAGTTTGTATATGTCATTGAATTGTCATGCTTCTTTTGCTGGTAAATCAAGGCTGTATTAAACGAGTTGATGCGCAGGAAAATGTGCAACAACCAAGCTTGGATGATACGAATATACGCTGGTGGTTAAAGAAAGAACACGTCTATTATTTTCTGCTGATGAAAGGTCGATACAGGGCCATATCAGTTTTAATATATGCAAGGGATGGGATAAAGGTTCATTAATGGAGGTTGGCAGTTGGGAGCTGGAAAGCAATCATATTCATTATATCCCATCCCTGCATCTCGATAACTGTGAATTAATTAATTCCAGCCACAGTTTTTAATTTATGATATAACATGTCGCATCAGCAGGCATAAGATTATTGACGAATTCTAAAACCAGACAAATGTTTTGAATCGGACGTTTGGTTTCATTTCACGTCACGGTGACAAAAGTCGATCATCAATCCTGCATCATTTTGTATTGAATTGGTTGACGGAGGGCATTAACTACTTATTGTTGGGTCATTTTTGTTAGAATGAGTACTCTCATACCTTATATTAAAACAGCAAAGCAAATTTTAAGAGTCATTGCATGCAAGTGTAAAAACGATGGCATTATTGGAGAAGAATACATGCAGACGTTACTTTTTGTATGCCATTTCTTCCTTTCCTCAGCAATTATATACAAGTCTTACCTTTCCCATGCATTGTTCCCCTGTTTCTGTAGCTAGACATGATAAACAATGCCTACTTCAATCAGTGAGGTAGGTGGAATCCCGAGTGTGATTTCCGGACGCCGGCTGTTTCGCCTAAGAAAAACATACACAGTGTTGATGGCAAACTTCTTCACAAAAGATGAGTTTGCACTGGTCAAAACATATGGATTGATAATCATGTAAGCCACACCGGCTTCCCTAGCCTCCATAAGCTCACGCAGCTCCTCCTCCCGTGCTCCCAAACATTGAAACGCCACTTCTCTCTTTGTTTTATATGTTGGTTCTTCGCGATTGCACACACGTATCAAGAATTCTGCCACCTTCTCGACCAGTTTTGTTTCAAATTCGTGACCGTCCTTCAAATCCTTGTACGCATACCTAATCATAAGAGCAAATTAGAAATTCAAGAATGAGAAATGAACAAGCACTAATTGTAATGTCCAAATCAGAAATTACACATCACAATACATTGAAATAGACAGTACTCTGGAGGACCAATCCCGCTAATAACATAATGCTCAGAAGCCAGAACTTTTGGCACCATCACACACTTAATTGTCACAAAGATGAGAATCTTATGACATGCTGGAAATCTTGTGATAAAATGAGCAAATATTGGTGGGACGCCGTAGGGAATATTAGAGTAAATCAAGCCAATTCCCGGAACCCTTGTAATTCCTAGACTTGGTCCAAGTCTCATAAGGCTATTGATGCTTACTTGGTTCTGCAGCTCGAATTCAAGCTTTTTAGAAGTTTCGTAATGCCAAATAGACATCAGTTTCAAAATTGCAACAGAGATAACGGGGGAAGCCAGCCTCCTCCGTGTTCTTTCGCAGGGGAAGCAGAGACATAGAGGAGTCCCACCGTTCCAAAAATCAATACAATGAGTAACGCCTCCAAAACATTGGGCTTCTAGACAGTGCAAATGATTAAAAACATCAAGCAAGTTGTTACAAACATCACTGTGATTGCGGCAAGGCCTGTATACATAGTTATGAAATCAGAAGCAGGGCACAGATATAGTGACATTTGACAAAGATTTTGACGAAAAATTAGAGCTTAAAGAACAAGTTCCGGGGGACACAAACCCGTGCATCGGGAATCTTATTTGTGTCCTTGAATCCAATTACAACTGCAATACACAATACCATCAACATCGACTTTACTTCCGGTACGTAAATCTGCCCATGAATATGATTCGATGTGTGCACTACTTTTACACGCGGGAAACAGCTCAGTGCACGACAATGACTGATATTAGAGAAAGTGGCCGATATCATGCTTGGCTTGCCACCACTGCTGCAAGAGTTGCAATAACAAATACTGGTCAAAACACAAACTCTGAAATGCAAAGAAAAGGTAAAAGTAAGAAGAAAACTCTGAAATGTATTGCAGTCCCTAACATTATTGTTTATCCAGGTGTAGTTTTCCTGCATTAATTACCTGGGATGGCCAGATAAAAACTACTCCGAAGATCCATCCTGTGATTGGAGAGATAAGCAGCTTCGCCCATATATGCAAGAACTAGGCTAGGGCAAACAGCTCCACTGAATGCAATCTGACAATGCTACTAGATATGGGTAAGATAAAACCTGAAAGCAGAACCATTAAGAAAAAAGCTATTATCTAAGTTCTCAATATACAGAAATGCATCTAAGATCAGAGGAAAATGTAATAAATACCCTCACAGAAAGCTTGGAAAAATGTCCAAGATCAGCCAACATAGCTTCTGCACCTGGTGAAGCACAGTAACTTTTCAGCGTGATCGGTTTAAAATCTTGCAGCAATAGCTTAATAACAGTTGCAACCGACCTGTAATACAAAGAACAATGCCTCCGAGAGAACTCCATCCATATTTTCTGGCTTTCCTGAAAAAGTTATAGATATAGTACGGTGACAGAGCACTGATAACATGCGAGTTCCAGTGAAATATGTTGTAAATACTAACTCCATTAATGCATAACAGCCAAGCTAGCAAGATAGGAGCAAAAAGAAATCCAACTCTGCGTGTCCCATAATGCCGAAGAGCGCAAATCCCCACCAAAATAATGCTGGTAATAAGAATGGCATAGTCTGAAATTCAAGAACAAAAGAAAGAAATTCAAAAATAAAGATGATATAAGATGTAAAAAGAATAGCCAAAATCACTTAAATTTTACTTTGAAAGAGCTAAGAAACAAGGCCAACAATCTGCGGAACCCACTTCAGCTGAGCTCAAAATTTGATAAACTTGAACAGATCAAGAAGACAATTAGGAATATTTAGCATTAAAATCTCTGTCATTGGAATCCTAGCCAAGAAACCACAAGTAAGAGATAGAAAATATTGAATCTGATCGAGAAAATAGTTTCACTGTACTTACTTTCATGCAGACCTTAATCTTGATTTGGATTCCATGGACAGCAGAATGGTCTGCAATACAAACAACACTCATAGCAGTCAATAACTTGTGGCAGAGCAGAGGTAAATACCTTTAGCAATGACAATTACAAGAACCAAAATATTTTGATTGGAATTCATACCGGACATTGTTGGAGTCAGGATTCCGTCACCACCAATCATACTAGTCCCAAGAAGTACAACGAGCAGCACCACGACACGAGAACTGTGATGCTTCTCAAAGAAACATTTAATAAGTATACTAGTTCTTGTTTCCTTGGTCGATTAACTCCGAGTTGTAAGATGATATACGCTCATGTGCAACGTAATACGTCTGCAAAAGACCCATTCTTGAATGGCGACAGAGTAACGAATACAAAGCAAATGTTCCGCCTGCCCAAAATGAATTTAACTTTTCTTTTGTCAAATAAAGAACAGGCTGTGAGTTGTGTGTTTATGAACGGTATGGATCAATATTAGCACCTTCGCCACTGTCATCTGCTGCTAACACAAATATAACATACTTGCAAAGAGGAATGAGAGTCAAAGTCCAGAAAATCAAAGAAAGTGCACCAAAGATTTCATGATCTTCTTTATACGAGCATAACCTTCCCGAAAAAATGCTTGATGCAAAATTATGTTGGAGAATGGTGTGGCCCTCGAATTAAATACTGACTCACCGAAAATTTACGATCTTGAGCATATCACCGGCTCCCCCATTATAATTCAAAAATGTGGTCGAAAGAAACTGTTTTTGACTCTTCTCCAACAAAATTCTAAATAGAATTAGTAGCAAATGCCCCATCTTTAAGTCATGACTAGTTTAAAAAAAAAAAAAAAAAATTCTTAGACGAGAACATTTTACTATATTAATTATGATAAAATGGTATTATCATCCAAGAGAGAATAACATTAATTGATAATAAATAAAAATCGGTAAAATAGGTGTTACCATTCATTCAATTTCTTATTTCACTTAGTGGTATTTACTTTTTTTTTTTTTTTTTTATTTATGTTGTTTATTTTCTTCATTAATCAGATATGATATTAGCATATCATTATAATTGATTTGGTAAGCCGTCGCAAGCAATATTTTTTTATAAAAAAATTAAAATTTTAATGAAATTAAAGAATATTAATTTATTGCTGATTTGATGTTAATTGCCTCCACATGTTGATGAGTTTTAGTTAAATCCATTAGTTTGAAATGAAAAGAATTTTTTTAATGGGATAAAAATTTTATCCTAAATTTTTTTATATTTTTTATTTTTAATAATTAAGTGATACATAAACATAAATGATAATGAATAATTTATATTTTATTTTAAGTAATTTTTTTTTTGGATAAACTCAATTGATTAAATCTTAAACATGGGCACTAAACAAATATTAAGCTCTTTTCTATGTTAAAGCATGTGATCAACAAAGATTATATAATTTACTGTATGCATATGTATATAATTTTAATGAAACACTTCGAGTCACTAGGAAATGAGAACATACTTTCATGAAGTAGGGATCCCTTTCCAGGTCGAATATGGAAACCGACTTCCCCTTCTTCTTCATCTATAAATTAACACATATTTTCATTTTTCTCGATCACCACCAAATCTTCAGAACTTGGTCTTTCTTTTCTAGAAATTTGCATATGGAGAGCTGCGGAGTACAACCCACTAGCAGCTATCGGTTCGTACCAACAGAAGAAGAGATAATTGTTCATTATCTTTACAACAAAGTCAATAATCTACCCCTTTCTACGGGTATGGTTGTTGAGTGTGATCTTTACGACAGAGAGAACAATGCATGGATGAAATATTTCGAGCAGACGGGAGAAAGCGTCCTCTACTTCTTCACGAAGCTGAGAAAGAAAACCGACAAGGGTTCGAGGGTAGAAAGAGTGACAAGCTGCGGCACATGGCGTGTGCAAAGCGATAGTATGATCTACTTTGAGGGCGATGAAAGTGAGCACATTGGATCTAAAAGGAATTTTACGTTTGTGCCGCTGGAAGGAAGTGGAGTTAAGGGAGGATGGGTGATGCACGAATACCGGCTTGACGGTCTCTTTCGCAACCCAACGAATGATACTGATGATTACGTTCTTTGCCGAGTGACGAAGAAGCCGACGAAGGAAGAGCAGAATCAGCAGATTACTACCGACGCTGCTGAGACTGTAACCAAGGATGAGATGACGATCGAGGTTCAGGCATCGAATACTGCCTGGATTACTCCAGATGACTTGGAAAAATTACTCTTCGATTCGACTGACAACGGTGATGCAATTGATTTGGATTTCGATCTTGGCATAACACCAGAAGAATTGGAAGAAAACATTGCTAAATATTGGGACGGGTTCAATAATAATTAATTTCGCCTAGGTTGTAGGATTATTGTTCTTAATTTTCAAGGACAGTTATGTCGGTTAATGAAGTGAAATCAGATTGTAATTAATTCTTTGTCCTAAATTTCTACTGTGGCAATTAATTATTTTGTTTAATCATCAGAGTGTAATTCTTTTTTTCTGTTTATCAATAATATAACACTCCAGGGGCTAAAGTAGTAGTCAGTTTGCCATTTAGGGTTTCGTTTAAGAGATTAAAGTGAAATTTCTAGATCGCTAGTTATATAACTTGGGAAGATGATAAATTAATATGTCTGCATGTCTACCCTTTTAATGCAATTATTGATCTAATGCATGGACAAGGAAGAAGATTCTGAAATATGCCAAATTCCGGTTCTGTTTAACAGTGCTTGTAAGATTATGGTGTCTCTGCGTGTTTATTGATTATCATTACTGACGGATGTAATGAATTTCCAGTTTAAGAGCAGCATTACATTGTAAGAAAAGAGTGCTTCGGTTTATTCATTACATCAAACTTATCACAACTTCATACAACATGAGAAAATAAAATTTAAAAAAAAGGAAAACAAATAACACAGGATCTCGTTGTAGGCCATCATCATGGACTAAGGAAACAGACAAACCTAATTAAAGCAACATAAAATCAAAAGCATTGTGGAAATCAAGCATGAGACCAGTAAATATCCATTTCACCCGGGTCACCATCAGGCACTCCCAAAGTTTTCCAAACAGCTTGGCAGGCAGCTAGCTGTAGTTTGTAGTGACAATTTTGAGATTGTCGCTCTAAAAAATTAGTATAATTAATTATATGATATAGGAATATACGTCCTCTGTGATCTTATGGAGGCAGCGGTATTAGAATCCTGGGAATCCATCAATGCTCGACGTCAAACGCAATGACGACGGAATCTTACTTAACTGTCATTGCCAATGGAAACTGGTAAGAACGTTAATACCTAATCTTACAAAATAACCAGGTGGTGACAAGCCAAGGTAACACGCATGGCAACATAATCAATGTGATTGCTCATTCTTTGCATTTAACGATTTACTGTTAGAACTTTAATATTATCTTTGAATCTCTTACTTATCAGTTCAAACTTTCAGAATTTAAATGAAAATAAGTATTACATTCATAAGCAATAGATAAACTAAACAGCCACAGCAAACTTTTAAGTTTTGTATATAGAATAATTCAGTTCAGACTGAGTACGTAACACATGCATGGTAGCAGATCAAGCATCAGACCAGTAAATATCCAATTCGCCCCAATCGCTTTCGGGAACTCCCAAGGCTTTCCAAACTGCTTTTGAAGCGTCAACAATATTGTTACGGCATGGTGGTTGATAATCATGATCTGCATCACATCCCATAGTGGAGTCACACTCGTCCACGACCTTCGCCTTCACACTCTTGCCATTGCCATAAATGTTTATATAGTTCAAGCATCGGCTGCCTTTCTTGTACCATCCTGTTGAAAGTGCCACAACTGGTGTGTCGTCTGAATGATACTGGTTATCACATTCCGATGGTGCGCCGCCATCTCCGCCTGCCTGGAAGCTGTTGAGTGTAAGGGTTGCCTTTGTGCGGCTGCTCACTTGTGGGGAACATCTGTAAATGTTGTAAAGCTTGCCTTGTTTGCAGCAATCGGAGTAGTTTTCTTTGTTGCACTGTCCTGGTGGAGGCTTCTTTCCCCTTACCTTCCCGCTTGGATTGCAAGTCCCAGCTTCTACACTCAATGTCGCAAGAAGAAGAACACAGACAAGTAGAAAAACACCAGTACAAACTTGCTTCTTCATCTTCCTGTATTCCTCTCTCTTCTTGTTGTAATTTGTTGGTTTGATGTGAAAGACTTTAAGTGGTTACACTCTATATATAGGCGTATTGGGAACCTTAAAATGGTTTTCCTTTAATTCACACGAATAACGGACAATTCTGAGGCCTTTCCATCCCAAGAAACAAGAGTGAAAAGCATCATGGAAAGCAACACGTGGAGACAAAACAGAGGCAAAAGCATAATTTGATTATTAGTTTCACCGTATATGCACCAACCTTAATTTTGTACTTACTATGAGCTTAATCGTTATCAGCTCACAAGATGATTACAATTCTGCTACGTTGATTATTACTATCCAAAAAATATAAGACTATATATCTCAGCCGCAAGATCATAGGTTTGGCAGTTCTTCTAATACTTGCAATTAAGATTCAAATTCCTCAGTATTTCATCGGGCCGTAGCAGTTAAGTTATCAGAGTCTAGTTGTTTCATACATGCGCACTTGATTTCTTGCACTGAATCAATCATGAACAAAACAGAGGGACAAAGACAAAGAGAATGAAGAGTTTTGGATTGAAAGCTTCTCTTCTCCTAGTAGCAATTCTCCTACTAACAAATGGTTACAATATTGAAACTCAAAAATGTAGTGCAATCCGGCAAAATAAGGGGGAAAAAAGCTCCCTCTGGGCAATTCAACATAGAGAATGGCTCTGAATTTTGTGTATAAGGCAAGCTCTACACAGCATACAAATGTTCACCTCCAGTTTCAAGCCATAACAAAGCCTACCTAACACTCAACAGCTTCCAGACAGGCGGCGATGGCGGCACTCAATCGGAATGTGACAACAAGTATCACTCTGATGACGCGCCAGTTGTAGCATTATCAACAGGATGGTTCCTCAAAAAAAGTAGGTGTCTCAACGATATCACCATTACTGCAAACGGGCGCAGAGTGGTAGCAATGTTGGTAGATGAAAGTGATTGAACAATGGGATGTGATTCAGACCATGATTATCAACCCTCTTGCGCTAATAACATTGTTGATGCATCGAAAGCCGTTTTAGAAAGCACTGGCGGTAAACGTGGGCAGATGCTTAATTAATAAATCATGTATTTTACTCTTGCTAAATCTGTAGCTATCTTGTTTCAAAATGGTGAACTATAGACCTGTAGGACGTAAGCCATATCTATTATATTTTCTATGAGGAAATGTTGTCCACCATTGTACTGTTTACCTGTTTTCTTTCATACCTTCCCCAACAAAATCATGAACTAAATGTATTATTGACATGAAACCATTCCAATGTAAGAACATTTTGACCTCACACTCACCCCTACCCCAAATAAATACTGCACTTGTTTCTGGATTCAAAGAAAAGATGAACCGTGGAATGAGTAGTCATTGAAATCAACTGGTTTCTTCTCTGTCATCGGACTTCAGAATATTAGATCCAACTGGCCTTTAAACAACAAAAAATATATACATTGTTCATGAACTAACAAAAAAAATAATGAACTGAAATTTCACCAAAATTAAACTGGTTTACTTATTTTAGTCATCAGCACTGACCAATAAACCTAAAAATGTGTCTAAGATATCGTCTCTTAGTGGAAGAATAATGATATACCAAAACAACAGTTAGTCAAGATAAGGCACATGTAGAGATAGTTTTCCATTTCCACTTCAGCAATTTTACAAAGAGAATGAAACTTTTTACATGCCATCTTAGCACTATCTGCAAGTTATCTCATCCATCAAATTAATGCTTAGATGTCAACATTTAACTGATTTTGAAGCGTTACTCAATAAATTACTTCAGCTTGTATATTTACATCACACACCTTAGAAAAACTAAAGCCCCTTCGTAATCAAAACTTCAGCCATGGCTATTTCTCTTAATCCTCTCCACCGTTTCCTTCTCTTCTCCCTCCTCGCTCACTCCCTTCACACTCAGAATCTCGTCAAAGCAGATGAAAAATTAATCGGCCAAAGTTGTCGAGACACAGAAGTACCTGCATTATGCGTTCAATGCGTAAAATCCGACCCCGAAGGCAGAAAAGCCAAAACAACTGTGGATATCGCCAGCATCGTCATAAATTGCTTGAGCAACCATGCCGGAATCTTGGTAATAAATATGTCAACTCTGGCTTCTAAGTATTCTTCTGATAAGAAATTTGTTGCCGTTTGTCAAGACTGTCTTAAAGGCTATTCTGGAGCGAGAAAGAATTTATCTACTGCAACTGCTAGGTTGAAGAAGGGTGATTACGACAGTGCAAATCATTTTGTGATCTTCGCATTGAACGGTGACTATGTTCGAAGTTGTAAAACGAATTTGCGTGATTATGAATTAACTATTGTTCCACCAGAAGTGTTTTACCAACTAGGGTTTATGAAGAACTTTCTGGGGTAGCAATGACAATCATCGATCGTCTGAATTATCAAGAACCATAGCATGAAAAAGAATATATATATATATATATATATAGTATGTAGTTTTATGTTGCATGAAACATATATATATATATATATATATAAAATCAATTAAGAGAGAAATAAGACATGTATTATCTTGCTTTAATACCTACATTAAGTGAATCCTTGTTCCTTAACAATAATTTTAAATTTTTATTCAAGTAATTGAATTAATATAATAAAAATTGTGTTATATTATTTATTTAATAATTATATTTATATTAATTTAAATATATTATTATATATTAATTTAAATTCGTAAAATTTATATTACGTATTAAAATAATTAATTTATAAAAATATATATTGTCACAATTTTAAAATTTATTATTTGTATATATTAATATATTTTTATTAAATAAAATATAAATTAATTTTAAATTTATAAAAATAAATAAATAGTATCACTAATTCACATCAAATCGCTCTTCGTAATCTCTCTAAAGTTAAAATTATTAAAGTTAAGGAACATCCTGTAAAGAAAACAAAAGGATCAATACCAAATTCATCTCGACCACGTGCTGCTCACGTGACTACTAACGACGGTAATGTAGACGTCACAAGCACGAGGTCGGTGGTTCTATTTTAGACAGCTTCACACTTGCCAGCCGCCTTTGAACCTCAAGCTGTACAGAATCAAATTCTGCCACCAGCGACGAATCGAATTTTTAAGGTAAATCAATCGTTAAATTCCCATTTTCTACTTCGAAGTTTCAGTTCACTCAAGCTGAAAAGGCAGAACTTTTTGTTGTTTTGTCTAATCAAACGCTCAAATTTTCTTTTCCTTTCTTATATTTTCCTAGGAGCCAAACAGTTTTTGAGCACTTGGTTCTTGAATTGTAGAAAATCTCGAAAACATGACAAACGCAATGAGCTCGTTTCAAAGTTCTCTACAGATTTCGCTTTCTCAATCGAGCAATGTCCTCCGTAAGTTTCATCTAGAGAGTCAAAGAAAATTAGTCAAAATCAACGGCGGACAGAAACCGTTGGTGGTGTCGTGTCTAAACGTGGAAGCGAAGGAGGCTCCGGTTAGCGTGGGGTTAGGAAAGAGCAAGGAGGTGATGGAGGCAGAGAAGAAGCTTTTGGTGGGGACTTATGCTAGGGCGCCGGTTGTGCTTGCAAGTGGAAAAGGTTGTAAATTGTATGATGTTGAAGGGAAAGAGTATTTGGATATGGGTTCGGGGATTGCGGTGAATGCGCTTGGGCATGGTGATCCTGATTGGGTTAAAGCTGTTGTTGATCAAGCAAATGTTTTGACTCATATCAGCAATATGTATTACAATGTTCCTCAGGTTTATAACTATTCTTGATTTCTTCTATTATGTTTTATGCTTTGTGGCTTGCTTTGAATGTGCCGGCGTGTAAGAATTTAGTGAAAATTGAATTCATGTAACAGGAGAAAGGTTAGTGCAAACATCTGTTTCAAATTCATAATGAATCTTTTCAAGAAAAAACTTGTGTTTTTCTTACCATTGCAAGCGTGCGGAAATGTGAACATTAGGAGCTAAGAAGTTCTGCATATCTCGTGGGTTAGAAAAAGATGATAAAATTGATGATAATTGTTGATGGCGCAAAGAAGTACTGCTGAAAAAATAACTGCTACATGTTTCTTGTTTTTTATCTAGTGAACTGTATGTTCAACACTACTGATGTATCTTGAATCAACTGTGTTTTTTTCTACTTTCTTAAATTGGTTTGTTGAGTACTTGGTCAGCTGAAAATTGGTTTTGTTGTTTTTGTAGATAGAACTTGCTAAGCGACTGGTGGCTTCTTCTTTTGCTGACCGTGTGTTTTTCTCCAATTCTGGAACAGAAGCCAATGAAGCAGCTATAAAATTCGCCAGAAAATATCAGAGGCATTCAAATCCGGAGGCAATAGAGCCTGCCACAGAGTTCATATCTTTCACCAATAGCTTTCATGGGAGGACCATGGGTGCTGTCGCTCTGACCAGCAAAGAGCACTACAGATCACCTTTTGAACCTGTCATGCCTGGAGTCACTTTTGTGGAGTATGGAAATATAGAAGCTACTAAAAAAGTGATTCAGCGTGGGAAAACTGCAGCAGTTTTTGTGGAACCCCTCCAAGGTGAAGGGGGCATACTTAGCCCAACAAAGGAATTTTTACAAATTTTGCGTAGTGCATGTGATGAAGCTGGGGCTCTCCTGGTATTTGATGAGGTAATCAGCTTTCTTTACCACTTTGTAGTTACATCTAAATGTACTTACTGTATGCTGGATTATGAGCATATACTATAGTTCGTTTTTATGCAAAATCTATGTCAGTGTTCATTGATTATTCACTCAATTACAAGCTGTCACCAGTTTTAGTATCAGCAGCTTTTGGAAACCAAAACTTAATGGGGAAAAAATAATGAGACCTTTGGACTTCTACTTTGTAAATCATGACTAATTTTAGCTCCTCTAGTCTCGTTAGTGGCCATACCCTTAACTCTCACCATTTTAACTTGGAAACATTGCATTTAGGTGAAGCCATACATATGAAATATGTTTTAATATGCCTAAGCTCAAAGTATTGTTATCATTTCTTCAGCTGAAAGTATGCTTTGCTTTGTTTGTATTTCCTTTGGTGAGCATCTAGATTTGATGTAAATAATTTGAAACAATTTACTTGCTCATATATATGCATGGATGTGTATTTTATTTATGTATAGACGTGCAGGATGTTGCTTTGGCAACACTGTGCAATTGAGGATCAATTTCCTATCTTTCTTCCACCTTTGCCTTTTTTTTTCCAAGGCAATAATTAGATTCCACGACCAAGTTGGCAACTTATCAGTTTGAAATATTAGCTACATGGTCTGTTTGATGGTGCCATGGTTGGACAAGAGGGCATCCTCTGAAAAGTTAAAGGCCCTGAATGAACACTTTTTGGTTATTGTCAGGGTTACCAAGAACAAAAAAAAGACACTTCTTGTTCCCAGAGTATTCAACTTGAATTTCTGTACTTCCGACTATGAGACTCTGCTTATATTTGTTTAGTGTTAGAATTCAACTAATAAAATTTTTCCACCGATTCTTCTTTGAATCAAGCTGCTAATGTTACCATTCTTTTCCACTGGTTCAACAAATTCAAGACTATATGCATTTTTCTTTCGCTTGAATCTTCAGAGAGTGGAAATATGTTACATTGAGCACGACTGGCACAATGACCGGTATTAGTTGATGATGCACACTTGGATCACTGGTTCCATCTTCTTTTTCCTTATTCTACCATGTTATAGGCAGAGATACGAAGAAGTTTTATCTGCTTATCTTTTGAAATCTGTTATAATGCTGCAAGACAGCTTTTGGCTTTGAGGTTATCTCCAAATGTGGAAGATTTCAAAACATATGTTCTCCCATTAATTAATTCTGTATAATCAATTGAAGTTGCCCTTTCAACAAGCATTCTTTTCTCCCAGTGCAGGTTCAGTGTGGTCTAGGACGAACTGGATACCTTTGGGCCCACGAATACTACGGTATCTTTCCAGATATAATGACCCTTGCCAAACCTCTTGCTGGAGGCCTACCTATTGGGGCTGTATTGGTGACGGAAAAAGTTGCCACCACCATCAATTACGGTGAACATGGGAGCACTTTTGCCGGCAGCCCTCTTGTCTGCAATGCTGCCCTTGCTGTTCTTGACAAAATCTCGAAACCCAGTTTCTTGGTCAGCGTCTCCAATAAAGGTCAGAACTTCAAACAAACTCTAAAGCAGAAACTGGGAGGAAACCCGCACGTGAAAGAAATCCGTGGACTCGGGCTCATCATCGGAATAGAACTGGACGTACAGGCCTCGCCTCTTGTTGATGCATGCCGAGACTTCGGCCTCCTTATCCTTACTGCCGGAAAAGGTAACGTTGTGAGACTAGTACCTCCGTTGATCATAACGGAACAGGAGCTCAATCATGCTGCTGAAATTCTATACAAAGCTCTGCCGGTACTTGACAGCAATTCAAATTAGGAAGAAGCTAATTTTTGTAGCAAGCAAAGATGCAATTGCAGGATTTAATCCTTAAGATGGCTGTTTATTTTGTACCCCTTGCATGATTAATTCTGGTGGGAACCAGAGCTAAGTTGTGGTTCTTGTTCTTATTTATCCATTAAAAACCAGTTGTTTAGATATAAATTATTGGGCCAAGCATTCATTTGGATTACCATCCCTCGGGTCGGGTAAATCAGGGAACAAGCAACACTGTTATTGAGGAAAACGTAGTTGGCCGGATCGAGCCACATGCTGCCACCTGTCATCATCAACTCTCTAAAATTTCATTTTTTTTTTATTAAAAGGTGTAATTATGGTACAAAGGAAACTTCTTTTTGTCATCTTCACTAATGATGTCGCTGTAATTGCTCCGGTTTTCAAATGCGTCTTTTTTTTTCTCTTTCTATCTCTAAATAATTCATATTTTAGGGTTTAGATTCGAGAAACTTCAAAATTTTGAATTTGAACGGTCCAGATTGAGCGATTGTCAATCATCGTCGTAGATTGAAATGGCATCGCCGGGGAACAAGATCGAGAGAGCCCACCAGATGTACAGGGACGGAAGTTACGAGGAGGCGTTAGGGTTTTACACGGAGGCGCTTTCTGTGGCGAAAACCAAACAACAGAAGATTGCTTTGCATAGTAATAGAGCTGCTTGTTATTTGAAACTCCACGATTTCAAGAAGGTTTCTCTTCAACTTGCGCTTTCTTCTTCTTCTTCTTCTTCTTTCTTCCTTAATAATTTGTGGCCATTTAGATGCTGAATTGGAAGATATTTTCATTGTTAATTGCCTTTTCTAGTTTGGATTTTCAGTTATCAATTTTCTGCAAAACCAAAAATTAGAAAAGGGACAAAATTTAAAATTGAGCTCGAAATTCAATTTGATGAAGTGTTTATCAGATAGCTTTGAATAAATTCAATGAAAAAAAAAATGCTTGTATAATTATGTTTCGAATTTGATAAATTGTTGAAAAATAGGAAGATGTAAATATGAGTAGGGAAGAGTCTGTCCATACTGATCATTCGGGTTTAATTAGTGAACACTTTGCCTCCTAGTGGTTGTGGAAAAGACGCAAAACGGTAAGTATATTGGTCGAACACCTATTTATGAGTGTTCGTCTTTTTAAGAATTCCGAGCTTCATGTACTGTAAGTTTAGCGTTTCACAAATGAACCGACAAGGTGATAAGTATGGATTTTCTACAACCTGAAGCTGGTGAGGTGTATTTTTGCTTAGATTTACAGAGTTAGGAAGTGTATGGCTACCTGCTTATCATTCTGTGTAAATGCACTTTAAACATGCAAAATGGTGGGTGTGTGTGCGCCGGGCGCGCCTGTGTTTTGACTTTTCTGTTGAATTGACATTCTTACTTTCATCTCAGGCAGCTGAAGAGTGTACCTCAGTGCTTGAGCTTGATCACAAACATACGGGAGCATTGATGCTGCGAGCACAGACGTTAGTCACTCTAAAGGAGTATCACTCGGCCCTCTTTGATGTCCACAGGCTTATTGAGTTGAATCCGTCATCAGAAGTTTATCAAAACCTTCAAGCTCGTTTGAAGACTCAATTGGTAGAACCTCTTATTTCCTTTTGGTTAAGATTGTTCTTGCTTTCCAAGGCATATTTTACAGTAAAAGTCAGTATAGAAGCTGCTAATAAGAGTGACAATTAGGAAAATTTATTGTTCGACTGTTATTGAAGTTTTTTTTTCCCCCTTTTTTCATGTCTATAATCTTTTGATATCAGTGGCAATTTGATACTATTTTTTTGCTCAAGGAAAGTCACTTGCTCCAATACCTGAATCCGAAGCAGAGTTTGAGGAGGATGAAGAAGAAGAGATGAATGAACCAGGGCTGTGCACAATCGAGAAAGAAGAGGAAAAGGAAGAAGATGCAGTTATTCCAGTTGTACAGAAGGATAACAAAAGCGAGCAAGAAGTTAAAATGCCTAAAACACCTGGCATCAAGGAATCTTCCGAATCAGAAATACAACAAATAGCTGAGCCTAAAAGAAACAACACCAATGAAGCAATCTCTCTTGCCAGCAAGAAATCAACTGTGCCGGAGTCCAAAGGATGGCAAGCAATCCCAAAACCAAAGGGACATTCAACTCTAGACTATGCAAGGTGGGACAGAGTCGAGGATGACTCAAGTGAAGACGATGATGACGATGACGATGGCGGTGAGTCTCAGCCTCAATATAGGTTCCGTGTAAGAACTGTTGGTGTAAGACCAGTGAAATGAAATGGGAAAATGCATACAGTAGCATCACTGTTAATGGCAGTTTTGATCACTTTCGTCGGTACAGGAAGGAGTCAATAGAGTTTGGTCACAATATCAGAAATAGGAGTCGGAATTGGAAAAAAAGCTATCTTGGGTGCATAATATTGCAACTTTACAGCTTGAGGTTAACCACCTTCGACGTGGGCAAGCTCATCGGTAATGGTCATCTTATGGTTTTGTGAGGATAGAAAGAAGATTGCATCCAGTCTCTAGTGGCCCAACAACCTTCCTTTCGTCCTGCAGTTACTGCATGTGGAGATGTAATTTCCTGGCGAGGATCATAGCTAGGAAATGGAGATTTTCATTGAATGATTGATCAGCATTGGGGTGGCAATTGCAAGCTTTGATTAGAATATATCCTTTTTTTTTTTTGCCCCTTTTTAAGTTCTTTGCAATTGAACTAAAATTTGTATTGTTTCATTTATTCAAAGTGTATCAACAAAGCTCATACGAAAATAGATAAATAAAAAATATTAAAATATAGGAATTGCTTATGGGATATTAAAGTGTCATGCATTTATTTTTTTAAGTTTTGTAGTATTAATTTTAAATTTTTTATTTATATTTTAAATATTATTTATTATATATATTAAATTTTTTAATATATTTTAAATTTTTTATTAAATATTTTAAGTATTATTTATTATTTATTTTTTATATTTTAATATTAAAAAAATTTGATAATATTTTAATAAATTTAAATTTTTAAAATATGAGATATAAAATAAATAAAAAAATAAAAATAAAATTTGTTTAATTAATTAATATATTAATATAATGTGTAATAATTAGAATATAAGGGAAAATTTTTTTACTGTTTATTTTCCTAGATTTGCATAATTATCTTGTTATTACATACATAATTTATAAACCAACCAAAAACGACAATACAAAACCCAAACTGTGAAGGGTCTCTCCCGCTGACCCAGGCAGGCAGAAATCACAGGCCCTAGGGGCCTCAATTGTCTAAACGGTGAAGTTTTCTTTTCAGTGGTATGAACTAGAAACCCTAATACTAAAATTAACGATCAATCCTGTTTCTACTTATTCACTCTGTCCATCTCTCTCGTACTGGTTCAATTGTGTTAGAAATTGATGGAATTCTTCTCGCCGCTCTTTGCTTCAGAACTTCAAGGTGAATTTGTTTTATTTTTTTGAGTTTTTATTATTTGTTAATTTGGCAAAACTAAATTCAGGCCTTTGCTCGTGTTTGTTTGGAACGGAATTTATTTGCCGGAAGATTTTTGCTTCTCTATGCTTTATATGATCGAGGATTTTCGAGTGAAGTAAGAATTTTGCCTTTTTTGTGGTTGGTTTTGTGAGAAAGGGAATCACTTTCCTGGAAATTTTAGAATTGTAGCACTTTTAAGTACCTGTGTATAATTGTTGATGATGGAAGCAAGCGTCTCCTTTTTTTGGGCCGAATTTATGTGAATTGTTAATAAAGCTATGACTATATCATCATCAGCTATTTTCAAGTCCATGCATAGATACATGCTTGGACAACTTTGAAAATACGTACATTCATGGAAAATTACGAACTCCTCAGTATGTTGATTTTAGTCAGCAATGGGTTGAATATAATACGAGACAGGGTTGATGATGCCTTACAATTTCCTGAATGTACTTTGTTGTCCTGCCAGAATGAAGTTGGAATTTGACAGAATGTTTGTTTGGATGCAAAAAGATTATGATTTCAAATCTTATAATCCTTATTTATTGCTTTCCCTTTGAACGATTATGAGGTATCAATTATTGATTGGCTTAAATGCAATTGGTCATCATCATTTTTCAATTATATCATATGATATGATAGTCTGTGAAAGAAACATGTATTGGGGTTACACACACACACTCACATCTTCTCTTCTTTACAAGCTTGTCTAATGTAATAAATAAGCTTTAGTAGTTCAGTTTTGTTGAACTTTGGTGTCCTAAACTCAATGTCTTATGTTCAAATCCTACTTAACATGAGCTCAAATCCCACTGGATTTTGATGCTTTGAAATTATATTTGTTATTAGTTTTCTTTTAAGCATGATATTTTAGCCTTTTGTCTCTGATGCATCTTGGCATGCTTTGGCAGGAAGGTGATGCTGTCACTACATGCAGCAACCAAATAGACTATCGATATTAGTATTGGACCCAGCTGGTCAGCAAGGATTCAGATGGCTAATCTGTTTCTTGGCAATTCCTCAAATCATGGAATTTATGAAGGTGAACCAGAGGAGGGCGACCGCTGGTACTTTTCTAGGAAAGAACTTGCAGAAAATTCTTCATCTAAACAAGATGGAATTGACTTCAAAAAGGAGACTTATCTGCGCAAGTCATACTGTTCATTTCTGCAAGACTTGGGCATGAGACTTAAAGTGTGAGTTTATGCATTTCAGTTGGATGTGTTTAACTTTTGTGCTCCTTATCTGATTAATAAATAATTACGTCTTTGAAGTGACACAAAGAGAACCAATTTGAGAGGATTTGGTTTGAAACATCAGGGATGGTGTTGTCCTTAAATCTTTTCTCAGGCTTATTAGCACATTGTTAGTTTGTATAATTCATTATGTTCTCAACTTAAGAGAGTTCCTTTTTTTTAATAAAAAAAGAAAAAGAATAGGAAAGAAAAATATCGATTTTTATTTCTCAGGCAGATTATCATTAAGGTAAAGTAGCATATTTGTTAAATAGTTATTCACGCCTGAGGATAAATTGTTCTCCTGCTGCATGGTGAATTTGTTGCTGCTCTTCTACTTGTTCTGTACTTAAAGTGCTGCTGTGTGCAGTGTTCCTCAAATATGTCTTGTGATTTAATAGTTTTCAATTACTGTGATAGTTAATTTGAGTTTCTTAAAATGCAGACCCCAGATAACAATTGCTACAGCAATAATATTCTGTCACCGATTCTTCCTTCGTCAATCGCATGCAAAGAATGATAGGAGGGTGAGTTATGTTCATTTACAAAATATTGGATCTTCTCTCCTGGAAAAATATATTACGGTATCAATCTAGCACGGTGTAGCTATTAACATTTTTTATGGACGAATATAGAATCCTATTTAATGTAATCTGTCACAAGTTTCCGATTATATCTTTTGTGGTATTACTCGCTTCATGTAATGTGATCAGAATTCCCAATATGATAGAACAAAGACTCCGAAGCTTCATTTGTCTTTCGGGTGCTTTGTTGTGTGGAAATTGCTCCAAACTTTCTGTTTGTATTTTGTTTTATTACTCTGTGCTCACTTTGCATACCTTTTTCGTAATGTGAATGACTTTATACTGATATAGTTGTTGCCTAAAAGGAGAAAAAACCACCCATAACTGTTGTTTTCCTTTATGAAAACATTAAAAAACTATGAGATGGTTTTGGACCAAGATTGATGAACCTTTTGGACGTCTGATTCGGTTTATCCTCCTGAGTGTTAAAGAAAAGTGAAGATTTTCACTTAATAGCGAAGTACAAATGTTAGTTGTGGCTTTGGCGTGCAGAACAATTACCATTAATGGAGTGGAAAATAAGCAGTATTTTAAGATGGAATGACATACATGAGAGAATTTTAATGAATATGCTGTGTTTCACTTGGTTTCTATAATTCCATTATGTGTGATTAAGAGCGCCAACTGCTGTCCACAAGTTACGCCAGCAGAAACGTTGACTAATCTCACTTTTTTCTCAAGTACTGAATTGCTAATTGTATGTGTCCGAAGAGTTTCTAGGGAGTAAACTAATAACTAATTGCTGCAAGTTTGTGCCATGCATTTGAATTTCCTATAAGTTGAAGATAATTTTACTAGTTTTACTCTCTCAGCCTTCCTTCCATGACAAAAATAGGAAAAAGAAGAAAGATACTTCCGTGTTTATCTCTCTTGTAGCATGTGCAAGCGAGAGGGAGATTGGTTTTGTACGACTCTATCATCTGGGTGATTGAGAGAGGTTTGTAAGGGAATCTAATAGTAGAAATGAAATGGCGAGGGAAAATAGTAACATTTTTTTAATTGAGTGTTAAATTTGGAAAAAAAAAATAGTTTCTTATCTTAAGGTTTAAAATTTGGACAAGGATCAATAAATTGCCCATTTTCCATTAAATATTTTGCAGACCATAGCCACAGTGTGTATGTTTCTTGCTGGGAAGGTTGAAGAGACTCCTCGTCCTCTGAAAGATGTTATCCTTGTTTCATATGAAGTCATTCATAAAAAGGATAAGGATCCCGATGCACTTCATAGGATCAAGCAAAAGGTATTATCTTTATGATGCTTGTTCTTTAGCATTTCTCCATATTCTATTCATTTCCGTTTGCTTTATATAAACTTGTTCATTTGTCGTTATATGCATCTCTCTCTCTCTCTCTCTCTCTCTCTCTCTTTTTGTTTCCTTACTAAGAAATGACAATTACATATCCATAAACTGATGACAGCTGGTTTGATCCTCTGGAAAAAAATGTTGACCCAAGTTTGGATTGTCACATTATTTAATCAAGAGCTTAGATTGAAAATTACTTGTATTATGTTTTTATACTTTTATTTGACACTTTTGTAACTTATTGACAAAAAACTTTAGTGTTTTAAATTGTATGTCTGATATAGCTAGAGAATTCGGTTTAGAATGATATTACTAGCTCTTTTTTTTTTTTTTCCAAAATTAGGGATTTAATGGTTGGACGGGACATGCATTATTTGACATTAGGAATTATTGTCACTCATTTTTGTTTTTCTAAAAAAGGTAACACAAGATTTATTATGTTTGCCTTCCCTGTTAATATCAAGTTTGCCTGTCCGTCCTGTTCCAGTTTGGTTTATGAAAGAGGAACAATGACTTATTTGTAACAGCAGTAATGACTGTTTTGCTACGTCCTCACTGTCTAATCCCGAGGATTGTGGGACATCTTGCTTTATAATTGATATTATTCATTACTCTGTCGGTGTCTGGCATGGCATAAGCATTAAATTATGGTCCAAGGATGTGTTACTATTTCAGTGTTCAGCATATTTTAACTGCATAATCATTATATTGATTTTCCAAGGATATCTCATTTCTTGTGTGTTTATGTTCCATTCCAATCCTTTTTCTTTTTAAGTTTTCCTTCACAAGTGGGTTAATTAATTTATTTGCATGCATCGTGCAGGAGATATATGAACAACAGAAAGAGTTAATTTTACTTGGAGAGAGACTCGTACTTTCAACTCTTGCTTTTGACCTAAATGTACAGCATCCATACAAACCCCTTGTCGAGGCAATAAAAAAATTTAAGGTTGCTCAGAACGCCCTTGCCCAAGTTGCATGGAACTTTGTCAATGATGGGTATGCTCAATTGTTTTCTTAGATGTTGTCATCATTCATGGCTTATTTCCATGGTTTCTTCATGATTGGGGGATGCATGCAGATTGCGGACTTCACTCTGCTTGCAGTTTAAGCCCCACCATGTTGCTGCAGGAGCCATTTTTCTTGCTGCGAAGTTCCTGAAAGTAAAGCTTCCATCAGATGGCGACAAGGTGTGGTGGCAAGAATTTGAAGTCACCCCACGCCAATTGGAGGGTTGGTTTTCTCCTCCCTTTTACTGTTCACTGTCATTTATCGATAACAAGAGATGGGGGTTTTTTTTCTCCCCCTTGTGGTATATTTAATGTGTTCTCATTTTAATGTTCTTTGTTTAAAAATAAATGAGAAAAGTTGATAAGGTTAATTTTTTTAAAAAAATAGTTGGAAAATTACATTAATGTAATTATAATTAATTATACCATTTCTATTAGAGCATTAATGTTTTTTGTTTTTCATTTCTTTTCTTTTTGCTAATATGATGGATTAATTTTTAATTATTTCTTTCAGAGGTTAGCAATCAGATGTTGGAACTCTATGAACAAAATCGATTGCTGCCTTCTGAGGGCAATGTTGAAGGAAGTACTGCATCAGGAGGTATTCATCAGGCATCATCAAAAGCTCTATCTATCACTGAAGAATATCCAGCGACTAGTAGTTATTCTCAGGCTAGTATTACTACTTCGAGACCCGGACCCATAAAGCCTGCAGCAATAAAGCCAGTGGCTGACAAGCAATCAGCAGACAATTGTCTTGGACCCCCAAGAACCACCCAAAGTCAGCATAATGACTGTAGAAGTGCAGAGAAAAATGCTGTTGATGACAACGCATATGCTGAATCTCAAGATGATGTACACCATGAATCAGAGATGCTTCCTTGCCAAAACAAGGGCAAATCTCAAAGAGCATTGAGATTTGGGTCAGATGTACCGAGTGAAGAGGATCTAGAAGGGGTTGAAGCTAGAAGTGAGGATAAGCATTTTGGTAGAAATCTGGAGCATAGACGAGGTACAGTTGGCCAGTTACCCCAGGAAGCTATCAAGAAGCTTGACAGGGACAAGTTAAAAGCAGCAGTAGAGAAACGAAGGAAGTCCTGCATGGACAGAACTCGAAAAACTGACTTAATGGATGAGGATGATCTTATCGAGAGGGAGGTAGAAACTGTGGTTGAACAAGAATACGACAACTTGTATCAAGAGAGGCATCAAGAGGATGCAGAAGAAGGCCCCCGAGAAATGAGGGGGCAGTCTTATGTATCAGATTTGGAGAATGTGGAAGAAGGGGAGGTGTCAGTGGCCGATGATTCTGGTTGGGGTTCTCAATCTCCCAAGTCAAGCAACCGCAAGCGGAAAGTCTGGAACCCACCCGAGAGAGCACCAGAAGGGAGGTCGCGGCACAACCATGGCCCTGGATCCCACCGTCATAATTATGATCGTGTAGAAGATCGACACTGGGTGAGCCGGCTTGGCTACATGGAGAGGGATCACAAAAGGCATGTACCGGAAAATCATGTCTAGAGATAATCCAGTCTGTAGTTATTTCTCCGCATACGGTTATGACACATTATCGAGAATCAGGGCGTGCTCTTTTTCAGGCAATAAAGCTGGCTGACCGTAACAAGTAAACGTCAACTGGTATGCGAACAATTGAGGTCTTTATTCTGAGTTCATTGGTCGGACTATCTTTCATAAATTCTCCTTCAACCTTTTTTATCTGGGGAAATTTGTTAGAATGTTAAAAAGCTATAAAAAGGTCTTGTTCCACCTCCTCTCTTCAAATAACTGGAATAAAAATTCCATGTATAATGATAACCATGATTATGTGTAGTTAACAATCTGTACCGTATTAGGCAAGAAACTTGGATTGCTGCTAAAATCTTCTAATATATATATATATATATATATATATATATATATATTATCAATATATGGTGGAAATATGAAATTATGAAGTTGAATGCTTATGCGCTCTTTTGTGGCTATCTTTATCAGCTTCACTTATCTCTTCTACAAGTTTGGCTTCTTTCTCCGGTCTCTTTAGTTACTAACTATGGCTTGAGTTCTTCCGGTAATCTCCATCATCCCTCCGGCATAGTGATGGCAACGAACAGATTGAATTTCACGGGTTCTCGGTTTATATGATATTTTTAAGTAATAATTATTGAGTTTATGAACTTTGAAAAAAAAAAAAAAAAGAAAGAAATAGGCGAAAGTTGGGTAATGGATCCGGATGGAGGTCGGGGATGGAGAGTCCATCCCTGTCTCCCGCCTGTTTACGAAAAGTGGGGCGGCAAAATATGAGCTTGTTTCTCAGCTCTAAATGGATTGGGCAGGGCGGCCAGTATATATATATATGAAAAAAAAAAAAATTATACTTTATTGCCTTTAAATTTTTTTATTTAAAAAAATATTATATTTATTCTAACTCAACATACTCACAATAATAAATTTTAAAATTATAAAATATTATTCATATTTTTAAAATTTAAAAAATTATTTAATTTATTAATCATAATTTAATATTAAATTTGTTTATATATTATTTTTAAAATTATTAAAATTTTTGAAAAAAAATAAGAAATAAATTATTTTTTTTATTAATTTATTATTCTAACTCTGTAAAGAGGAAAAATATCCGGCAGTAGATTGCAACTTTTAAGGCCCCGTTTGGAGGGAAATCGCTTTTAAATTTCAAAATCCTGGCAAATTTCCAAAAATTAAGCCCAAAAACGCTACTTACCAAACAAACAAAATCACGCGCACCAAAGCAATAAATCAATTTCAAAATCTCGTTTCCTTTTCGTTATATCCAAAGCAAGCAGTTTTCTGTTCTTTTTTCCCTCACCCTAAACTTCTTACGTGCGCCCAGAGAGAGAGAGAGACGATCAGGTATGTCGCATGGCAGTGGCGGCGGCGGCGGCAGCGGCAGCCGGGGACCGGAATTTCATTTACCGGACGAGATACTGGCGGTCATGCCGACGGACCCGTACGACCAGCTGGATCTGGCGCGTAAGATCACGTCTATGGCAATTGCGTCGCGCGTGTCGAAGATGGAGGCGGAGATGGAGAGGATGCGACAGAAGTTGTACGAGAAAGATCGCGTGATGTATGAGCTGGAAGACAGATTGTCGCACGTGCAGAAATCGTATCAGGAGGCTGACTCCAAATTGAAGATTGTCGTTGATGACAATGTAAGATTGTTTAGTTTTGCGAATTAATTGTGCTTTTAGCTGAAAATTGAAGAATTTGAATCAGTTGATCGAATTTTTTTTCTGGTGGTGGGTCGATGAGAAAATTGGGGGAAAAAGATGAAATATTAGGTATTTGGGGGATTTTTTTAGCTCCTAAGTTTTTATAAGTAGGTATTTTTGTTGTTTGATAACTTTTATATTCTTAGAATGATGAGGAAGTCGGTAAAGTGAAGGGAAAATTTGGGGTATTCTTTGAATTTTTCTCTTTGAGGAAACGAGGAATTTAGCATAGGTGGATGAATATGCATTCTGATTTATTTTCTTTGATTTCGGAAATTTGATGATTGATTTGTTGCTATCTTGTTTTTGACTGAAGATGAAGCTATCGAAGGAACGAGATTCATTGGCAGTGACAGTAAAGAATCTTAGCCGGGATTTAGCAAAGGCAAGATATTATCTTTCGTTTTCCTTTCTTCTGTTCATTTGTAGTACATGATAATCAATTGACTAAAATTGTTGCCCAGCTTAGCTTAAATTTGTTAAAGATGTTACCTGCTGTACTGCATTATATATAATTGAATGTAATTTTAACAAACAATTTTGACATTGATCATTTCTTCTTTTTCTTCAAGGTTTATCTTTTGGTGTGGTTTATTGATCTTTTGTTGTGCGCGCGCGTGCGTGAGTGCGTGTGATGTGTCAATATTCTCTTTTAATCATGTCTATTTCTCAAAATGACTGATATCTTTTTAATGGCAGTTGGAAACGTTTAAAAGACAACTGATGCTGTCACTGAATGATGACAATTCATCTGTAAGATTTTCACATGCCCTTTTTCAATCCATATCTTTAAGATATATATGTATCATACAGACATCTTTCTATGCCTAGTATCATTCTTCTGTTTTGACCTTTGATTGCAAGATACCAATTTATTACCATTTTTTGGTCTGTTTATCAGCAGTCTGAAACTGTTGATATTGGTACCTGTGACCAGTTTGTTCCAAGAGCCTATCCTGAAAAAGGTACTATTAATCTGTCTTGAAAAAGCTTTTTATTCAGTATCACCTTCATTACAAATTAATGACTGTGTTTTCTTCATTCAAAGAATGTATCTTTGTTTTCATGTTGTCTGCCTGGTGATCACAACCTAATCAATTTCCTTACCTCTGACCTTGTAGATGAGGGGACCAATGGCCATACAGCACAACATTCCTTAATTGGTTCAACAGATATGGGAAACACAATTGATGAAGGTAATTGAAGTCTTTTCTGCGCATTAAATGTAGTTCATGCCTGTTAATAGGTTCTTTCTGCTATTTTCTGTTCCTTGCGAATGAATTCCACATAGTATTTAAATAGGAACAAGAGAAACTAGCAAAATTCTTGTATTGGCATTCGAGAATGGTCAGAATCCTGATGTGTTTTGCTGAGAAGTCAATCTTTGAAGGCTTATAAAACATTGACATCCTAATTTTTCAGGAAACAAAAAAAAAAGGGAAGATAAATAATTAGATATATCACCTTTGGTAAGCTGATGTAAAAATTCACATAATTCAAAGCGCACTTTGCTAAATCCTTGACATTGAAAATCTAAAGCATAAATTGATAGTTTAATTGCAGTATTTCAGAAAATGATTAATTTTGATATAAAAGAGCTAGCTTATGCATCGTAGTGGCAGTTGTGAAGAATTATATATCATTATGTAGGATTTAACAGAAGTGAACCTTCTGAGTTTTTTTGGATTATGTTGCTCGATAACTGGATGCATATTTAGACATCCTACAAGTCTGCATATATGTTTCGGAGTCATGTTATTATATGTAGTTGATAAAGAGCGGACTTATTTGTTATTCTTAGCATGTTGAGCTTAATTAAGCAAAATAGAAAAGAAGAGGTTTTTGTTAAGCTACTTGTTTGGTTAACAGCTTCAAGAAATACAGTGCAAAGATTTTCTCTGACTCCATATATCACACCACGGCTCACGCCTACTGGAACTCCGAAAATTATTTCCACAAGTGTGTCCCCTAGAGGTTATTCTCTTGCTGGATCTCCCAAGAGAACATCTGGTGCGACATCTCCTACAAAATCTCAATATGATGGGCGGACTTCACTATCTTCATGGTATCCATCAAGCCAACAGTCTTCTGCAGCAAATTCTCCTCCTCGTAGGCGTCCACTTCCAGGTTTATAATGCTTAATTTTTATTTAATTACTGGTTGAGAGTCTTATCCTGGTATTTGCTACACCACCTTCCTCTGGTCCCTCGTAAATTCAAGTATATATTTTGGGTGCACAGTTAGTCACCTTAGCACATTGTTAGACTACTTTTATTGTCCATTCAAATAATTATTCTGTTTTGTGCTAAAAATGGTAGGGCACACTCCTCGAATTGATGGAAAAGAGTTCTTTCGTCAAGCCAGGTGAACTCTACTATTCAAATTTCTTGATTATATTTGGTGACTGATGTACTGTAAAGTTTTCAGGTTCTTTCCTGACTGATTATGATATATTTGTAATCCAGGAGTCGCTTATCATATGAACAGTTCAGTGCATTTCTGGCTAACATCAAGGAATTCAATGCGCAAAAGCAAACCCGAGAGGTAATTGGTTGTTGAATTGTTCCATTATTTTCTACATTGATACTAAATAATTTCTTGTGGTTTGAGTCATGGACTGACTTCTATCTATCACGACTCAGGAAACCTTAAGGAAAGCAGAAGAGATTTTTGGGACAGATAACAAAGATCTTTACTTATATTTTCAAGGACTGCTTAACCGTAACATACACTAGACCATCAAAGTTTCTCTGTTTGAGAGGATTACTATAATTTGTATGTCTATCCCTAATTACCATCTGTGATGTGTTTTCGTACTTGAGTGTGTGGCTGTTTTCATGCATGCTTATGTTGTCTCATAGCAATGGTTATGAGAAATTGTAAAATTGATGAAATACTTTGTTTAATACATTTATAAAATGGCTGCTATGGTAAACAATGTCAGCTTACCGTTAAACCTTTATAACAGTAAATATCTATTGCAATGATTCTAGTTTCTTTTTTACGAAATAATAAATGCTGGTATTGACAATGCATCTTGCTGGTACACTGGCCAGAACATTTTCAGTAATAAGTATCCATGGATACTCATTCAATCTCTATATGATTTAGAAGGTATAGGGCTATATATTGGTATTGCCCAAGGACTTGTATCATGAATAGGTCTTGAGTCAAGACTGCTGCTCTGCCCTTATATTTGATTGAAATTGGGGAGAGTAGAACATATTATGCAGTTTCATTTAATCTACCTTTGATTAATGTGCTTGTGTTTGAGTTGAAGCCAGAGGCCCATTCTTTCTACTTGGTTAATTTTTTAGAAAATATCAAAATTTCCTAACTTATTTGCTTCTTGGATATTTAAGTGATTCTATTTTTTTTTTCTATTTTCTGAACAATCTGAATTCTATTGTTCAGCACGATGCAGGTCAAACTGGTTCCCAGCTGCTCTGTGTGCATGGTTTGTAATTTGTTCTCTGCGGTCCATGATCTGTCAAAATGCATTCAACTTAAGAACTTTGATTCCATCTTACTAGGTTTAAGAGTTTTTTCTTTCTTTCCCCTCATTCTTGAAGGCAAGTCCTGTAAATAGTTGCTTTATCCTCTGCATTTGATACTTCTTAAAAAGTACTTATTCCATTGGCTTTGCTAGGTCTTGTTTACTTGTAACTAGAATATAAAGTGGAAATTTTTCCTCAATTCAGCTTACGAACAGCTCTCCCTGTCTTTCTGCCCCCTCTGCTTGTGTGGTGGGGTAGGGCCAGCCTTTCCCGGACCCAAATTTCAAATCTACGTGCATCAGATCATATGATCATAACTTTTAAATATACATCTGAAATGCATCAGATGCCACATACAAATAGCCTAAATACAACCCACAGATACACTTATCTATATAAAGAATGGTGTGTAAAAACACTTTGTATCTCTACCTGTTTTTGTCGTATTCTATGTGAAATTGCGAGAATATTTGTTTACCGTGAAAAATATTAGGATTAATATTTGTTGAGTATGAGACAACAATCTGAGTATTTTCGGATTCTTTTACCCTTTCCTGGTCATAGTTTTTATACGCAACGAAAGTCTTATTTTTTTGATTTTCCCACAAAATAATAAAAAAATTAAAGGGTAATGTGCAAGCCTTGTCTTGCTATAATTTTATTTCTTTTGTTCTTTGGATTATAAAATACATATCATTGATCTGATATGGAGAAAGAACAGCAATTTCTCAGTTACCAAGACTAAGGGAGGCATGAAAACCTGATAGCGTGAAAGAGAAATGAAAGCTGTAGAGAAAAAGCTGAACATATCAATCTTTGGACAAGAATCTCAGGTATTTTTGCTTGCTTAGAGAGAAAACAAAGAGAGGAGTACGATACATAGAGAACAAGAATACATACAGGATGCCCAATAAAGAAAAATAAAATTAGAAAGGTAAGGTTCTGTAGTGATCTTATGCTATTAAAGAAATCAGGTTAAGATTCATTTCAATCCAGGCAACATGCTCCTCATGGGTTTGTTGGACCACATATGAATGAATATCAACCACTCGATTTTCAAGATATATCTCAAGGGAATTATGTCAGATCAATAACATAAAGAAGAAAAATTTTTAGCTTTAGCAGAATTCTCAAGCTATCGATTTGACCAAAAAGTTTGTCATTCTATCGGATTTATTAGTAGACTTATTAGTTGATCAAGTTAAATTTAAGTTATTGCTTGACTAAAAGGTTTAGCATTTTATTGTATTTATCATCAGGCTTATCAGTTGATTAGGTTACACTTGTGATTAATTCTGATTCTAATTGAACAAATATATATATATATATATATATATAGGGAAGAGTTTTATTAATAAAATTATTTTTTTAATAAATTAATTATTTATGAAAGAGTTTACTGGTAGAATAACTTGTTTTTGCAACTGGAGCTAAAGAAGTGTTGAACTTTGTTGAGAAGCCAAAGTAGGTTTTGATTCTCTTGTGCAGAAGCTAGCTGTATAAACATCCAATGCCAGTCTTGACATGATTTCTTTTTCTAATCTTGTTTAGTTATTATGATCCAAACTCAAAATGACTTAAATTGTCAAAATAATCACGTTATCACTGCATGATTTAGAATATTATTACGAGATTTTAGTTTAAAATTTTAGGTAAAATTAATGGATCAGGTTAAAATATACTTAATATAAAATATATTAAATTTTTTAATTTTTATATTAATTATTTTAAATTTTATATTAATTATTTTAAAATTTTATTTTATTTTAAAAAGTATAAAATATATAAAAATTTATACAGTACTCGAGTATTCTTAACAGGATAGGTGACTTGCCTGGTAAGTTGGTTGATGGGAAAGGTAGCAGAAGCACCAGATACTGGGTACATTTTCTCTGTCTATTTTTCACGACTTTTCAGGCGAATTTTGCAGCAAAGTTGAAATTCTGAGGGACAAGCTTCTTCAAGAAAAGATAAAATTTAGTCTTCTCCCCCTTTCAATATATGTCCTAGAAGTGGAGGGATACATATAGAATTAGAAGAGGGCATTGAATTAAGAAACATGAAAGCTATAAGAATATTTTAAGATAACAAAAGATAGAACAATATGTATATATACCAACCCTTTCCTAAGAAATCTTGCACCAGATACCCACCACCCCCATTCAAACTGATCAGAGAGAAACTTTGCTTTTCAGCAAGTGTTTTTTGACAATATATATATATATATATATATATATAAAACATGCCTGGCACTTTTCTATTTTTTTTTAATATTTAATCCAAAAGTATTAATTATTAACACATCTTCAGATTTTAGCACAGTGGTATTCACATTTTTATATAATAATAATAATAATATAATTATTAGATCAAAATTCTACAGGCTTTAATTATTATTGATATCCTTCAAGATGACATTGCCCTACATGCAAATTTCAGATAGTGAAATAGTATTGTATTCCAGAGAATCATTTAAATAATCAATGGTCAGTATGAATAGATCATGAAACTTACAGTGAATAAAAAAAATACTTTTAATTTAAGCACATGGAGAATTTTTTTTTAAAAAAATTTATATCTATATATGAATAATTAAACAGTCCATGTTCCATCATTTCTCGAGGAGAAAAAGAGAGAGATAAGGAAAAAAAAAAGAAGCCCCAAGTCTTCTGAAAAATAAGACTAATCTTCTAAGGAATCATTTATCTAATCACACAAAAGGGAATTTGTTCAAAGCAGTACTCCCCTCCAAGAACTGTAGCAGCAGCTGCTGCAAAAGGGATGTGATTTGCTATTTCACTTGACTGCACTGATCAAGTAGGAAATTTTACCATACATACAAATATATTGTACACCTTCCCAATTTTTTGATCACTCTTCCTATTTTTCATTGTAATTTCTCAATTTTTTTTCCTTGTTATCATTCTAAAAATTTATAAATTTTTTTAGAATTTTAAAATATAACCAATAAGTTAGAAGTCACAACAAAAGAGATAAAAATGACAATAAAAAGTTAAAAAACAGAATGATATATGCAACTATATACCATAGTTCTACCCATTAAATTGGTGGTGTTGGAGGAAGAAAGTTGGCTCAATTTGCTTGAAGTAAAAATTGAAAGATTGGGGGATATATGATGTACTTGGAATTTGGATGCAAATCTAACAAACCCATGTGTTAGATTCTTTGGCTATAAGTAGGTTGGATCTGTTGAAGAAGTACTTATGGTCTACAGCTACAGCTTTTTTTTTTTTTTTTTAATAACAATGAAGAATAGTATTCACATGAGGCCCTCTATTTTATTTTACCTTTATCCGATCTCCTTCTGCTTTTCTTTTTGGAAGTAGCACGAGTTCTTGTACAATTCAATATCCTTTTGGAATTTCAGAATTATCTTACAAAATGTTTTTATATAAATTAAAAGATAAGACAGCCCAAAACAAGATGTATTAACATATCTCTGAGAATTAGTCGAGAATGGTTATGACATCAAACAAGTATACCCAACTTTAAATTGAAAGTTAGCTTCGCTATACAATATATAAGTATTCAAACAATGCATAATTTACTTTTATGACCCTAAGAAATATTGTTCGTTTTATTTCGGTAACAATTTATTATAAATTATTTTTAAACTTTATAATTCACAATGCATATATTTAATTCAAAGGATTTAAATTATACAAGTTATAATTTAAAATCATCTATTAGTCACGTGAGATACGTCAATTTGTAAACTTAAAATCGATAATATACACCTAGATTGTTAAACTTGAACTGGTATACATTCTTTTAAAGTTATATAAAAATATTGGTAACCAAATTTCAACTACATTAACTTAATTGTAATCTTAATTGAGAAATAGTATTAAATATTAATCTTAATTATCAAAGTAACTGAATAATCTTATGGGACGATCAAATTAAGTCGACCGTTTTGCTTTATATGCTTTAATTTGATTGCTAAATATTATAAAAACCATCGCATCCTAATTAAGATCACACTAGTAAAACAACCAAAAAAGCTGCATGGGGTGAAACTGACACGTCAATTCAAAAAATTAATTAAAGATTAAGCAGGAATTAACTTAATAATTTTTAGTTATGAAACTAACAAACAGTTAAGTAAAACAAAATCGATAATTAAATATAATATTTCACGCGTTTACAGCGAAATAAATCTGTAATATTAAGAAACCAATGTACAGCACAGTGACAGTCAAGTTGGTTTTGCTAATACAAGCTAATTTCATTGCTAATTATGCCTTAAACAAGCAATGTGGGCAGTTTTCTGGGCAGTGTGGGCAGAACAACTTGCAACACTATTTCCCGTTCCTGTATATGTATATATATGTTCATTCATGGCTTACAAGTTTCCGTAACACACACAGCAGAGAAAGAACAGAAAACCATTAACTTTCTTTTTTCTCTCTGTCAAATTTCTCTGTAGCTAAGCTAGCTGCAATGGCTTCTATTTCTCAGTTTTGTTCTGATTGTACTTTTTCCAATACTGATTATTCCCAGTTTTCGTATCCGCTGGCGGCAGCGGCAGCGGCAGCTGCTGCCGGAGAGAATAATAATTGTGGGGATGGAACAGTGTCTAGAGGTACAATTTCTAGTGGTGGTGGTGGTTCAGTTTCGAGTTGTGCAATATCTAGCTGTGATGCAATATGGAATCCAGATGAGAAATTTCCCATCTGTTTCGGCGACGGTTTGCCGCCGGAATCCGATGTCGTTTCACCTTCTCCAATGATGTCATTCCCGGAGCACCTCGGGATACATGACTCAGTCGTGCCGACATTGGCGCCGGAGTATAACAATATGGGGCTGTGTGGCATTTCTGGAGTTCAGAATTTTGGTGCCAGATTCCCGATTGCCGCAGATGTATGCGAGTTTGGGGATGATTGCTGTGGATTTATGCATGATTTGAAGCCTGTTTATCCAGCTGCTGCAGAAAATTGGGTACTTGATTTTATATATATATATATATATATATAGAGAGAGAGAGAGAGAGAGAGAGAGAGACTCAGTATCATACTTTTCATTTAAAGAAAGCGATTTCTGCATGGAAATTAATGCATAGAACAGTGACAAACGTGTTATATATGTATGCATGTATATATCTTTGCTATTTTAGTTGTCATGTTTTGGCACAATTTTTCTTGTGGGTACTAATTGATTTCTCTGAAAATTTCTATTCAGGAAATTCAGAATAATCAAATAATGCCGGCAATCGAAGACGCCAAAATTAATAAGGTTGGCCGCTATTCAGTGGAAGAAAGGAAAGACAGAATTCTCAGATACCTGAAGAAGAAAAACCAAAGGAATTTCAACAAGACAATCAAGGTTTGTTTTCTTTCTTCTTCTCTTCATCTATCACACAAAAGGAAATTAATTTCGCTTTCTGTACGTATATACGCAGTATGCATGTCGCAAAACCCTAGCAGACAGAAGGGTTCGTGTCCGTGGGAGATTCGCGAGAAACAATGAACTGTGTGAAGAGGAAATGGTGATGAAGAATAATGAAAATTTTCAAAAAGACAAGGAATTATACTGTACTGCTGATTCCATTCAGGTGATTAATTTCCTCACGATCTTGTTTAAATTATACAGCAAGACATTGGTTCTGATGGATGTTAATTATTTCTGAATGTTTCAGATCAAACAAGACGAGGAGTGGCTGCAAGAAGCTATGGCAAACCTTATGTATTTACCGTATATTGCTGGATAATGTATTATAGCTCAGAATCATTAGACATTCTTCGATGTAGGAATTCTTAATGTTTGAAGAAGACGTGGGCTTTAATTCACTTGATTAGTACTCTCTAGCCATTAACAAGAGCCAGCTAGCTAATGCTATTATTGTCTTTTTCATAACAATTGCTTTCAAATTTGCGGTTGTTTTCAGTTGTAACTTTGCAAGCCTTAGTTTCTACTTTCTATACAACTTCCAAAACAAAAAGTTTCTAGCATATTTTCCTTCTAATTTCTTAGACAATGACTGGTTTATAACTTTAGCAATCAACTGTTGTCAATTAATGATGAAATCCAAGGAATCATGTAACTTATTAAGGTTGTTAATAATTAATTATCCATACTCTTAACAAATCTAATAAGGTATCTTTGAAACTAATCATCATTAAGGGAAATGATGATTGCCCAAAATTAATATTCCATAAAACAATCAACTAATTAAGATAATGTGTCCATCACCTTTTGTGGGAATAGGAAATAATAGCATCTTCATGTGGGTATAAATATACATGTTGCAAGGCAAGTGGGGTGCTTTTTAGCTACACTAGTTTTGGGAATCTCTACTCCTAAACTTTAGCTTAGTTTAATAGAAAATTAACTCTCCATTTTTGTTGTTTTTGGGCGAAGAAAGTGAATATTGAATACTCCAAGTATAATTATTTTCTTAAATATTATATTAATATGAATTAAATTTCGATAATTTTTTGTATCATCCTAAAAGATTTTATTAATTGAACAAATGGAGGTTCAAATCGTAAAATATAGATTTAGAAAGTGTTAAAAGTCATTTTAATTCAAGGACTTATTCATATTGTTTTGTCTAGCTAATTCATCCCTGACCATGGTTGTAAATGCTTTTCTAAGAAGCGCTTTTGCAACTCTCGTCTTTAAAACGAGAGAACCAAAACCAAGTAGGTAGCATAACTACTGTCTAATACCATATGTGTGCACGTGAACAAGCAAATCATTGAAGTTATGCGTACGTAAAGATATACGCTGAATGTTTATTATATCCATCCTTTTGAACAAACTTTCAGTCTCCATGAAAATTGCTTTGAGGTGAAACAATGAATTGTGAGTGAAGGCAGAATTTTGATGCCGAAATGGGAATATTTGACTGGTCTTACGGCTAGTTATTTTTTCCTCTCAAGCTTTTTTGATGGGAACCTGTTTCAATACCGAATCGCCTTATTATCTTGAGCAAGCCAAATCCAATCTTATGTTATCGGATAAGTTCATGGCATTTTGAAATCTTCTGTCTCTTCTTCACTGGATTGCCCTCATGTTCTTTCGCATAATTTCGCACGTCTACTAGCAGCAGTGTGTCTCTTCGTTTGTGCTAATAAGCACATATATTTGATTTGACTCACGATTTCTTATGGAGTTCTCCATCCCCATTATATTTTTGAACATTTTGGACACAATCCCTTGATTGTGAAGCTTCAGAGTCAGAAGCACTTAATGTGGCAAAGAAAGTCCGTCCAAGTTTTCAATAAAAGAGAAGGCAAAAACACTTTGTTATGTCCTTTCAACCTTATTAATTTTGAATGAAACCCAACATATTATAAAAGATTATAGATTCTTGTCACCACTACACAGGTTTGTCAACAGGTTATAGATTAATTTGTGAGTTAATTATATATGATTAGATATAATCAGGTACAAGGATTAAGGATGAGTGGAGGGAACATGCTCTCTTTTGCCTAAACCTTCGAATTGGATGCCTTTTGTCAGGGCTAACCTTAATATTTTGTAAGGCATTTTTGTTTTTGAATAAAGCTTTCTATTTGCTAGCTACCAGGCTTCAAAATCAAATACAAAAGTGTAGAGCAATGCAGCAAGCTATATTCTTATTTTTTTCTAAAAAAAATTACAAAATAAAATAAATTAAATATCTCAAAAAATCTGATATGAATGAAGATTTATATTTTAAATTTTAAAAAAATTTACTATTTGAATCAACGAACACCCACAAATTAACTTAATTACAAAAGATTTTACTGGTGCTATGCTAATATTAGAAATTTCATCCTAATTATTGTGCATCATTTCTAAAGGTTTTAACATTGTTTCATCACCTAGATGTTTGTTATCTTCATATATTTATTGAATAAATGTGTTTGAATTAGGTAATCATTGACGTTCAATTGGTTTAAGTTTGGCATGCATATATAATATATATTACGTACAGAAACGAAGTACTAGATCCCACTAAAAGTTATGAGTAGTATGAGCGAGATTGAATCTTGATAGTAACTCAAAGTTTTACTGTATTTCACTGCACTTCTTGGCATCTTAATAAATCCAAGGCAACATTAGGGTTTCCTGAAATTAGAGGTTGAAAATGAGTGCAGAAGATATTCTTCTAATCTGCATATGATGATGCTTCGTTTGACAGAATGGAGTAGTAGTCAGTGATGCTAGAAGATTTTCCCTCCATGGACCCCGAAAAAATTAAACCAGAATACTCTCAAGGAAGCAATGAGTTGACTAAATTTGACAGAGGGTAGACTTTAGCAATTATTTGAGGCATCCAAAGTCAAGCCCAGAGAAAGAGAGCATCAACTAACAAGAATTAATAATAATTTAGGTTTTCTTTTATTTTTTTTTTCTCTGCCAAGATTTAGATGTTTTTACACTGACAGCAAAGCTAACAAGGTCAACATGAACATGACAAAACAATGGGAAATGGTCTTCATTCTTTCTGCTTTTAAACAATGTTCATATTTTTTCTCCTAATAATGAAGTGGGGATAAGGAGAAAAGGCATGCAAGTGGGTGCCACAAGCAAGCATTCTTACAATCGTAAGAAAGCACCATCTGAAAGTGACTTCAAACCAACTTAATTCATGCTCAGAATAAGGAGACCAAACTTAGTTTATTTGTTTTTTTATTTATGGGAAGCTTTATAGTTTGGTTTTCCATTGGGTTAATGGCCTTTTTTTTTGCCTTCTACAGATCATTTCAGACGTGGGAATAATTTCCCTTAATTAACTAATGGAACTGCAAGGAAAATTAAAGACAGATTGTAGGATAATGCATGACTTTTTTAATATAGGTAACTAGATTTTCTGATTCTTTTCTTTTTCTACGCTTGATATAAGAAATATAAACCACCCAATTGAATGATTCATCTAGACTTCTCTATTTTCTATATTAGTTTTACACATTTTATAAGAATAAGATTCATTACATCTCTCTTTAATCAATATTATCTTTTTTTTTTTTATTTATAAAACTTTTCTGGTAGGGTAGAGATCGCTCAAAATAGATAATTCATACACTTAATTTGTACAATGCTTAGGAGAAAAATAATTCTACATGCATTGCAAATACAAGAAGGTTATTATACGAGGCAATTGAGCTTGAAGTGGGGTGATTTTTTTTTTTTTAATAAGTGTGAGAGTACATAAAATGATAAATATTAAATAATGGTGAATGTTTACTAAACACTAATTATTTTTAATAAGCTAAAGCACGGCAGTTTCAAGCACACTCATAATTAGTTTGATTTTAAGCTAGGTTTACTTTGTTATAGTTCACATTTCCTAGTGACAATCACATATCTAGACATTTCTTTTCAATTTTGAAGTTGATAATGGGGATGGAGTAGCATTGTATTTGGCAACAATAGAGAAGTCCTTGTCAATACAGATTGACAATGATCACAGAAACATTCCAAAGGCGGCATTATACACGAGAATTCGGAACTCATGTATATGTGCCCTTTGAAGTGAAGTTAGGGCTACCAAGTAAAAAAAAATAAAATAAAATTATGAGTCTGCAGTGGGTGCAAGCCACATATAACAGTTGATAAAATCAATCATTTTCAACTGTTGCTTGGTGACCTTCAGAATCAAATTGAAACTCAGATCAATCACAAAATCAACCCGAAAGATTTGTCGGTGTCACGGGGCTTATCTTGCCACCTCTTGTGTACCACAAAACTTGGAATAGGCAAAAAAATTGCTAGAAATTTTCAGCTACGGTCCCATGGAGATGCAAAAAGAACAATGTGTAAGTTGATCTAAATGAATATACTCAATGCTTGAAGCTAGAATTTGACAGCAAAATTTATATCTTCCAGCAAGGTTGCAAAACCAATTGAAGCAATTTAATTAACAATGAGAAAATGATTTTTTTTTTTCGGCAAGTGAATTGAGTAGCTGCGTAGCTATAGGTTAATGGCACCATAAATATAGAAATATTAAGTCCTTTTTGGCCAGTGTAGTCAAATGGGTTATATGACATGATGCCATTGAACATCAAATTGTAAAATATATTTGTTACTTTCGCTGAAAATGGCACAAATTTAGATGCCCACAATGCAACCGATTTACTTAAGAAAGACCATACGTTACCCGATTGATTTGAATTGAAGATGGCATTGTCCATTTACTTTATATTTTTTCAAAAGTCACGTGGAGAATGTGTAAGTTAGCGGGGTTTGAAATTGTAAACAGGGACAATGTTCACATATTCTAGAAGATGGTTACTAGGGTCAACCCATTTGATTCAATTACATATAAGTTTTAAATCGGCTATCAAATCCAAATTTCAAGATGCTCAATCAATTCCATTGTGTAAAAGTGAGGAGCATTACTAGTTATACTAACACTTTCACATTAATTTACGATCCCATATATCTAGTTATATGGGCACAGCAACCTGCTGTTTCTCCGACAATAGTATTTTTCGAAAACACATGATGGTTATAATGCAATTAGCGTGAGCGTAAAAATTGGAGATACAGAAGTCTACGATTCAATGGGTGAATAAGGGAGCTCCTCCAGTGGTCTATGTTCGTATACTGACCAAATTCAGCACCTGCTAATAACATGCTCACCGTTATTGATCCTGTTTCATTTAAACTCCCAGACGGTTGCTTTCCTTTTCAAAGAAGTCAAGTTCTCGCAGAATTTTAGCCAGCTTCGCGGCATTCTCTTCTTGAATATGAGATGGAACCTTTTCTCGATAACCAGGAATATTGATCTGCTTCTCCAGCTTTTCCTGTTGCCTGTTGAGGGGGGAAATATATTATACAAATTTGCAATAGAACAATAACTAATTAACCCCCCAAGCTGTCGGAAAAAGAACCCCGAAAATGATGGGTTTAATAGCGTAAGCAAGTACTTACTTCCGCATGTCAGTCAACTTATTTCTTATCTTTTCGCGCTCTGCATCTAAGTCGAGAGATCCTTGAACCTTAAGGTAAACTTTAAGGTTTTCATTCACATTCTCAAATGCACAATCTGATGGAGCTTCATCAATTCCGCTCAACAGAACCTGAAGAAGTTTACGAAAGAAAATAAGAGACCTCCAACTAACAACACAAAAAGTTGCTTCATATTTTAAATATGGAAAATTTATGTGCTAAAACTAAAAGATGGATGCTGCATTCTCTCCCCAAATTTGAGGCATATGGAGCACAATATAAACCCGCCTTAAAAAACTTTCAGCTTGAGAGAGAAAAACACCAAAAACCTGAAATATAATACCTTTAAAGATGATAAAGTGGCTAGAGTAGAAATTTCCAATTCACGATTTCTCATAATTTCTGCTACTGCATCAGTTTGGCAAAATGCAAAAGCTGGAAACCTGAAGAAAAATGAAAAATACATATATATATATATATATATTTCAGCATGATATCAATGATTTTTCCACTAAAGTGAGTATACAAAAATCAAATTAAAAATTTTTAACTAATTTGAACCTAAGGACGGGTCCCTCCAATGACTAATCACCTAATTCTTACTCAAATCTTACCCTTCTAACAATATAAATAAAAAGATCTGAGCTAAAATTAATAAACAAAGAACACTCACCATTTCTCTTCAACAAGTTTAACCATAGTTTATTGGGTTGACAAAATTGTTTGAATGATTAATTATTTGTTAACACATTCTTTTTGGTTACAAGCTAAAAAAATGATCAATCTAGATTCTTCAAAGCGTACGAAAATAGATGGAAAAATGGAAGTAGTAATATTTTTCCTTCATTGTGCTTGGTAGAAGAAATAGATGAGCAAGAATGAAGGCAAACTTGTAAATCATTACATTGTTCAAAAATGGTTCTCCTTTTTCCTCACGGAAGTTGAGAACATTGGAAAGCTAATAAGTATAGGAAATGTATTAATTCCAAACATATTCCATAATCCTACTTTTCTCTCCAACCAAGAGAAGATGAAAGCTCTTCTAATTCAAAGCTAGTCCACACCAATTTTTCAATGCAAACCAACCCCACTCATTTACTGCTCAAAATTTTAATTGAATTTCGATTTTGAGAAAAATGAATTCTATAATTTGTAGATGCATATAAAAAGAAAACATATGGCTAAAAGGATAATAATCAATCCAGTCTTCACCTTTCATTCTTTGGCTTTCCAAGTACCTCTGCCCTGAGTGACCTAAGACATTTCACAGTGGACTCAACAAGATCCATTTCAAATTCAGCCCTTTCATTTGTCCAGCACTACAAAGAGTCAAATAAAACAGAGGTTAGACCAAAACTAAATTAAAAAATTTGAATCGATATATGTACTAAAACACACTTCTTGTCATCATTAATTGTCAAGTTTTTCCCACTGGGAGTGTAATTGAGTATCCTACTTGTACAAAAAGCCAATGGTGAAACTTCAGAGGCTCTCCCAGTCAAAAAATTTTACATTGAACTTCACCCCAGATATTCTTTTTCAATTACCGAAGCTAGAATTTACCTCCACAACTGTTGGGTATTCACATAACATTATAGATTCCTTTCTCGAACAGCCCCTCGGTGGTGGAAGGCGCTGCCACAATTCTTCAGTGACAAACGGCATAAATGGATGAAGCAACAGCAAGCCGGTTTCCAAGCATGCCCAAAGTGCATCACGTGCAGAACTTCTCTTGAAGGCAAATGCAGAATTGTCACCAGCAAAGTAAGGTTTAATTGCTTCAATAAAAACATCACAAAACTGATATTGCCACCACGAATACACTGTGCTGGTTGCATCTGAGAACTCATATGAATCTAAAGATGCTACAGTTCTGGATATGGCCTTGTTCAGCATTGACAGAATCCACTTGCAGATAAATGGCATGTTTTCTGGGTGTACATTCAATGGAGGGTCATAATCCTCTCCAAGTCTGCTCATAGCAAATCGAACAGCATTCCACAATTTGTTACACCATTGCCGATATCCAACTACTCTTTGGATATCTAAATTTATTTTATCAGACTGAAAAGAGGAGTTGGAAAAGAAAAATATTAAATGAGAGGCATGCATTCAAGTACTGCAAAGAGAAAATATAATGATTTACGTTGCAGACCTAAATCGTCAAGAATTCAGTAGGTAGAAACATGAACCTGAGCTGTGTATGAAACAAGGGCAAATCGAAGAGCATCTGCACCACATTCAGTGATACCATTAGGAAAGTCACTCTTCTGTCCTTTTTTAGCAATGTCCAACTCTTTAGGATCCAAATTACCCTCCTCCAACCTCTTGTGAAGACCATCAAGAGTAATCCCGTTGATAACTTCAAGGGGGTCCACAACATTTCCCAGGGATTTTGACATTTTACGCCCATGTGCATCACGGATCATTGGATGCAGATAAACCTGCATGGTACAAAATTCATAAAGATCACCAAGCAGGCTATAAAGATGTATTTTTTTTCCCTTATTTACAACAAAACAGAAAATGTAACAGAATCTTAGAAATGTACAACTTTATCACTCCCTCACTTAATCACGTCAAGTTACATGTATAGTTTTGGCATGTGATAATTCCATATTTTGTATGAGTTCGGAGGATACTTCTGTCATCAGTCCAAATATTACATTGTATGGCATAAAACTATGGCAGCCTCTCTGCAACACTTTGTTACCTAAATAAAGTATAATAAATTAACAAGCAAATAAGTCAAGCTTTCTCAGCAGAGAAATTTCATGAATGAACAAAACTGTACAAGCACACAGCAACATAAATTAATTGGAATAACCATGGAAAAGCACTCCATGTGTTTGCTTCCTATGTCTTAAGCAAGAAAAAAGAAAAACAACAAATAAAGCAGTGATTGTCATTGAATACAATTTTTCATATGTTACCTCCAACATGGCAACAATAAAAACAATGCATATTTCTGTAAATTTAAAAACTAAAAGCATAATTCAACCACTTTCTTCCCAGCCTCGGACAGTTGAAAAATGTGAAACCAAATTATTTATGAGAAGGAAAAATTGCAGAAGATATCACCAAAAAACTAAAGTGCAGAAGTTATAAAGGGTGCATTTAATAGTAATCAGCATTAAAACTCACTTACCTTCCTGAAAGGTACATCTCCACCCAGTTGAATTCCAAACATCACCATCCGAGCGACCCAGAAAAAGAGAATGTCATGTCCAGTTTCAAGAACAGAAGTTGGATAAAATACCTTTAAATCATCTGTATCATTTGGCCATCCCAACACTGATAATGGAAAGAGACCAGCAGAAAACCAAGTGTCGAGTACATCAGGATCTTGACACATTTCAAACTTCTTCTCGGCAAATTGTTTACTAGCCTCAGCTAGTGCTTCTTCCTCATCCCTAGCAACAATCCAGTGGTCATTGTATGACCCAAGTTCCTTTAATTCATCATCTTCCAATGTCACATACCATGCAGGAATTCGGTGACCCCACCAGAGCTGCCTTGAGATACACCAGTCACGAATGGCCTCAAGCCATCTGCGACATTCAAAATTCAGAATCAGCAAGACTGATCATGCAGTCATATGAATATAAAACATAATTAGGTAGGACATCAAGACAAAATTCCTATGATAAAAAAGACACACAAAAGTGATTAGAGCCACTACCGTATGGATAAAAGCTAAATTTTGCTAAAGTTTCAGACTGGTGAAATTTATTACTCATTAATCTTGACAGACCATTGTTGAAGTCAATACACTAGGAATAAAATATTGTCAGCAAAGAATATTGGACCACACACTCCAACTGGAAAGAACATGCAAAAGCAAAATCTGAAGAGCAGAATCCTCCTCCAATAGCCTGGACACATCATTATATATGTAGAAGAAGAGTAACTGACGACCGAGAACCTTTTCCATTCAGCAGTATATTGTCTAGGGATAATCTCGAGCTTCCTACTTTCAGTATCAATAACTGCATCAAGAGCCTGAGTTGCCATGCTTTTGCAGTTAACATACCACTGGGGCTTTATCATTGGCTCAATAACGTCATTGCTTCTTGAACAAATGCCAAGGCGCATCTCATTGTCTTTAGCACCTCTATACAACCCCTATGTGTAAGAAATAAGAGTACTTAAAAAATAAATTGTATCAGAAAATATAGGTAACAGGCTATAATACATGGTGCAGCAATAATACCTGCTTCTGTAATGCTTCAGTCACAGCCTCACGAGCCTGAAACCGTGGCATCCCCTCAAATTCAGGACCGCCATTGCTATTTATTTTTCCATCATCAGTAAAAATGTTAATAAATTCAAGATTATGCCGCTTTCCAACTTCAAAATCATTTGGATCATGGGCTGGAGTTATCTGCAAAAACACATAGGCAAGAACTGTAAAATATTGGCTTAACTAAAGGAGCACTGAGAATAACAATTTGCCTCTAGAAAGTCTTAGCTAAACATGAGAATTATTACCTTAACAGCTCCAGTCCCAAAATTTGTATCAACAAGAATTGCATCACAAATTACAGGGAGTTTTCTTCCATTAAATGGATGAATGGCAGATTTCCCATGCAGATGACCATACCTTGTATCATCAGGATGTATAGCAATGGCAGTGTCACCAAGCATTGTTTCCACCCTAGTAGTGGCAACAATAATCTCACCTAGTCCTCCTTCCAGAGGGTAAGCAAACGATGTTAAAACACCAAATTCTACTTGTTTTTCGTAACCAGGAACGTTTCTCAGCGTCTTCTTTTGGATGTCAATATAATCTACCTACAAACACAAAGAGACTTCCAACTTAAGCAGGAGACAATCCAGTAACCAGTTCATCACTTAAAGGAAGTGACTAACCTCAATATCAGATATAGCAGTTCGTAAGACACAATCCCAGTTCACTAGCCGAAGATCCCTGCAAAAGATATGGTAAGAACCTGAAAGCAATCCTCATCAAACTGAAAAAAAAAAAAAACTGTATAAACAATCAGATAGAATAAAGATTTTGCTCATACAAGGGTATAAAAGAGTTTACAGAGCCATCTTCCATTTAACAAAAGAACCTTTTCTGCAAACTTGAAGTAATCAAAGGTATTATAGAGTCAGTCAAAGTCGCAACTATTTCCAAATTACTTATCAAAAAAAGAAAAGAATATAAAAGAAAAGCTTGACATTGACAAATTAGTTGAAATACCTAGAATTTTTAGCACCTAACCAATCTTCCTGCAAAAATGATACTATTATCATCCACAACTTATCATAATTAAAGAAGAGAAAGAAAATCCTAATAATATGTGAAAGAATTTCAGGAAAAAGAAAACCGTATATAAGCTCTAACTGGAAAAACACACAGACAGTATTACAAATGGAAGATGCAAAAGTTGCAAAATACAATATAGCCACTGAAAAAATTGACACCACGTGTCAATAAAAAGCAACCAATGTGTTATTATATACGTGCTTAGAAAAATCAATCAACTTTTCAACAGCATAAATGACTGAAATTTTACAAATATCAGAAGTACTTTTCTGCCAAACTTACCTATATATGAGTCCTTCCTTGTATAACCGCACAAAGGCCTCTGTCACAGCCTTTGACCTTTGGTCATCCATTGTAAAGCACTGGAAAGTTAAAAAAAGTAAGACAGAACAAAAAATCTTAATAATACATAAACAAAAATCTAAAAAAGTAACCAAACAAGAACACAGAATCCATTGTGTTAGAGCAAAGATAGTTATATTTTCACCTCTCGAGACCAGTCAAGAGAAGCACCCAAGCGACGTTGTTGTCTTAAAATGGTGCCCCCATACTCATCCTTCCATTTCCAAACCTTTTTACCACATCATCAACAAAACCACAGATGATTAGACTGATATATGAATTTCACACAGAACAGTCAGTATCTCAATAAGCTTAAACTAGGAATAAGCATATGATAATCAAAATTCACCTCAGATACAAATGCCTCACGACCAATGTCATGCCTGGTTAATTTTCGTTCACGCATAAGCTTCTTCTCCACAACCACCTACCAGATGGCAAACAAATATTCGAGTCAGACAGCAATGTGTATTTGAAGACAAAACATATTGAATAGAACAATGATATTAATAACAACAAGGATGATAACATCGATAAAAAATACCATAAATTTAAAAGAGAAAATGGTTGGATCATAATAGTTTGGGATTTTGATTTTATTCCTAGCACATGGTACAAATTTGGTCATGTAACAAATACAGGACCACAAAGTTGCCACAGAGATCCATACAACTACATTATAGCATAGCATTAGCAAGGTAATTCATTAAAGAAAGAATCCCAGACTCAGTTGGCTAGCAGAAAATATAACTAAACATACAACACAATCTTATTGTAAGAACTTTATAATATCCAATCCATCATAACAGTATTAACAGTTTTCATGGGGAAGATTTTACAGCTGGAGAGAATATACTGAGCAGTGATTTTGGCTTCACAGTAGGTCAACCAAACGGCCACCAAATCCTAAATACTCAACCTACATCAATGTACTTTATTCAATGGATAGCAAGTTCTAACATATACATGCTCATACAGGTCATAGTTATGTGGCACATTTAAAGGGTCTGATAAGATTAACCAGTATAGGGTTAAGTACGCATGGAATGATAAGATACACTGCATAACAGATCAGAAACCAGACCATGAGTGGGACAGCACAGGCAAAAGTTCACACATTTATGATGGAGATGCTGATAGCATAGCAAGTATGTGACGAAATGGCCAAATGACTTTATCATTGCCATGTAACCAGTCTTTGAAGGTATGAGGCATGTATAACTAGAGTTCCTATCAGAATACATGTAAGACAGTAGAGTTCACACTATTATGATGGACATGCTAAAAAAAAATATATGAACTTAGTTTTACTATGTGTCACTAAATTGACCAATTAAATAAAAATAACCTGTGTTGCTATCCCAGCATGGTCCATGCCAGGTACCCACAAGGCATTATATCCAGACATTCTCCTCCAACGTATGATTGTATCCTGCATTGGGTAAAATCAAAGGTCAATGACATATACAGTGTAGATGCCAAAGCCTCAGCAAAACAGAAAAGTATATGTTATTACAAAACCTGAAGGGCGGTAGTAAGGGCATGTCCTATATGTAGGGCCCCAGTCACGTTTGGTGGGGGAAGAACCTGAAGAAGAAAGCCCAAACATTAAAGAAGAGAAAAAAAAAAGGGGGTAAAAAAACTAAGATGCACACCAGACACATCAAACAACGAAAAGGCATCAAGATCAAGATACGTTAAATGCAAAATGGCAATGTTTCACAATATACATTGAATTCTCTCTGTTCGTGCGGTACAACTACTACATGGCAGTTTGAAAATATAATTGCCTGTAAAGTTGGGTGATGAAGCTAATTTGGCAAGGAGGGATAAAACCTACATTTCAAATCTAGTACATAATTACAAAGAAAAAAGGTTCTATTTCACCTTCTGCCTACACACATTACCATTACAACTTAATGGCATCTATACCAGCTAATTCTATAGTCAATAATAAGAAATGGGCAATACAGTAATAGATCACAGTCGGGCCTCGTATGCCTCATTTTCCCAGCTATTTCTTCTTTTTTCATTCTCACAGTGCACGATTAGCTGTCCATGATAATTCATTATTCTCACAAATATTAAACTTTTCAACATATGAAAAACAGCATAAACCAATCAGTGCATTCAATTAAGACAACAAACATAAACACTTACAATCACAAAAGGGGGCTTCGAGCTTTTGTTATCTGCCACAAAATATCCCGATTTCTCCCACCAATCATACCACCTTAAACAAAGCAGTAATAGAATCAATAACAAAATTTCAAATTCATTCATTCATTCATTCAATTTTAAGTCTAAGGCGCAGACAGAATGACACTCACGACTTCTCAACAGCACTTGGATTATACTCCTTAGCCATTTGCTTAGACATCCTCTTTTTCTCACCAGACTTCGTCTCTGGATCAACAAAATCCTCCGGATTGTCATTTCCATCATCTCGTTTGGCATTCTTCTTCACACTCTTCTTCGTCGCTCCCTGATCTTGCTTTTGTTGCGCCTTCAAATGCAAAATACAAAATCAGCTCAATCAACAATCAGCAGAACCAACAACACAAAACAACGCAAATTCCAAAAAAGAACAACAAAAAGAAAATCACCTTAAGTTTCGCTTGCTCTGCTTTTTCTAACGCCTTTAGTTTCTTCATTTCCTTCTCCTTTGCCTACCGCCAAAAATAAATAAATAATCAGCACGCATAAAACCATGCATGCATAAATGAATAAAGAAAGAAAATACTTTTTCCTCTTTCTTCTTCTTTCGTTCGAGGTCTTCCGCTGTTTCAGTCTTCTTCTCAGGTTCTGCCTACAAATTCAGGAACGAAAAATTTTTCAAAAAATAAATTAAGCATACAAAAAGAAAACGAAGTAAATGTGATTTGAACGGCCAGATGAATGCGGTGAATTTCGTTACCATGATTGATGATCCGTAAGAAGAACGCGAATGTGACGATGCTAAAGGAATTACGAAAGAGGCTGATGCACAGTGTAAATGATGCGATAAGAGAGAGACTACGAGTCGCCTTCGAAACGACAAGAGCATAATAAAGCCGTCTGCGTTTCGCTTGGAAAAGTCTAAAACCCTACTTCTCTTCCTAATACGTATAAACTTTCCGTTATGGATTACAATATTATTTACAAACAAACCTGTTGTAATACAACAACGTGTTAGTTAATTAATTATTTTTTATTTTAATTAAAATATTTAGGATAATTTAAAATAATTGTTTTTTACAAAAATAATTTATACAAATTAAAATGGTAATTTTATAAGTATAAAGAGTGAAAATTTAATTTTTCAATTAATAAATAAATATAATTAAATAATTGGGTGTTCAAAGTAAGTTGTTGGGTTTATATAGAATCACCCGAAAAAGAGAGCGAGGTAATGTCGGATCAGACGCAATAGGCACATGTCCCGCATGACATAGTTAATCCAGCGCAAAGCGTTGTGGGCCAAATTGGGCCGTTTGTAAAAAATTGTTCCATGCCATGTCAAGGCCCGTATAGTGGCCCACCTTTTCATTCCTCGATGTTTTAGCAAGTGTAGGAAAACTTGGCAGTGCATGATTGCGTGCATGCAAGTGGAAATAACAATCAAAGAAGGGAGGGAGAAAGAAGAAAATCAAAACCCATTTGGCCTCGTGTTTTTGATCAAGTATTCAAAGTACCCGCAAACTAATCTCTCCGTGTGTCCATCAGAATATCATTGTAGAGCATCTGAATACTCACATGGATTATTTTTTCTTGGTTCGTGGATAGAGGCATGGATTATGGAGATAAACTAGGAGTTTTTTAATGGGTTTGGTGAAGATTATGGCTAACCAAATGGTCCGAAGAGCATTAACGAAATCAGAGCTGGAGCTACTGAATTCAAGCGATTTGAAAATAATCCGCTTTTACTCTGTTTTTTGGTTGCTATATAAATTAAATTGTGTTTGCTTTGCTTTGGATTGGTAATTGCATGTCACCACTTGTACGTCATTGAACTGAAAACTACTTCGTCCTTAATTATCCTGGGAATATTTCAGGTCTGTGACATGAATGATCGAGAATGGCTTAGCAAAAGTCTAACTGTTGAAATTATTTTTCATGTATGTCGATAACTATAAGCCCAATTTACCATTATATGCACTTGTTATCATTTGCGTGGAATGGTATGCATTTTGTGTGTTGAACTTGGACATGAAGATAAAATTAAGCCGCACTACTGTACAGCAAATTCGGGTTATAGCCTTCTCACTATTACATCTATAGTTGGAAACAGTTGTTCTTCGTATGCACTGCAGTACTATAAAAGATTGGTAAGCAGCTGCCATTGTATATGCGTAAAGAAAACATCTTCTTTTTCTGAAAGGATCTTCCCACAAAATTGTTCACTAGCTTCAGCTACTGCCTCTGTTGTTGTCTCTAGCAACAATCCAATGGTCATTGTATGACCCAAGTTCCTTTAATTCATCATCTTCCAATGTCACATACCATGCAGGAATTCGGTCACCCCACCAGAGCCGCCTTGAGGTACACCAGTCAAGAATGGCCTCAATCCATCTGCGACATTCAAAACTCTGAATCAGCAAGACCGATCATGCAGTCATATGAATATAAAATATAATTAGGTAAAAAATTCCTATGATAAAAATTCCACACACAAAATTGATTAGCCCCACTACCGCATGGATCACAGCCAAATTTCACTAAAGTTTCAGACTGACGAAATTTGTCACTCATTAATCTTGACAGACCATTGTTGAAGTCAATACACTAGGTATCTGAAAATATCTTCGGGAAATCATATTAAACCACAGGCTCCAACAATAAAGAACATGCAAAGGGAAAAATCAGAAGAGCCAAATCCTCGTCCAATTGCCTGATCACATCATTATTAATGCAGAAGAAGTTAAGATGACAACAGAGAGCTTTCTTCATTCAACAGCATATTGTTTAGGGCTAATCTCGAGCTTCCTAATTTCAGTATCCATAACTGCACCGAGAGCCTATGTTGAGATGCTTTGGCAGTTAACGTACCACTGGGGCTTTATCATTGGCTCAATAACATCATTGCGTCTTGAACAAACGCCAAGGCGCATCTCATATATGTAAGGAAGACGAGTACTTAAAAAAAAGTGTATTACAAAATACGGGTAAACGGACTATAATACATGGTGCAGCAATAATACCTTCTTCTGTAATGCTTCAGTCACAGCCTCACGAGCCTGAAATCGGGGCATCCCCTCAAATTCAGGACCGCCATCGCTATTTTTTTTCCCATCATCAGTAAAAATGTTTATAAAATTCAAGATTATGCCACTTTGCCAACATCAGAATCATTTGGATCATGGGCTGGAGTTATCTGCAAAAACACATAGGGAAGGACTGTAGAATATTGGCTTAACTAGAGGAGCGCTGAGAATTAACAATTTGCCTCTAGAAAGTCTCAGCTAAACGTGAGAATTCTTACCTTAACAGCTCCAGTCCCAAAATTTGGATCATCAAGAATTGCATCACAAATTATAGGGAGTTTTCTTCCATTAAATGGATGAATGGCAGATTTTCCATGCGGATGACTGTACCTCGTATCATCAGGATGTATATATAGCAATGGCAGTGTCACCAAGCAAATTTGGTCATGTAATGAATACAGGACTACTTAGTTGCTGCAGAGACCCATACAACTACATTACACTAATTTTAAGAGTAGAAAATCACCCTGTCTTAGATCCTTAGATTATGTTATAAATAAAATTTTCCTTTTAATTCAACAAGGGAAAGCAATGGATAGAGTATCCAAAAAATTTAAAATATTTATTAAATTTCAAATATCAAATATTTTTTCAGTTAAATATCATGAAATATTCATATATCTAACCAAATTACCATCTTTAAATTCAACATTAATTCTATGTTTAAATTGCTGAGCCATCAACGGCTCATTGAATTTACTTTTTCTTTGGACAAATGTTTCGAGTTCAAAATATTTTGAAAGAGTATTTAAGAAAGAAGTATGAAATATATTTACGATTAAATTTAAAATTTGGGCTTCCTTCTGCATGTTTTAGAACGTACAGTTCAGCTCATTCGGATAGTACAGTATCCATATCAAATCAGGATGGGCCTAAAGTGGTAGCAATTTACGGGATCGAAAGAGAATTTGACGGTACAAGTTTCCTGCGAAAAATGGTGAGAATTATAAGGCTGGAATAAAAACATTGGCAGTACAATTGCAAACACAAGTTATTCTTGTAATTTAACTTGTATATCTGAGCGCATACAAGTGCATTTTAATTTGTGTAAACCCCAGCTTACACAAACTTCTTGAAAGTTTAGCGCTCTTATTAGATCAGTTTAAGCCTTCAATTGAGTGATATTTAAATTCTAAATCTCTTTGGACAATGATGAAAGAAGTTCATCAATTCAATTGAACACTGACTAAAGCTTAGGCTTACTTGCTCATTGTATCACTTGTTTACTGAAAGAGAACGTAGAGATGAAATGTGTTGTCTCAAGAGATCGTTCTTTTCTGTTTATTTCTATAATTATCTCTTGCATTTGGGAAACTATTTGCCACGCTCACTTAGGTTAAACAACATTGTATTCACTATGTAATTTTAAAATTATTTCAGTTCCAGTCCTTTAAATCTATATAACCTGTACATTTCACAGTTGAATAATAGTGGCTAATTAGTACTTATCTCAAATCTTACCATTTTTTCTTTTCTTCTACGATGTTTGCCTGCTCTGGAGCTTGACTGACGAATCTACGGCAGGACATAGGCTTTCTTAGGATCCTGTTTTCTGGTTTTTCGACCTCGCACGGCTGCTCTTTCTGTTTGAAACCCTAAGTTTTTAACTACTACATGGTATTGTTAGGTAAATACGTTTTTGTAGAATATATAATTTGATAAGACAACCGTAGATATAATTTCTCACGTCATACGTATAGCTGTCAATAAAGATAAATCATGACCTCATAATTAGAGATCACTAATTAAGTTTTAAGCACAAGCTTGTAAATTATTGCAGGAGTTTCAATGCGTCTGCATATGACGTTTAATCAAGAACTGCTTGCAGGCTTTCGGTGGATTGAGACAGAAGAAATGCCCAATGGAACCCACACGTCGACAAGCTTTGCCTCCAGGCGAGTTGATAAGACCTTTAAATTGTATCCAACCTTTTGCAATACTTCCTTCAAAAGTACTGAAAGCCCCTGAAAGCACCATATTCAGTTCAACATGAAACTTTGGCTATAATTTGCTGGTGTGAATAAAGCAAAAGTAGGATAACAAGAACAGTTTTCTACTTAAAAACAGTTTAAAAGAAGGATTTAAGAAATTAATGCTTCTTATTGTGGATTTACTGAAGATGGGCACATGTCATTATAGTTTAGTTTGGCAAAACATCTCTTCTCCAAAGAGAAGTTGTCTTCCATTTCCAATTATTGATTCTTAATTACAGTAAGAATAAGTTTTGTGTCGTTTGGCATAAGAGTTAAGAAATTTCTTATCACACCTTCTAATGTCTAGGATTATGCGACGAAATATATATAAAAAAAAAGGACAAACAAATTTCTGTTATGTTAATTCGGTCCAATCACTCATCGTTGATAGCTAGGTTTCAATGTAACCTGAGAAATTACTTGATGTGGGACAATAAAGAAAGAAGAAAGTTTCGTCCTCTCTTAATTTTTTCTTCTTCGGACTTTAGGGCCGTGGCTGAATAATTTTTGTAGCATCCAGAAGCAAACGCGTCTTTCATGATGCCAACTTTGTACAAAATTCACTCGAGAAAATCTGCTAATTTTTCCAACCATATATTGATTAATCGATCCATGATTAACTTTGTTTTGTTCCATATGTTTATGCATGTTTCACTTAGTCTTAGGGTTAATGTTTACTTAGGTTTTATATATGAGCTTAGGCAGATGGTCAAATTTGTCACACTATCCTTGTTTTCTTGTATGGAAATCTCTAGGCAAGATCTTATCTCAATCTCCGAGATGACACAAAGCCCATGATCAAAATTATAAAATCCTTTTGCAGTGGGAGTCATGTAAGAAAGAGCGTTTGGGTTACTTCATTATGCTCCCCACTTTTGCAGACATGATAATACATTTGCTTTAATTTGAGATCGCAAGTTTTAGAAATTAGAAGAGTTATTCTTCATTTAAACCCTAATTTGGTAAAGGATCGATAGTCAAACTTTGAACTCTTTTAGAAAAATTTCATTTTTCCCTCAAGAATTAAAATAGACTAAAGGACAGAGAAATTAAAATTATGCATAATGAAGGTGATCACAATCTTGTAATTACATTATTACGGATTATAATGAAAAGATATTTGAAGCATTATTGAAAAGAAATTGGATCATTTATAGCTTAACATTATTGTTCTTGTCATTACTTATAGACTTAAATTTTTGTGTTAAATATTACCTTAATGTATAGTATCAAAATAGATAGTCTAAGTGGTTCGGCATTTAAGCCTTTTTATTTTTTAAAAAATTTATTTAAATTTTTTTCTTTTATATTTTTATTTGAATTTATTCATGTGACAAGACAAATACTAAATAATATCGAATGAGTTTGCATACACACACACGCACACACACACACACACACACACGTATATATATTTTTAAATTAGCTCGTGTGACAAACTATTTAGTATTTTGTATGTGCAAAGACCTGTTAAAATTGAAAATTATTATTTAAGTCTGTGTCAATAAATTTAAACTTTCGGGTCAAATAGTAACTTAACTAATAATATGAATTATTTATTGCCATAATCTGTGCTAACATATTACTACAAGTCATTTTACTATGCACTGTGTAAGCAGAAGTTAATTTCGGACTACTCTTCATATATGTATAGAATTAAAAGAGCATTCTCGTGTGCTTGTTGTCCAAAACAAGTATTGAATACCGTATAGAGTATATGGACAGTCCTTTTCACTTGTGTAAATGAAAATATATTCAACCAGGACATAATCACTTGTTTATGTTAGGGTAAGTTTATGTCAAATAAGGATTCATTTCAGATTGATTCTCAAATCTCAATCATTTTACGACATAACAGATGTTGGTCAATGAAATTCTTAATCTAGAACATATTTTATGAACCCACCTAGCTGCGTACACGTGCAAGTAGCAACAGATGATCTCAATAATATAAGTAATTAATTTTGGAACTGCTTGCGAATACAAGCTTCATACGATGAAGAAAATAGCTAAGTTAACGTGGGTGGGCTCATCGATGGAATTTTTCTTAATGAATTTATTTGGATTATATTTTGTATATTTTATATATAAATCTGATCCTCTTACACTTTGACAATTAAATTAATCTGAAACACGTAATTATTTAATAAAATTGTGCATGCACTAGAATTATTGGAGCTTAATTAATAATGCATAATAATAATAATATAAACCAATGTCAAAGCACTCACTCTCCTTGATGTTACCTGCCTGCTCCAAAAGCATCGATCGTTCGATATATTTTTGAAATGAAAATATACAAGATTTCTATTTGCCAACATTTTAATTAATTTCTCCAATCAAAGTGTTAGTTCGTATGTTGCTTTTATAAATTAATTTGATTCCTGTCTTGTCAAGAATGATGTGTATCATCCTATCGATGTCAACATTTTAGAGTGTTGGTCACCATAGAAATTAATAAGAAAGTGAAATGAAGCAAACAAATTATTTTTGCAAACTTTCAACTCTGCTTGTTTCAAGGGCTAATCCATATTCCTATCTAGCTATTAGATATGACATTTGATTAATTAATTGATTAATATTTTTGTCTAAACATTTCAATTAAAGCTTTGTATATATGAATAAAATGATCCAACCTCGTGTGGTTTTGAACGAGCTACGTCTGTCTATTTACATCGCTGAGTTGGGGATTTTGTTTCTAAACATCTTTAATATTATATAATTCTTATTTTTGATTGATATGATTGCTGTGTATTTGTCAATAATTATGCATTTGGTGCACTATAAGTACATGGGATAACAATAGAGGATCAATAATTTATCTTTTCATTAATTAATTTCTTTCAACAAAGGATGTATAGAGAAAGTTGATTCATGTTAGTACTAAAATCAGTCACGCTAGGAATGATTAACTCCACTAGCTAGAATTTAGTTTTAAGCTTGAAATTATGATTAATATGTTTGACAAAAACAAAGTCTCGTACTATCATGATAATAAAAGTACGAAAAACACAATGAAATCATGTTTACTGATTGTGTTAGTCAATGGATGAACATGGAGATTACTGTCAATCTTTGTAATGAATTAGTGTAGACAATATGACACCGGGATAAAAAAAAATTAATAATAACACGAGCATTTGATGTAGGACAAATGGGTATAACTTAGACTTCTTCTACTAAAATCGTACTTATATCATGTAAAACTCAATCAAATTTGGTTATCTAAAGTCTTCCAATTACAAGTCATTTTCTTAAATTTAAATTTTAATTATTAAAATTTTATGAATCCATGGTCTAAAATTGATATTATTATTTTCAGTTAAGACTTTATTAATTATTTTTTTAAAATTTTTTTGAATTCAATTGACACAATTTTGATATTAATTTTCAAATATTATAATGCAAAAGGAATAAAAAAAATAAAGGAAAAAAACTAAGATGAAATGAGCAAAACATGTTGCTCATAGCATATAATTAAAATAAAAATTTTGTGAATAGAAAGATCAAGTGAGCCGCCCATGATGTTAATTTGATAAAATTAAAATTTGATAAATATTATCATTATAAATGTAATCATTACATTAAGGTCCCCAAATAATTTTCGTGACCAAATTCATTTCTTTCTAAAATCTAATGCTTCTTGGCAACCACTAAAAAGTATAAATGAAAACGAAATAGACTGCTAACCTTTTGACTTTGAAGGACGGAGATCCGTATGCATTTCAACAATCTTAAAGAAGTTGTATTTGTTTATTAATTATATATATATATATATGCATCTCTCAATCAATTACAAAAAATCAAAACGTATATATTGAAGAAGATGCAATGCTCTTAGAGCACTAGGAACTCTCCTAAGTATCACAAAATTTTAATCGTTAATGGTACTATATTAATAAAATTAAAATATAAAATTTATATCTTATTTAGTGTGATAAATAATATAATTTTATAATGAAATATTATACTGTAAATTATTGTTTACTTTTTAAATTTATCATAACGCTTCTTGCTATAAATATGATGTATATGTGTTGATAAAATTACTATTTTTGTCCCATCAATTTAAAATAAAAAAATCTTATACACTATCTTTGAAGTTTGAAGGAATTGTAAATAATGTTATATGAGCATAGAATCACTATCATAACAGCTAGCAAATCTAATAAATAAAAACACAATGAAGAAGAAGAAAGAACAATATTTAACTGTTCATTTGAACTTTTGTTACTAAGTTGATCGTGAGAAGCAATCCAATTTTATTTCCTTTCGTCCCTGTTCATTATATCAATTAAAAATCATCTAGAAATACAATGAAGCTACCAGATTCATCAGTTTCGAATAATTTAATTTACACTAATTCATTAGTAAAGTATTAACTACACCGTAACCTACCAAAAGATTGCTTGAGATTCTTAATTAAACGTTAGAAAAAGAGGGGGAAAAAAAGTTAGACAAAATATCAAACTGAGGTGGGCCAAAAGATCTCTTATAAAACGACGTATTTGTCTGCAAAATCTAATGGTTCTTCTTTGGTGGAACCCTCTAAGATTCGCTGCAAATACGGCATTTTTACTTCTCTATATATCACCCACCACTCTTCTCTTTTAGCCCCCTTCCCCTCTCAAACTTCTTATCAATTAAACTTCTTCTTTTCTTTGCTCTTTTGTTCTCTCAGCCAATCAACAGACTCTTCATTTTCTCTAAGTCTTAAGACAAAACTGATATTTGTATACATATCATATTGATTCTTAATTGTAAGTATGAAGGAGAGTGGAAGGAAACAAGGAGCACTGTCGCCATGCGCGGCATGCAAACTTCTTCGAAGAAGATGTGCACAAGACTGCGTTTTTGCCCCATATTTTCCAGCCGATGAGCCACAGAAATTTGCCAGTGTGCACAAAGTTTTTGGTGCCAGCAATGTTAACAAGATGTTACAGGTTCCATTTCCCTCTGATCTCTCTTAATTCTCCTTCCAAATAATAAACTGTAGAAGGGTTATGTTTTACTCACTTTCTTCAGTTTTTCATGGGGAAGAAGTGGGCTACCGCTTTTAGGAACCTAAAAAAGTAATGAGTTTGGGGTTTTTTTTTTCTTTTTTTTAGCCTAATTCATAAACTCATTTTGAGAATATCTTAGGTTTTCTCACTGCTCCTAACAAAACAATACAAGGAAAGGCAAGACAAATTATACCATTGTGGAACTACCACAGTTAGAGAAAATTTCCTGAAGTAGCATGAATTTAGTCTAGAAAGAGAGATTAGTTTATAGATGAACAATATGTTCCAATTACACGGTGGTTTTTTAACGGTTATCTATGGTGATTATGGTATACAATCTACTCCATAACAGAAGTAAGAATGAACTAAATATTTAAATTTTAATTGCATAGTTTGGTACCTAACTAGAAGCAGTAAGTGGGAAATATTTTGTGGGTTTCTTGTAGCAATCGACAAATAAAATGACGAGTTCAATTATATTTTTTAATATATATATATTACAATTTACTAGTTGAATTATGAATATAAATTGTTAAAAGTATTGCAAGTGGTGCTTCCATTTCCTTTTCTCAACTTCTATGGCTGTTACGGTGGTTAATTACAGTTAGTAAGCAGAATAAATATAGTTGACTAGGATTCTTATTGTTTCTTTGCAAAAAGCAGGCCATTAACTTTTATAACAAGTGATTCTCAGTAAAACTAAAGAGAATAATTAAAGATGATAAATTAGCTTTACCCACCAGATACTTTTTCTATAATTTTCTTACATGGGAAATGGATTATCTATGATACAGGGTTTAGCTTTCTTCTTTATGACCACAAATAGCTTTTTGGAATTGAGCCAAACTTTTGGTCTAAAAGTGCTTATGGCCAAAGTGATTTTAGAAAAAGAAAGTATGTTTGTGAATGATTTGTGCTTTGTGCTTTAAGAAAATATAGTGTACGTTGATGGAGACCTTGTCACATAAAAGAGATGTATTGATGTTATAAGCAAATTGACCATTAATCAACCATTAGTTATGCTAACTGACCACTAGCTAACCATTAATTAATCAGATTATATTCTTAGTTTATGAAGATATTAATCTATTAGAAATCGTATGTGTTTGATGAAATTTGATACCGTAAAAAATTCTGCAAACGTGAAATTTAACATTAAATGAGATGAAAATATTAATTATTATCCAAACATTTTCTTCACTTCCATGTCCTTCTTGACTGGTGAATAAATTCTTTAGAAATTAATGATAAAATCTAGAATTCCATGCATCAAATTGTATTCTCAAAACTTGGCCTTTCAAAATTGAAGATCATTAACAAGAATGAGAAGCATATCCTGGGGTGATTAACCTTGCCTTGTGCATGGAAAAATCATGCAGGAACTACCAGAACACCAACGCAGCGATGCCGTGAGTTCAATGGTGTATGAAGCCAACGCTAGGGTTCGTGACCCGGTTTACGGCTGCGTCGGTGCAATCTCATCCTTGCAGCAACAGATTGATTCATTGCAAACCCAGTTGGCTATAGCACAAGCTGAAGTTGTGCACATGAGAATGCGTCAATTTTCCCCTTCATCTGCCAATAATTTTCCTGGAGACTCTATGGACATGGTTGATCATCAAGCCAATATTGGAGGTTCTTTGTGGTCATGCTAAGCTAACCTAGGATGCCAATTTGATATCACTTTTTTTCTCTTCTTCTTTTTTTAGTTTCTTATTAACTATAATGAGCTTGCTTTGTTGTCTGCTACATGTCGTTCCTTTTTTTTTTTTTTTTTTGTACAAATAGCTCATCTTTACTTGATGACAATGATTATTAACTATATTGTAAATAACACTTATATATATAATTATAATAATTATATATGAGGTATTATCATATTTTTTTATCTTTAAAGATGATATTTTATTATGAATTTAATGAGATCATTTTCGATATAATTATTTTAATTTGAGCTGGGAGTTAGCTCAAATTTTTACATTTATAATAAATATTTTTTTTTATTTTATATTTAAAAAGATATAATCTATAAGTAATTTAGTACAAAGGAATTTGCATGTGTGAGTTGCAATTAATAATGTAATTAAATCTCTATATAAACTCTTGGGGTGGTAGAGCTAGACACTTTTTGTGCCCCACTTGCTATCATTTTATATTGTAAGAACATCTGAAAATAACACCATAACAAATGGATCTTTGTTGCCGAGTTGAAAACTCAAGTTGAGCTACTGCCTTCTCTTTCCACAGAATATCCCAGAAAATTAAAGCTCACAGAATCAAATTCAATGCAGAAATTTTTGCTTCCATTTGATAAATTTTCAGGACAAATATTTAGAATCCTTGTTGGGAATCTCTCGTTTTGAACATAAATTCTTTCTAATCTAAGCTCTATTTGAGCTCAAATTTGGGTTGTAATGACTTTCGATGAAGAAGAAAAGACAACAAATTGCAACCACAGAAATAATGTATAATAATCTTGATTGATATAGGAATATGATGATTTTAGTGTATGATGTATGAATTATGTCTTGGTATAGGATTTCTTAATATTAAATCTAATGAAACGTTACAATCATAATATAAAATTTAAATTTTTTAATATATGATTTGTTATTACAGGGAATAAGTTTCTCTTCAGGATAGGCTAAGCATGGAAACATATGAATGTTGACAATACTAATGAGAATTCTGAAAGGAACCCAAGGAAGCGAGGCTGGAAGTGCAGAGTCAACTTAACTCTCTTGAGTTTGCTTGCTCGTAAACATGGAGTGATGTATTGATCAAGCCATGCTTACGAATTAACATGCTGCCTTCTTTTTTTTTTTTGGCCTCTTCTTTACTTGCTTTTTATATTGATTTTATACTAATAAATCCAGCCACTTGCGTTGCTCTGCCGAAAAGTCAAAGTAAAAAAGTTATCCCGTAATAACAACGTAATAAAAATTATTATATTAACGTAATAAAATTATTTATTGATAATAAATAAATAATTTTAAAAATATTATTATTCAATTAGTATGAACAAAAAATTTTACAAAACTCTAATTTAATTTTTTTTAATAATCCAATTATATCAATAACACTAATATAATAAAATTATCTCATTTAAAATTTTTTGTTATTTTAAAAATTAATTTTTTAATGATAACAACATTTTTTATTTTAAAATAAATAAATAATCTTGTGAAAAACAATACCAAATAGAGCCTTTAAGCACATGTATTGTAAACTTTCATTCATTATTGTGTGTACAAACAAGGCTTGGAAATACAGAAGATCAAAACATACCACATTCAGGAAAATATCATAACAAACCAGAAGTGTTTGAGCAAAGGTAGTACACAACAAAACCAAAGGTCTCTGGTTCGGCATGCAGATCATTTGTAGATGAGCCAGCCATATGCATTTTTTCTTTTTGATCATCCTAGCCCCACACACAATCTCTGTGAAGAAGGAAACTCGTGCCTTCTCAGATATTGCAAAGTAGGTGGCTTAGAAAAATCAAACCTCAAATATTGTCGGAGTAAACTACATCGTCTATTGCAGAATTTTCCATGTCAGGACTTCCATGGTCATTAATCTAGCTTCAGTGGTTCTTGGAGGGCCCAAAAACAATTTTCATCTTAAATTTATGGATGCTCAACATTGGCTTATATATGATGCAGGCTTTAAGTTCAACAATGCAAAGTAGTAACACTAGCTGAGAATAACAACTGTTGTTGGAAACGGAGCTTTTAATGATGTCAAATGCGAGAGAACTCCATGTTGCAGCACTTCGTTTAATTTCACCAGCGTAGGAACGTTTGGTTTTGTTCATAGAATTCCAAAATTTGATTGGGCACTTCTGCAAGAGGTAAGGGTCCAACATCAAAACTGAAATCAAAAATGGTCACAAAATGAAGAAAATAATAATGGTAACAGTAATGTTAGCAAATTTCCAATTGAAATGTTTTCCGAATTGTTCATGCATGTCTCAATTTACTAGCAAAATCTGACATACATGAATACAAATTAAACTATTCAAGTAATTTATGCTCTCCATCAACTATCATGATTGTTCAACAATTCCTATTCGGCACTGAATTACTGAGGCGCGAGTGGAATTTCATAATACAGAAATAAAAGAGAATAAATTAATAGATACCGAACGTGTAAAATGAACAAGTTCATAAAAGCTAAAGACAGAAAAATAAATACAAAAAATAGACAAATGAAAAAAAAGGAAAAGCATTGTAAGTATAATTATAATACCTTTTGCTTGCCCCTGTGAACTCCATCGAGATTCTTATCTGTTTCTATGGTTTCATAATAATAGCCGGTGGAGAGTCTCCTCAACCTTCTTGACAAGAAACATACACTGTGGCTACAGTCTGCAAATTATTTTGAACAAAATTAGGCATTATAATTTATTATTTCCAAACTTCAAGCTCAATTCAAATAATTAAACTATTTTCCCTCTCCAACGCCTTTTTATTAAACCCTAAAAAAGACCTTCAATTTTTCTTTCTTCCTTTGGTTTTGGCAAGACCAATTACCTTTGCTGCGAAACCTAAAAATCAATCACCAATCCAATTTGAGTACCTTACAGCAACTTAAAATAAAAAAAAATACAAAATAACTGAAGCTACGCCATAGCATAGATGGGTGTAATTGATTTTCAAACATCAATTTGTGCTCCTGATCACCCAATATAGGGCTCTGGATACAAAACAACAAACATCATAATCATTGAAGTTCTCTCAAAGCAAAGAATTCTCATCCCAAAATACTACATATCCCACCATCTATGGAAGCATCCTGCAAATGTTTCATCATCAGTTATTGAATGAAGAGCACAACAGCTATAAGCAGTTTTCACCCTTTTTGTGCAATGATAATATTTCAGCAATTTAAGTACAATTTCATCTACAAAATAAAAAAAGGTATAGAAAGAGAGTGAACAATGAAACAAAGACAAACAGAAAGCTTAAGAGCACTACCAAATAACAGGGCATCCAAAACCTTCTTTATTTCATATCAAATCAAGAACTCGTATTAAGTTGCATCATGCTATGATTACCACCAGGCTGTGATAAGAAAATTACTCATAGATTCAATACAAGTAATACTAGAAAAACCTCTGCCGGAACAATGTTTAGATATATTTGCCAAGCAGAATAATAAGAGAATTTATGTTTGGCTAGAAAAAATAACTAACCAGCTTATCATTCTGTCCATATGATCAATGAAGGAAGAACTGATACAGAATACTATTGCTGAAGCAATCATTATCTGGGATCTGCATTTTATGAGATTTGCATTTACCATCAGGTTTAATCATTATTCATAAATTCGCAAAGACATATTTGAGGCATAACCATAAATGAAATTAATTTTTAAGTTTACCATGAGGAGAAGGCCAACTTAGAAGTTTATTGTGCAGCAGAAGGACAACACAAATATCTATCCTCGTAGTCAAAATAACTGTAGAACAATTATGTTATTTTGCTTTATTGCTAATCCTTGCAGAAACTAAAAGTGATTTTAATTTTTAAGAAATTTAAATTTCCTTAAATTGAAAGCAGAATGCAACAGAAAAACATAACAATATGCAAATGAACAAGAGAAAAATTTAAGGGATAAACCTTGAGTGTCTCAATATAATTAATTTTTCCGTCTAAGAGTTTCTAAACTGTATGTACATCGCTGAGTGGCATAATACACCTCTGCACACCTGATTTAAGAAAGGTTTTTGGTCCATCAACCCACTAAGGCTCAACATAGTGCTTAATGCTGATATTACAATCTCCCAACCTTCAATATGCCACGGTGCAATGATGACATGGTATAATCATCAGCTGGTATACCCTTGATTGACATTTCATTAATAAGTGTTAAAGCCCTATCGACATCTCTCTTTGCCAGGTAGCCACATAAAAGAGCCGTGTATGTGACATTATCAGGTTCCAGTCCATTATCAATAATATTATCAAAGACTCTAATAGCATCTTTAAGGTTGTTTGTCTTGCAAAGCCTTGCAATCAAAACAGTATAACATACAACATCTGGTCTCATTTCCATTTTCTTCATCTCATTCCAAAAAACTGAAGCATCCACTACCTCTTCTTTACTTTGCACAGCATCCAGTGAGGAAGAAGAACTTTTTATATTTATTTTTGAATGAGCATCAAATAAAACTGTGTAAAGTACAACATCAGGTTTGATCCCTCTCTGCTTCATATCACTGAAAATATAACGGGCTTCGTGCAAACAATTTACTTTGCAATAACAATGGATCATCATTGTATAGGTAATCAGGTCAGGAGTTAACCCCTTGTCAATCAAAACATCAAACACCGACCGAGCCTTTTTCACTTCTCCTACTCGACATAATGCACCCATGAGTTTCTGGTACATAATTTTGTTGGGTTCAGTATCCAGACCTAACACTGTCTCAAGCAACACGAAAGCTTTGCTGTTATCACCTTGCATAAGGAGATTAGAGAACATTTTACAGCAGGAACTTTTTCTCGCTAAGACTCCCCACTTAGACAGCCTCATAAATAGTTGAAAGGCCTTTTCCAAATGATCAGCTTCACAGTAACCATTAAACATGGCACTATAATTTTCCAAACACTTCTCTTTCAAGCCATTTAAAAATTCTTCAGCTTCCTTCACCTTGCCTCCCACACACAAGCCTTCAATAATCATGTTGTGTGTAACAACATTAGGTTCTAAACCCTCCATCTTCATGTAATTTAAAAGATCAAACAACTCTCGCACAAGGCCATATCTAGCAAACCCACCAGCAAGTATGTTATAAGTAAAAATATCAGGTTTATGTCCCATCTCCATCATTTCCTTGAATAAATTGATAGCATCGATAAGTTTACCTTGAAGATAGTAACCATAAATCATAGTGGTATAATTGACAACATCTGGAACTATCTGCTTACCCTTCATCTCATTGAAAAGTTCCCTTGCTTCTTCTACTTTCCCAAGTTTGCAAAAAGCATCCACTATTACATCATAACAAACCTCGTCAAGGAAAATCCCTGCATCTTTAAACTCCTTAAATTGATTTATAGCTTGCAAAGCCATGCCCATCTGACATAAGCATTTTAAAATTAAAGTTACAATCACACAATTGGTTTTAATACCCTTCGATGTCATTTCATTGTGAAGAGACAAAGCTTTAATTATGTTCCCAAATTTGCAATACCCAGAAATCAAAGCACGGTATACATACACATTAGGAACAAACCCCTGTTTTTCCATGTGAAGTAAAACACCTTCGGCCTCTTCAAGTTTATTCTTAGCACACAAACCATTTATCACAACACTGTAAGCGAAGGCACTCAAAGGAATTTTTGCCTCTCCCCATGCCAACAGCAGTTGATAACCCAAATCTAACCTCCCATTCATACAAAGCCCTTCGATATAAGTTGAGTAAGCATATGCATTTGGGGTAACCCCAGCTTTATCCATCTCTGCAAACACCTCCACTGCCTCTTCTATACTACCTTTCTTACAAAGGGCCTTAATCACAATAACATAGGTATACTCGTTTGAGCTCAATCCCAGCCTCTTCAACTGTTGGTAAACAGCCAAAGCCATATCCACTTTCCCACACTCAACTAACTGGTTCATGAAAAAGTTACATGATAATATAGACAAAACAAATCCACAACGATTAGTTTGGAATAAAATATCAATAACCTCATCAAACATTTGCACACTAACATATGCCTTAATCATTGCATCAGAAACACCAATCAACAAATTCGACCCTTTTTCACCAAGAGCTTCAAACAAATCAGTAACTTCAAAATTCCTATTATTCTCATTCCTAATAAGTTCCAAAAGTACAGACTCCAACCTCTTCTGCCAACCACAATAACATAATATTCTCACAATCGCCGCATATGTATAAACATTATGACTGAATCCACTTTTTTCAAACTGTTCAAACAAAGTTAATGCACTGCTAGGCTCTCTTCTCAGACTATACAACCTTTCAACAACTTCACTTGTCTTTAACTCACAAATTTGGCTTTCGCGTTGGATATTTTCATAGTTTTCTTCCAAATCAGAATCTGAAGAGATTGGTCTCAACTGGAGAATAGCTGAAACTGAACGCCAGCGAATTAACCGAATGTGTTTGGTGTACAGTCTCAATTGAACTAACTTAATACCTGATACCCGCATGAAAGTGAAGAATATAAAAAACAAAGAGTGTACTGCAACTAAATTCGAATCACAAGTGGACATAGAAAAAGCTTACTTGACAAAAACCCAACTAAAACGGCGGAACTGTCAACAAGCAGAAGCCGCGTTTTGGGAGGCGGGGGCGCGGTGCTTAGTTCTCAGTCATTTAGTTTCAAACCCACCAGTACCACCAGGCATCAAGCCTGCCTGCCTAATATTTGAGGTAATCATGGGCCGGGCTTCCGGGTTAGCGTATATTTTTCCTGGTCAACCATATAACAACGTATATATATTTTCAATAATCAATATTTTTAATATTTTATTTCTTCATCAATCAAACGAAATATATTATGCGGGAGTGATAAATATGTGTTTAATCTTTCCACGAGAGAATCCAATAGAATACCATACTCAGGACTTTAAGAACCACAATTAATCTTGTACTTTATATGGTTTTGGTTATGCTGAGAGGGCCGATGATTACAAGATCATTGATGTTTCTTTCGGATCAGAACCAATTATGTCTGTGTCTATCTTTTCTTGAAGAAAAAAAATTGTTGGAAAACGGTTCAAGCCTGTGGTAATTATTACAATTGCAAAGGTGCATTCCTCTGTGTTCCCGGAAAATCGGTAAATGGAGCAATCCACTGGACCAACTATAAACATGGTGGTGGTGTTGTGCCCGCTGTTTTTGATTTGAGTGAAGAAAGGTTCACAGAATTGCCCTCACCTGATGGTGCACCCTCCCCATTTTTCCTCCCAGCGGGAGTTTTGGGAGGTTTCGTTTGATTGATAGGTTTCCGAATGCAGCAGCTGATAGAGTTTTGGACAATGAAAGAATATGGCGTAAAGAATCCTGGACTAGGGTTCTTATTCAACATCTAAATCGCGAACCACGCTGTGTGTTGTCACATGGGATATCGCCATTCTGCTCCTGGAAGAATAGCTTGTTGGTGATATACAACCAGAATTTATTGGTACATACTTGTAATAACGTTGAAGCATCTGAAGGTTTTGCAGTTGCTGATCACCTTCTTTTTTCGACCACGACAGGAAATTAATATTTCAAGGTACCATGATTTATATTTTTTATATATATATATATATACACATGCTTTAATTTACTGTTTATGTTTCCCATGTTCCTGGAGTAATATTATGGTAAATATACAGGCAAATAATATATTAAACAACTCTGTAGAAAGGTTGGTAGTTCACCTTCTTCTGTTCTGTTATGTGTAAGAATTTAATTTCACCAATTTGTTTGACTTTTAAGAAGGCATTCTCGATCATGTAATAGACCTGACAAATTCACAGGGAAATTAATAAAGGATGAAATACCTTTTCGGTTCAATGGCCTAGCTCATCTGCAGCTGCTGGTGCCAAACATCTTGTTGGTGAATCTCTTCTTCTACTTCTGCCACTTATATCCCGTCATTGAATTATCAATGCTAGGATTTCCCCTCCTCAGAACACCTTTAACCTATCAAAATTTTATGTTAATTTCTATGGTCAGGTCATTGAAATTTATTCGTGTTTTAAAGTCAAAATAAACTAGGTCCAGTTCACGAGTCAATATCAATACATATATAGACTCTGTATGGAAACATTAAGATGAAGTAAATCTATGATTTGCCTGTTGAAAAAAAGGAAAAATAATGGGATTTGATGCTCAATTTTTTTTTTTTTTTTTTGTTTTTAAAGAAAACAATGAGTTCTTGTTTAATTCAAATATCATATATATTTCACAAACTCATTATTATTTCATACACTCTTAATTATATCTAGAACTAAGTGTGGTCTAATTTTCATCAAAATCGTATTAAATCAAAACAATTTAGTTCTCGTGCTTTTTTGCACCCAATTGGACTGAAATAAATTAAGAACCGAATTAAAAGCAAACCAAATATATAAAATTAATGCAAAGTTAATTTAATTCGAAATAATTTTAACAATTGAATATAGATAATTATATTTTGCAATTTAAAATTAAAAGCCATGGATAAAATTTTTTATTTTTGGTTCGATTCACTTCGTTCATTATAGATGTGAAAAGTGAGATCTATGCTAAAATTTAAAAAAAAAAAGTTAAGATAAATTTTAATTGAAAGAATAAAAAGATTAACTAATATAATTCATTATGATTTTTTAAAATTTTTTACGATAATTCATTTTCTTCATTGATTGTAGTCCAACATAGGACTTTCTCTTGTTAAGGATTAATTAATTTTTTAAAAATCGGCTTAATTCAAATTAATGATTCCTAAAAAATTTTCACTATTAAAGGAGTGAGTTACCCACCAAAAATTTTTCACTATTAGAGGAGTGAAGTACCCACGATTAGAGAACTTGTTGAAATAGGAAACGGTTATTAAAATTTCACTCGAAAAATTGATAAAAATAGCTAATTTGAGGATTTGAGGGGAAATGATATTAATTGAAAGAGATATTAACATACACTGAAATTCTTTAAAAATATATATATATATTTTTTTTTTATTTTTTTTTTAAGTTTACAAATGATTGAAAGTCTTTAATCTACATGATATTAAAGGTCATAAGTGGACTTAAAAAGAGTGTCAGTGCGACACCCACTTTTTACCAGTATTTTCTTTTTTGTAATAAATAAAGGATTGAAGAGATTTACTGGAAGAAGATAAATTAAGTAAATCAGAATTTATTATTAGAAGAAGACATTCAAGTAAATAAGTATTCATCCACTACGTAAAGAAATTCGTCTGTACTAAAAAATTGGTGTCAATTTTGTTTAGAATTTTGTAGGTATCTTCAATTCCAAGTTAGGCTTGACTTAATTTTTAAAATTCTATTTTCTAGGCTGGTATAATTACTGTTGAATTCTCTACATTAGTAATTGATTATAAATTTTTTAGATGCGAAATGTCATTCTCGCTTCTCAAACTCTTCACTCTTTTGATGTAGAAGAAGAAGAAGAAGAAGAAGAAGCAGTAGTTTCTGTTGAGCTTGATTTTCCGAAAAAGAATATTGCCAATAACAGAAACAATAGTTGGGTCGCCATAATCGGTTCTTGCAATGGATTGTTGTGTGTAAAGAATACCTGTGGTTTTCTCCTTCCAAAGAGAATACAAGGAAATACCTGACTTCGAGAAGGATTCTTCTTGTCGTGAGGAGATATATGGGTGGGTTCGGTTATGCTGAGAAGGCTGACGATTACTAGTTCATCAAAGTTTCTTTCGGATCAGAATCAAAAATGTCTGCGTCCGTCTTTGCTTTAAGAGCGAATTCTTAGAAAACAGTTCAAGTTTTTGGTGGTTACATAAGCGCATTCCTGGGTGCTCCTCCCGGAAAATTTGTAAACGGAACAACAATATATTTGATAATGTGTAAACATGGCGGTGTTTATGCGCTTGCTGCGTTTGATTTGGTGGAAGAGAGGTTCACAGAATTGCCCTTTTCAGATCACGCAATACGCTCTATATGTGTAGCGAGAGTTTTGGGAAATTTCCATGGTGTGGAAAGGATATGTTACCCGGTACCAGTGTTGAAAGAGTTTCGGATTACGAAAGATATGGCGCAAAGGAATCCTGGACTAGGGTTTTTATTATCGTGAACCACCTAATGGGTTGCCATTGTGCTCCTGCAAGAAGAAGAAATAATAGCAAAACAACATTGTTTGTGATAAACGATAAGAATTTACTGCTACGTTGTTTTGATAATGGTGTATTTGATGCATCTGAAGATTTTGTAGTTGCTGATCAACTTCCAGATTGGAGACATGCGGTTGTCTACTCGGAGAGCCTTGTCTCACCCACAACCTTCGATTCACCCACCGCAGGAAACTTGATCAATTAAAATAGATTCAAGGTACGTGAATTTTATGCTATATATGGGTATTATTCTGAATAATATTAGACATTTCAATTGCTTATCCCTATTTATATTTCTTGTGAATTCAATGACTGACTATAAACAGTAATTGATTTTAAGAATTAAGTTTCGTTATTAAAATTCGATCTGCTATCCAAATGTCAGCATGTTTGCTCCTGTTCACTCAAACAGAAGAAAAAATTTGGGGCCAAAACATAAGCGCCGTGCAACGTTTCGGAATAACATATAGCATAACTAAAACACGATGTAGGTAGACATGCATGCGTTTCTCATTTTAAAATTAAAATTGTGTAGTCAATTTCTTCTATCCATGTACCATTTCATGAATCTTCATTAGGTTTGATGGGCTCTGAGACGCGGTGACTCAACAGATATATTTATTGTTCCTTGACTGAGACCAGTCAATATGAGTACTAATGAGGCACATTTCAGGAACCTATGAATTAATTAAGAACTTGGATCTTACAGTCTTTCTTTTCAGAAGAAGATCCTTTCAGGAAAAGTTTTGGTTTAAGAGCAAAAGATAACAAGTATATATAATGGTAAATTGCTCTTTAAATAATAGACATACATGTAAATTAATTTTACCTCCTCCTGCAAAATAATTTCAACGGTTAAGACTTTTGCTAAGCTACTCTCGATCATTCATGTACAGAACCGACAAACGAAATATCATTCATCTATAAACCTGACAAATTCCCAGGAAAATTAAAGACGAAATACTTATCAGTTCAACGCCACACGTGGTGACGTACAATTACCAATCCAAAGCAAAGCAAACACAATTTTATGTAGCCAAAACACATAACAAAAGCTAACTATTTTCTAATCCCCTGAATTCGGTAATCCATCTCGGATATCGTCAACCGTAATCTTCCCCCTCCGGTGTTGCTGTGACCTCATCTAAAGAGGAGGCAAACAGCTCCCAACCATCTTGCGGGTGTATTTGCTGTCCTGAGTCTGATAGGTATTTCACCACAAATCCAGGCATGGGATTATTGATATCGGGATCTGCGATTTCTGCCATGTTTCTACGCGTGGAAAGTTTTCTGTTTATCTCTGCCGCCAATTCCTTAAAATTGTTGCACTGTCTTATGTTAAATGCATCTGCACCAATAGGGTCCGTGGAGAGAATGATAACCCATTTTTGCATTTCATCTGATGGAATATTAAGGTCAGGGAGACTTGTAATTTGCCCTGTTCCATACAACAACGGAGGTAAGGAAACATTAAGATCAGGAAGATTTGTAATTTGTCCTGTTCCAAACAACACTGGAGGGATAAGATTTGGCTCCCCCATTATAATTCCTGCAAAAAAATATACATTGATACAATACAATCAAACAACTGAATTTTCTCAACATGCTAGGCATCCTAACAAACTAAGTATTTAAACAAATTTACAAATGTAAAATCAGAGAGTGTGATTTCAGGTATATATAATTTCTTAGCTTATTAACTTCAAACAATTGAATTTTCTTAGCTTCCAAAACAACCAACAAATTTAGAATATACAAAGGTAAAACGATATATTGCTGGAAGCTTCAAATTATCGTCATGAACTACGGAAGTTTCTCGGCATTCCAACTGAACTTCTCGTCACCCAAACAAACTAATAAACTGTCAAAAACAAATTTACAAATTTAAAACCAGCAATTAACTGGATTTTCTTAGCTTCCAAACAAGTGAATATTCTCAGCTTCAAAACAACTAACATATGTAGTATATACAAACAATCGTGCAAAGAATGTGCGTGATTTAAATTGATTTTAACAATTAGTTTCCAGCAAGCAGGTAATTAATTTAGACGCTAAACATGAAACAATTAAGCTTCGTGAAAGTGTAGAAAAAAGAAATCTAAAGAATAGACGTGGTACCTTCAAAGAGAGAGGAGAGAGAAGATCTCTCTTCCTCGGCAAAGTAAATGAGAAGAGAGGAACGAAGTCGGAGCCGGAGAGAAGAGAGTATATAGTGAAGCGCTATTCCATTTTAAGAACCAGAGAAAGAAAACCCGTGTTGGAATGGAGGGAAAAATAACAGTCAGTGCGTCAGTGCTTTTAGCAAATTTTCATTTTAATCCCTGACTTAGTATTGAATTTAACAAAATTATTAAAATAATTTAACAATGCTAATTACCCCTATGTAAATGCTAAACTAAACTAAAAACAGATGGCTTAACAGTTAACATGAAACGATTAGTAAGTAAATATGGTACGGCATGATGTTTATTAATTAGATGAAAGTCAAAATTAAAAAATGATTAATTAAGAAACACGCATTATTATTTCAGTTTTATTTGTAAATAGAATAATAATAATTCATAACGAGAAGTTCATGCGTATTAGAGAAGAAGCAGGGTTTTAGACTTTTTCCAAACGAAAAGCAGACGGCTTTTTTATGCTGTTGTCGTTTCGCACTTGCCTCCTCTTATTGCCACATTTACCCTGTGCATCAATCATGGTAACTAACCAAATTCACAGCATTCATCTAACCGTCAATCACATTCACTTCGTTTTCCTTTTGCATGCTTATTTTATTCTTGGAAAAGATTTTGTTCATGCATTTGTGACAGAGAGTGAGAAGAAGATTGGAATAGCTGAAGACCTCGAGCGAAAGAGGAAGAAAGAGGAGAAAGTATTTTGCTTTCTCTATTCATTTATGTATGTATGCATGTATGTATGTGTTTTATGCGTGCCCATTTTTTTTTTTTTTTGGGCGGCAGGCAAAGGAGAAGGAAATGAAGAAACTAAAGGCGTTAGAAAAAGCAGATCAAGCTAAACTTAAGGTGATTTTTGTTTTTGTTTTGTGTTGCTGGTTCTGCTGATTGTTGATTGAGCCGATTTTGTAATTTGCATTTGAAGGCGCAACAAAAGCAAGATCAGGGAGCGACGAAGAAGAGTGTGAAAAAGAATGCAAAACCAGATGATGGAAAAGACAATCCGGAGAATTTTATCGATCCAGAGACGAAGTCTGTTGAGAAAAAGAGGACGTCTTAGCAAATGGCTAAAGAGTACAATCCAAGTGCGGTCGAGGAGTCGTGAGTATCAATCTGTCTGCGCCTTAGACTTAAAATTGAATCAATAGAATGAATGAATTTGAAATTTTGTCATTGATTCTATTACTGGATTGTTTTAAGGCAGTATGTTTGGTGGGAGAAATCCGGATATTTTGTGGCAGATAACAAAAGCTCAGAGCCGCCTTTTGTGATTGTAAGTGTTCATTTTTGTTGCCTTTATTGAATGCACTGATTTGCTTGTGCTGTTTTTCATGTGTTTGAAAAGTTTAAAATTCATGAGAATAATGAATTATTGCGGACAGCTAATTGTGCACTGTGAGAATGAAAAAGGAAGAAAGTGCCGCGAAAACGAGGCATACGAGCCCCGACTGTGATCTATTACTGTATTGCCCATTTCTCATTATTGACTATAGAATTAGCTGGTATAGATGCCATTAGGTTGTAACGTTAGTGTGTGTTTGCAAGGCAAAATAGAACCTTTGTATCTTTGTAATTATGTACTAGATTTGAAATGTAGGTTTTATTCCTCCTTTCCAGATTAGCTTCATCGATCAAGTTTGCAGGCCATTACATTTTCATACTGCCACGCAGTAGTTGTACAGCATGAACAGAGGGAATTCAACATGTTGTGAAAAATTGCCATTTTGCATTTAACGTATCTTGATCTTGATCTTGATGCTCTTTCGTTGTTTGATGTGTCTGATGTGCATCTTAGTTTTTTTTTTTTTTTTTTTGCCTTTTTTTTTAATCTCTTTTTTAATGTTGGGGCCCTGTATATAGGACATGCCCTTACTCTGGCCCACAGGTTTTTTAATAACACATACTTTGGCTCCTATACTGTGTATGTCATTGACCTTTGATTTTAGCCAATGCAGGATACAATCATACGTTGAAGGTGAATGTCCGGATATAATGCCTTGTGGGTACCTGGCATGGACCATTGGCAACACAGGTTATTTTTGTTTGATTGGTTAATTTAGGGACACATTTGCTTACCCTATGAAAGGAGGATTAGATGAGATTATTCTTGCCACTACTTGGGTGGAAATAATACTTTGTGACACTGCCATTGCTATACATCCTGATAATACAAGGTAGAGTCATCTGCATGGAAAATGTGCCATTCATCCGTTTAATGGAATGCAATTCTTTTCAATCCAAATTTTGGGACCGGAGCTGTTAAGGTAAGAATTCTCACGTTTAGCTAAGACTTCTATAAGCAAATTGTTATCCTCAGTGCTCCTTTATTTAGGCCAATATTTTGCAATCCTTCCCTATGTGTTTTTGCAGATAACTCCGGCCCATGATCCAAATGATTTTGTTGTTGGCAAGCGGCATAATCTTGAATTTATAAACATTTTTGCTAATGATGAGAAAATAAATAGTAGTGGTGGTCCTGAATTTGAGGGGATGCCACGATTTCAGGCTCGTGAGGCTGTGACTGAAGCATTACAGAAGAAGGTATTATTGCTGCACCATGTATTATAGTGTTTTTACCTATATTTTATAATACAATTTTTTTTTTAAGTACTTTCTTTCTTACATATAGGGATTGTATAGAGGTGCTAAAGACAATGAGATGCACCTTGGCGTTTGTTCAAGAAGCAATGATGTTGTTGAGCCAATGATAAAGCCCCCATGGTATGTTAACTGCAAAAGCATGGCAACTAGGCTCTTGATGCAGTTATGGATACTGAAATTAGGAAGCTCGAGATTATCCCTAAACAATATGCTGCTGAATCTCTGTTGTCATCTTAACTTCTTCTGCATTAATAATGACGTGATCAGGCTATTGGTGGAGGATTCTGCTCTTCTGTTTTTGCCCTTTGCATGTTCTTTCTGGTTGGAGTCTGTGGTTCAATATGATTTCCTGAAGATATTTTCTTGTTCCTAGTTTATTGACTTTAACAATGGTCTGTCGAGATTAATGTGTGACAAATTTCATCAGTCTGAAACTTTAGTGAAATTTAGGTGTGATCCATGCGGTAGTGGAGCCAATCAATTCTGTGCCTGTCATTTTTATCATAGCAATTTTTTCTCGATGTCTTAACTAATTATATTTTATATTCATATGACTGCATAAGTAAGTCTTGCTGATTCAGAGTTTTGAATGTTGCAGATGGCTTGAGGCCATTCGTGACTGGTGTACCTCATGGCAGCTCTGGTGGGGTTACCGAATTCTTGCATGGTATGTGACATTGGAAGATGATGAATTAAAGGAACTTGGGTCGTACAATGACCACTGGATTGTTGCTAGAGACGAGAAAGAAGTGCTAGCTGAAGCTAGTAAACAATTTGCTGGGAAAAAGTTTGAAATGCGTCAAGATCCTGATGCACTCGACGCATGGTTTTCTTCTGGTCACTTTCCATTGTCATTGTTGGGATGGCCAGATGATTTAAAGGCATTTTATCCAACTTCTGTTCTTGAAACTAGACATGACATTCTCTTTTTCTGGGTCGCTCGGATGGTGACGTTAGGAATTCAACTGTGAGGAGATGTACCTGACATTATCACGCTCCATTCCGTTATCAATTATTTCATGTCATTCCAAAAAACTGAAGAATAGCGTATTTATACGCGGTTTCCCACCATTGAAAAAGTTTTGGATAATGAAAGAATATAGCTTAAAGAAATCCTGGACTATTTTATTCAAGATTTCAGTCGTGAACCAGATCATGTGTTGCTATTGTGCCCCTGGAAGAAGAAGAATAGGAAAACAACGTTGTTGGTGATAGATAATAAGATTTTACAGCTGCTAAATTTTGATAACAATGGTGTATATGAAGCATCTGAAGATTTTGTAGCTGCTGACCCAAATAATCATTACGTAATTATTGATGTTTGAGAGATTTGAATATAATATGAGATAATAAGTTGTGAATATGATTCTAGTCTTAGATTAGATCTTGTTTTTTGTTGTTTCTTTTTGCCTTGGAGAAGTAATTAGAAGAGTACTTTGAAAAATTAATTGAAAAAATTTAAAATTAATTAAGTATAAAAATTAAATTATTAAGACTATTAAATTTATGATAAAAATTGTTAAAAGTAATTAAGTGACTTTAAAAATTACTAAAATAAGATTTAAATTTTAAATTATTTATAAAATAAGAAAGAAATTTTTTTGGTTTAAAAGAAATCATCTTCTTTCTTTCTTTCTTTTATTTTCGTTTATGAATTTGTATTTTTATTACGAGTTTAGTTGGTTTGTCGACAACTTTTTCTATTTTTACTTTATACCTTCTAAATGGTTAAATCTTAGTTTTAGCATAAGTTTGTTCTAATATCAAGCTAAATTAATATTTAACTACTTAAATTTAAAGATAATAATCCAAAAAGTAGCACTAAAACCTTTTTATTATCATCCACCTACTTGTTAATTCTTCTTTACGTTTTCCTTCAATTATCCGAAATTGGTGGCTAAGTTTTCACTGCTTTTAACCCAATTAACTTCAAATTCACTCATAGTTTTAAGAAAAGTAATATTATGTCAGGGGATTTAAATGATAAATTTGGGTCTTTTTCGAGTTGACTTGGTAGGAGAACTCACGGCTTTCCTACATATAGTTATATTGTTCCTCGTCATGCATTTTCTTTTATAATTTTGTCCATGGTTTTCTCTTTTCTATTTTTCATGAAAAATAGAACTTGTCATATCCCATATTTGCTATTCTCTACTGCTTTAACTATTGTTTCCTAATTGTTTAAGGATAAGCATATTTGACAATCAGTAATTATTGTCTTTCTCAAACCCATGAAGCAAAGCATGAATGTTGACTCCTTCAAATGAATTGTTTCTGGTCAGAAATTAGATTTTAACTTTTAATTAACCAAATTCAGGACTTCAGAATATTTATAAAATACAGCTTTCTATTTTGAATGGAACAATTAATGTTTGGAACCAAAGATGAATATGAAACTGACCCTCTGAATTCCTGCGCTTCTCTTCAATCAACACCCCAACAGGACCATGACCATCTTATTATTTTAACTTCTTCAATGTTTATTGAAAGATTCAAATGTGAGCACAATAAATTTCCATTATATTTATCAAATTGAAACAAGAAGAAGAGATCTTTACTTTAACCTACCGATGATACTTTGAAAAAAAAAATACAAGAAATCTAGAAAACCAAAGCCCACTTTTTTGACAAAGATTCAAACAGAATTTTAAATTCTCGACTTCCTTTTATAAGTAGAGGAGATTGTTCGTCAGTTTCTCACCACTACAACAAAGTTCGCTGATTTTGTTTTTGTTTTTGTCCCTTTGTCTTTGCCAAAGCGGTAGTTCCCCCTTTGAAGGTTAGCTTTCATCAGAGTTTACATTATCATCTTCTTTTGAAACTTATGATTTCATTTTAGTATCTCTTATTTTAATTATTGATGTTTGAGAGTTTTGAATGCAATACTTTAGTTATTTTACACCTTCGCAATAGTCGGCTTCCTCCTCCCTAGCTTCTTCATAATCTCTTATTTTATCTTGGCATCATAGAAGGACTTCGGTGAAGCTAATAAATATAAGTCTAATGTCTTGTTTCATGCCCTTGTAAGATTTCATCATGGCATGGACATAAAAAACTAGGATTTTAAACTGCCCTCTTTCATGCTCTAAGCATCTTATGTCATCTTAAATTAATTAAAATACATACAGAGGAAGATATGAAGCCTCCACCATTAACATTCTCTAACATGATAAAGTATTTAATTATCCAAGCAAAATTTGACATTTTAGGGAAGGACGCTAATGTTGTCGACATTAGAATGTTTAATTCGTTTTAATAACTGAAACAAATGTCGCAGAATCTGGAATTATTTGTGATTATTTTGCTTTTGATTTTATTTTATCCTTCTTAAAAGTCCTGCATCTTGCTTTCATATTTTAAAACAAGAGAATAAGATCTGAGATAAGTGGTAGTTGAAATTGCTTAATTTATTACACGAAACAAAGTCCACCACCGAGTAGTATTTATCAGTTTCCAGCCCCAAATGTAAATACTCATTCTGAAAAATTTTCAATTACAGTGTAGTAGACCTATAACAATGGCTCCAGGTTTTGATGATGGCGACTCTCTCTTCAACTTTGTTGTCCAAGACGGCAATGGCGTAAAAGGCCTGGTAGATAAAGGCCTGATAAATGTACCAGGGCGTTACATACAGCCACCAAAAGAGCGAATTGACAAGAAAAATGCACGCATGTGCGCACAGGCACCCATTGACATGTCTCAGCTTGACGGGCCTAACCATAAGCAAGCCGCGGAGGAAATTGTCAAAGCTGCCGAGACTCTCGGATTCTTCCAAGTAGTCAACCACGGCGTACCAGTCGAATTGCTTGAGTCGCTTAAGGATGCAGCACACACTTTCTTCGGTCAACCACCGGAAAAGAAAGCCGTTTATCGGAAAGGAGTGAGTCCGAGCCCGTTGGTGAAGTATGGAACAAGCTTTGTGCCGGAGAAGGAGAGAGCTTTGGAGTGGAAGGACTATATTAGCATGGTTTATAGCAATGATGCTGAGGCCCTTGAACAATGGCCAAAAGAATGCAAGTAAGGATTTCTTTTATTTATGATAATATGTAAATCAATTTTTTTTTCTTACTTCGTCAATGTATAATCAATAATACTTCTATACTTGGACTACGTAAGTGGCATGGTATCAAAGTTCTTTATTTTTCACAGGGATGTGGCATTGCAGTACCTGAAAACGTCAATGACGATGGTGAAAAAATTACTTGAGGTTTTAATCGAAAATCTAGGAGTGACACCAGAAGACTTGAAGATTGATGCTCTCATTGGCTTCAAGATGGTTAATATGAACTATTACCCCAAATGCCCTAATCCAGACCTCACAATTGGCGTGGGACGACACTCAGATATGGGCTCTCTGACTGTTCTGTTACAAGATGGAATTGGTGGTTTATATGTGAAAGTGGAAGAAGACATTGATGGAGTTGGAAACAAAGGAGAATGGATGGAGATTCCACCCATAGCTGGCGCTTTAGTCATCAATGTCGGTGACACATTACAGGTCAGATAATTAAAATTTATTTGGAAATTATATAAATTACATCTGCCTTCGGAGCCTAATTGTTAAAATAATATTTTCTGCATGGTTTAGATACTAAGCAACGGAAGGTACAAAAGTGCTGAACATAGAGTTCGTACCACAAACACACAATCAAGAGTATCAGTACCAATCTTCACCATTCCAAAGCCAACAGAGAAGATTGGGCCGCTGCCTCAGCTGGCGCAGAGAGAAGGGACTTGTTTTCGAGAAATTGTGTTCCAGGATTACATGACCAACTTCTTCAGCAACGCACACGATGGGAAGAAGTCCCTTGATTTTGCAAAGCTCCATTGATGGCACACAATAAATATATTTGCTCTAATGTCTACATCTTTATGTTCTCCGACTGGGTGGTGCTTTTGGTCTGTATGACAACGGAATGCCAAGAAGGCTGATGGTAGTATGCCAAAGTCTTTTACATGTAATCTCTTTTGTTTTAATAAATAGTCGGATTTAATATGTTAGATTCCTTAATTTTATTTTGAACTTGAAATTCAATAACTGTCATATAAGAGTTGTTGACCTGACCTGAGACGATCATCCCCTCTATTCTCTTGAGGTCCAAAGAAGTTATAATCCTCTGCAAATCAAAATTCTCTTGAAAAATAGGCATCAGATCTCAATAATGGCCTATCCACCCTTGTCAAAGAAATAGTTTGTGTTTGCACTTGGTGTGTAACTAGTACTCCTTATTTAGAAGACAAGAAAGATTCAAATGAACTGAAACAAAGCGGCATTAATTTAAGATCATCATTGTCCACAGGAAGACAAACTCCATGGGTCTCTTGGATCAAAGTAAGAGATCTAAGTTTTAGACATCACCGACACGAGTTAATTCGTTATCGATATAGATAGAGATGCTGCCCCTTCAATTTGAAATAGACTCACTGACACTAGACAAGCTTAAACTTTCAGTTCATGTAAAAATTTGTGCTGAATATAAAACAATCAAATTAATGGCTCAAAATTATAATCATCGAAGCGTTAAATTTAACCAATACACATCTAGAGAGAGAAGATAATATAAAGCATAAACAATAGAAGCATCGGATGAGTTCAATTCGGACGACCTTCAACTCACAGTCGTAAATTGCTATTTGCTGTAACTGGGAAGAAGGCGGCTCTCAAACTAAAGATTCGCATATTTCTAATTTAGAATATGTTAAGACTAAGATTTAATCACTGAGAATGCAAAAAATAAAATTTAAAGAAGTTTTCTATGAACTAGAATTGATAAAACTATTGAATTTACTATTAAATTTACCACTTAACCTAAAATTTATTAAATTTATTATTGAATTTGCCATTGATCTAAAAGATTAAACTTGTAGGTAAGGGTCCAGACAATTATTTTTAACATTCTCCTCGCGTGACAATGCCATAATCCAAATAATTATATTTAATATTTCCCACATTCCTCTTACATGCAAGTTCATAGCCATCGGAACTAAAATAATTATTTTTTTTAATTTTTAGAATTTACAGGAATTTAAACACCAAATTATTTTGTTAAATTGGCTTATATCGAATTTATCACTTGACTTAAAAGTTTAAATTTAAAAATAAAAACTCGGATAATTATATTTAATACAAAATATAATTAAGGAGAGAGTGAAAAAAAAATGAGAAAAAAACTCAAAAGGCAATCAAAATGAATAATAGAAATGAGAGAGTATAAAATAAATGAGAACAAAGATTTTTTTTTTTCAAAAAAAAAAATTCTCTTTCTTATTTCTTAAGCACTCTAGAAACAAACTACAACCGTTGCCATCTTAACAATTTAACTAATTTTACATTTGATCAACTTATTCTCAATAGTCTCAACTAATTACTTCCAAAAATAAATAAATAAATAAATAAAAAGAAATCAAGAATTAATTAAAGAAACTAAAAAATATTTCGGTCCTTAAGATGCATTATAACAATTTCGTAGCTGTAAATTCTTCACATTTGTCGCCTCAAAAATATCGCTATTCTTCCAGAACCACAACGGCAACCAATCATGATTTGGGCTTAGAATGAAAACCCTAGTCAGGATTCTTTTACACGGTACTCTTTCATCATCCAAAACTCTTTCCATATTATAACGTATCAGACAAAGATAGCCTACCAGAACCCAAGTTTGAAACATTCTGAAGCCTGTGGAACCTTCGGGTAAGGGCAGTTCTCTTAACCTTTCTCAACCAAATCAAACGCAGCAATAAGAAAATCACCCTTGTGTTTACGTACTGCCCAATGGATAGCTCCATTGACTGGTGCCTCTATGCCAGAGGTTCCACATCTCTAACCACAAGCTTGAACCCTCTTCCAAGAATCTGTTTGTAAAGACAAGACAGTCACAGATATATAGTCGCATTGATTCAGTTTCACTATAGAACAAATGACAATGATATAACCCTGATTTATATGAATGAATTTGTATTAGAATTCGTTTTTTTAGGAGATATATTATTACTTGATAAGAATATATAATATTATGTAATTAAATAGTTACACAGTGAGGTAATCGTGGATTGGTATCATATAATAACTAATAGTCGGCATGATGGTTAGTGCTTTCATGCTTACATAACCAGTGACTTCGCAGTTGAAACTCTGCGATAGAAAGATAAAAAGATCAGCATTTAATAGGATTTACAAAATGTCATTCCTACGGCCAATTCAATGTATGGTTAAGACAGGCAATTTCGCGTGCAATATGTTGAGCAATTTCGATGGAAATCAACCAAAAACACGCGACGAATCCGTGTAGACAGAGAAACTAGAAAACTTGTTGACTCCTTCAGAGTCAAAAGAATTGCCTCATGTTAGAAATTCAAATTTACATTTTCAGCAATATAAACGCTCTAATATTTGAATGTGAAAGAAAAAATGAAACGGCTGCCATTTTCCTCCTGTCTTTTCTTCCATATGCCGCCGCAGGTCTCCCACTTAACCAACTGTAGGAAGTATTCTTAAATCTAGAAACTAGGGAAGTCCTTGGGATTTCAGAAGTGGCCATATGGAAGTCCCATGATTCTTAACTTTTTGGTAAAAATATGATTGCTATAATGACCAGACCCACGTTTTTCATGATGTTATTAACATTTATTTTTATTATAATTATCATAAATTATGTATATCTAAATTTTTTATTAATTTTTTAAATTTATTGTTTAAACTATCACTCCATTTAAAAGTATATACGTTTTCAACATGTATATCCTATCACCAGACTGAAAAAAATAGAACAGTTGTTGGCTAGTAATTCCGGAAATTTTGGGACATTATGATCTTGGGATTTATGACATATTTATGATGAAAGGGTGATTCAGGATTTCTTTGAAATTAAAAATTGATGAGAAATCAGATGTTGTTTGCAACAAGAATTGGTATTCTGGAGAAGAAGGAAAAGAAAGTGGTTAGACGAAACATTGTTAAACCAATTCAACCGGTTAATTAATGCTAGCTTAGGTCATTTTACCTACCATGTGAAGAAGAAATACTATTCCATGCCCACATCATTGATTTGATTTGAAGAAAATTTGTAAGGCCGAGCCGACCTCACTACCAAAGAATATTATATTGGAGTACCGTTGACCTCTTATGTACTGTGAGTTGATTAAAAATAAACATAAATACATCTAAAAGCTCACAGAATTCAGAAATTTTTCTTAAATTTTCTCAATTTATCAGAATTAATTCTCCTTTAATTTTGAGTAATATAACACATCAAACTCTTAAAATTTTTTATACTTAACATTAATTTGTACAAAGATCATTTTATATGTCTGCTAAAAGAACAAATTCCAAACCATGCGGGAATAGATGTCTAGCAAAAGATGAACCACGTTATCTTGAACCGAGATAGTTTGGAAATTTATAGCCAAGTATTCGATTATTCCCAAGAAATTTGTACAAATTCAAAGATCGAAGAAAGGTCTTTATTCTTCCCTTGTCAACAAAATTCTCAATTCTCCACTACCTTCAATGAACTATATAAGAGACTTGGGCTCTCTCCCATTACACAACACCACCACCATTTTTCTCCTTGCCAAAGCAGGACTAGCTGGTTCAAGTTTGCAGGTTAGTTTTCTATGCATTTTAACTTAATTTGTTCTCTGTTTGCAACTGATTTTGATATTCATTTTTTATTTAACTCAAATTCCGGCCATTATCTTTACCAAATGGCTTCATGTATTCTTCTTTGCATGTAAGATAATATTTCTTCTTAATTGACATCATGAAAAGAACTTGCTGAGTTCATTGCATGCCTTAGGCCATGCCTTTGAAATAAAAAGTAGCATGGCATACCAAATTTTAAAGATTTCGAATTGTCCTTTTTCATGCCATCAGAATCTTAGTTATCTTAAAGTAACAATATATTTGCAGGGTTAGGTTTAAAGTCTTCATCAATTTCATTCTTTTCAAAAGTGGAAGAGCAAAATCCAGCGTAATCTGGAAAATTACGTAACTCTGATTGCTTTAATAAATGAATTCCCAGCAAACTGACAGTCCTCCGGACAAAAGGAAACTTGAACAAATGCATTGTTGCATGCAAATACAAGACTTCGGTGCTACTATGGCATTTAATTACAGCCACAAAATTGGAAATTAGAACCAAAATGGGTCCAGGACTTAAGAGTGATTTTGCAACTACATGGAAGAATGCTCAACTAGCCAACCATGTGTGACGGGCGATTTTTAAAAATGTTTAACGTTATTGCTCTGTTAATTCGATTTTCTTATATTATCTTTTCCGTAATGCCCTGCATCTTGCATCAAAAAGGAATAGGAAGTCTAAACCTACCAAGTGGGTAGGTTGCCATCAGTAATGTTATTCCTGCACGAAAAGTCAAATAATCTCATAGGTATATATTGACAATTTTGGCAATGGTAGCTGCATATGCACTAAGCTAATTAAGTTACTAAACAGCATACTCATATCTCAAAATTTTCCCTTCCCACTACGCAGATATAATTCACCAATGGCTCCAAGTTTGGACGATGGCAATGCTCTTTTCAACTTTGTCGTCCAAAACGGCAATGGCGTAAAAGGCATGGTCGATTTAGGCCTGTCAAATGTGCCAGCGCCGTACATACAGCCACCAAATGAGCGAATAGACAAGAAAAATGCTCGCATGTGCGCACAGGCGCCCATTGACCTGTCTAAGCTCGATGGGCCGAGCCATGACCAAGTTGTGAAGGATATTGCTGAAGCCGCTGAGACTCTGGGGTTCTTCCAAGTTGTCAACCATGGCGTGCCCGTTGAGTTGCTGGAATCACTCAAGGATACGGCTCACTCTTTCTTCGGTCAGTCGCCGGAAAAGAAGGCTGTTTATCTGAAAGGAGTGAGCCCGAGCCCTTTGGTGAAATATGGAACAAGCTTTGTTCCGGAGAAGGAGAAAGCTTTGGAGTGGAAGGACTATATCAGCATGGTTTGTACCAATGACGCTGAGGCACTTGAACAATGGCCGAAAGAATGCAAGTAAGATTTTCTCAATACCTGTATTTCATTATGAATACTTAATTACATGCATTGTTTAATTGCTCAGGGAGGTGGCGCTAGAGTACTTGAGTACGTCGCTAGAGATGGTGAGAAAATTAATTGAAGTTTTGTTCGAAAATCTCGAGGTGAAGCTCGATGATTCCGAAATCGATTCATTCATCGGCTTCAAGATGGTAAACATGAACTACTACCCTACATGCCCTAATCCAGAGCTTACCGTCGGTGTTGGGCGCCACTCAGATATGGGAACTCTTACTATTTTACTGCAAGATGGAATTGGTGGTTTGTACGTGAAAGTTGAAGAAGACGCCGCAGACGATGGAAAGAAAGGAGAATGGATGGAAATCCCCCCGATTCCTGGTGCTTTAGTCATCAACGTTGGTGACACATTACAGGTAATGAGACATCCTTATTCAAAAGATTAATTAAGCAAAAGATTAATTAAGTTGAAATACACAACAGTTAAAATATTTATCACAATATTCCATGGAGCCTAAATTATATGCATCCGCCTACAAAAATCAAATCATTATTATATATTTTTGATGGTTTAGATACTAAGCAATGGGAGGTACAAAAGTGCTGAACACAGAGTACGTACAACAAGCAGCCAATCAAGAGTGTCAATCCCAATCTTCACCATGCCAAAGCCCACAGAGAAGATCGGGCCGCTGCCTCAGCTGGCGGAGAGAGAAGGGTCTCGATTTCGGGAGTTTGTTTTCCAGGATTACATGAACAACTTCTTCAGCAATGCGCATGACGGAAAGAAGTCTCTTGATTTTGCGAGAGCTATATAACTTCCTTTGATGTTATGTGTATAATCCATGCATCCGTCTATCCATGCATGTCAAATAAATTTAATTTCTCTGTCACTTAGATGCTGTAAACCTGCCCCAAATCTCCCTACACACCAGTCATGTTTTCTCCGATGACTATTGCCTTGTTGTGTACAATAAAGAAACTACATATAATAAGAGGGATTGTTGGATGAGACTCGATAAAAACGTGTGGATTGACTGAAGAGTGCATTTAGTTTGGATGTTGGGTGTACCTAAAGTTTACCCTTAGGAAAGCAATAAGATTGGATCAGACTCAATAAACACGTGTCCAGCATGATTTTGTTCAGTAAAAATCGGCCCATCTTGCGGCCCACCTTTTGCATCCTCGATTAAGCGAGAAGCTTAACGTGAAGGAAGAACAGGGCGGTGAATGTAACAGAAAATAGTATGCTTAAAATGTTTGATTTATCGAAGAATGGAAGAAAAAGAAGAAATCAAAACTAATTTGGCCACGTGTTCTTAACTCACTATTCGAAGCACCCGCAGACAAACCACTTAAAATTCTGTCTGAACGACAGTTTTTTCTGTGTGTCTCTCAGAATTTCATTGCAGAGCATCTGAATACGCTCGTAGATTCTGTTTCTTAGTTCCTGGATCGAGGCATGGAGTATGGCGACAAAGAAGAGTTTTTGAAAGAGTTTGGTGAAGATTACGGGTATCCCAACGGTCCAAAGAGCATTGACGAAATCCGAGCTACCGAATTCAAGCGATTGGATAATGGTCAGCATTTTTATTTTGGCTTTAGACCAGAAAATTTGCCCTGTTTTTGGTAGCTATAATTTGTGTGGTAGGAAAACATTAAGTTCCGTTGAAGCAAACTTGAGTTTTAAATGTTATTGCTTTGCTTTGGATTGGTAAAGTAGGTACTGTTTACTTGGACCATGCTCGAGCGACTTTATATTCTGTGTTGCAAATGGAAGCAGTCTTCAAAGATTTAACTACTAATGTCTATGAAAATCCCCATATCTTTTTTTGCTATCTTGTTATTTTTGCTGCATGTGTGTAGGGATTATCCAAACTTGAATATTTTGATACATATTGTTTCGGTAGTTTTAGATTTATATTAAGCTGTATTTATTGGGTGATTGCTAATTTTTGCATCTGATGTTTTTGTCAAATTAGTGGACTAAGATCATTGAGGCATTAGAGAAAAGAAACAAGAAAGAAAAATGATGTTTTTACTAAATTGAAAATTGCAAGGTGAAAACTGTATGAGGTTGCTAACAGGACTCTCTTGGGTTTTTTTCCCTGCTGTGCTTGTGTAGACAGGATGTTTTAGCAATCCTGGTGCATGTGCAAAGTATCTTGGCTTATCTCACTCAGATCTTCTTTCGAACATAGAGGTATTCTTTAGCCAGTTTCTACATAAGTTTTTAAAGACATCATTCAAGGTTGTACCATTGATTTCAGTCTGGACATGTTTGCTGGGATGACAATGACATAATACATGGAAAACCAACTGAAGCTGTTGGGGTGTCATTTGGTTACATGTCAACATATGATGAAACCAAGGTAGATAAATGCTCATCCTTCGGTCTTGCAAATTTTAGTCAAATTATATAACTGTAAAAGGGGGGAAAAGAAGAAAAGAAAATTTTTCTCTTGGTGTTAAATTTTCTGTTTGTCATATTTATGGTGAATAAATGGAGAGAAATTTTATTGCATTGCTTTCTATACTTTGATAAAGTGTTTACAAATTCAGTTGATTCCTTGTCATTTCTTAGCTGTTCGGTAGTTATATCTGAATAGATTTATTTTCAGTCTGACTTCTTCTCTAAATTTTGTTGCTCTGTCGCAGAAATTTTTTGATTTCATGCAAAGTTCCTTTGTTTCATTTCCAAAAAAATCTGCAAATGGATATCTGTCAAGGGCGCGCTCCATCCACTTTTCAACTGAAGGTTGTGATTATTATATTTTTACTCATTCCTACTTTGTAGGCTATCAAAAGCTTTGTTTTCTTTTTTTATATTATCTGTGAGCTGTCTTTCCTTTTAGTCAAATTCCCCCGCTCAAGATATTTTACTGTCTGTGCTGGCAGCTGCTAGTTTACGTTTCCATGCAGTAGTCTAGTTCACTAAAAGGTCCAGAAGATAAAGTTAGAATCTGTTTACATATAGACACAAGTATCTACATATTGCGATAATATGATACTGGTTTTTAATATGCATGATCAACCATTTTTTTATTGTTTTTGTTGTTTAATTGACCAAAAATGAACAAAGAAATTATAATGAGAGTTATGTAGTTCCCTTGCTGCATTTTTTAGGTTTGGTTTTCTTGTGCATAATTATGTGATTCTACACTCTTCATTACTTGGTTCTTCTTGGCTTTGTTCCTCGTTATCATTATATGTCTGATGGCATTTCCCAATGAACATTTAGAATATAAATGGTGATGTAACATGGCGGACTGCTTTACCTGACATCTGACTTGTTTCTAAATTTCAAGCACTGAAAGAAGAATCTCAGCTTCCAAATGTTTCATCAAGTCTGTTACCGTCTATCCAATTAAACCATGTGCTGGATTTGGTGTAGACCGTTGGCCTCTTTGCTGTACAGGTGAATTTTTGTCTTCCATGCACCCTTAACATCAAATACTTAGTGTATCGATATCCAACATAGACATCCCCAAATTCCTTCTTCAGAGTTGTCTGACATCATACATTTGCAATAAAGCATAGTCAACAAGAGCAGTGATGATCTTAGTGCCAACACGTTCAAAGTTTAGTATATAACTTCATGTAGTTAGAGGAAAACCTATGGATGTGAAATGAGACCTATTGAACATTAAAAAAAAAAAGTATTCAGGAGAAAAGATAGCTGCAAGATTCGAAGTGATCTCAAAAGCTAAATAACATGTGATCAAAAATAATCTTTTATTGGCTCATGGTCAGCTTGTCGAGTTTGATGGAGACAGGAGCACAGACAATGGGTGTTTAAAGTTAATCAATCATAAGAGATTAAAGGAAAAAAATAAAATGAAAATGAAGAAGTTAACGATATTGGATCAGTAAATTCTTCTTTTAAAGTTTTTATATCTTACATATCACCTTATTTTTGTTACTGCCTGGAAACTAATATAATAGTCTGGGGGAATTTGACTCTTATTAGTTGGAGTAGTGGTACATCACCACATCTGTGGCATAGAACTGAAAGTTATTTCATCCCTTCCCTGTGAATTCGTCAGGTCTGTTGCATGATCAGGAATGGCTTCTTAAAAGTCAAACTGATGAAACTCTTACCCAGAAGAAGGTGAATTGCTTACCTTTCTGCAATTCACAATTATAATTCAATTTTTTATTCTAATTTTTCCATTGTTCATCTGTTTTCTGTATTGAACATGAAGATTAATGAAGTAATAGCAAGCTCCGGTTATAATTTTCTCATTATTTGCCATGTCTACACTATTAAAAGTTGGTAAGCACTTGCCACTATGCATGTGCTTTATGAAGAACACTACTGCTTTTCATCTGTTCGTCTCTTAATAAGAATAATCTTCTTTTGAAAAAAAAAAGAAAAAGAGTGTGTGCTTTTGAAAAAAAATAAAAAAAAGTGTGTGTGTGTGGGGGGGGTGGGGGGGGTGGGGGTGTGTGCAGGTGCAGGTGGGTGGGTGTGTGTGTGCATGCGTGCATGCAAGATCAAGTTTTAATCCATCCAAATTTTATTTGTAGATTCCAGAAATGTCCATCATTAGTACTTATATTGACCTCAAGCAAGAAATATTATTTGTAGAGCCAACACGTTGTAAAGATAAGTTGCTGATCAACCCAAAACCAGATTCCTATAATGGCAATATGGAAGATGTTGATCTGCAAGGCCAGAGGTAATCTTAAACTCATAATTCTTGTTGAATCTTTTTAAGGTGATATGCTTGTCCACATATATTATCTTCATCAGGTAATATATTTTAGTCAAACCATTATTCTGAAAGTCATAACATAATGGTTGTTTGCTAATTATTAGATATGAAGCCCACTGTTACGCAAATGAAGTCAACTTATGGTTTAGCAAAGCAATTGGTCGACCTTGTACTTTACTCCAATGTTTCAGCCCTAAATCTCGTGGTTGCATGAACAGGAGCAGAGGTGAAGGCATGTGCAGAGATTTGGATAGCAAATTGAATTTTACTAATGAAGCTCAATTCTTATCGATATCTGAGGAAAGCATATCAGATCTCAACAGCAGATTAAGCTTAACTATGTTCTCTGATTCCTTTTCTACCCTTGAAGTATCTAAGCATGCTTTCAGTGTAAACATATCAACTCCCAATTAGTTAAAGAGTTTGATCAGTTTTGGTTCTTGGTTTGAGGACAAAAAATAAATGAATATGAATAAAAGGAATTATTACGGTGATTTCTTGTTGTTGACATTATTGCACTTTGCTGTAAAGGTCAGAATCTGAATGATCAAAAAATGTGAACATGAGCAGATAAAATTTATTAAGCCACATCTATGTATATCTTCTGAAGATAAATAATGTTTAGCATCTGGTACTTATTGCATCACTCTACAGCTTTCTTTTGATTGTTGATTGAAATTCATTCGGCATCTTTTGTTTCTAATTTTCACGTGGTTTGTAAAATTTGTAGAAGCAGATGCAAAAAAAAGGCACTCACGGAGCACCCATTCAAGTCAATCCTAAGAGATTTCAGCTCAAACTTGTTGTATCTGGAGGTGAACCATATGCCGAAAATGGATGGAGAAACCTCAAGATTGGAAACAATTATTTTACGGTAAGTCCTGCGGTACCTTAATAGTAGCCACTTTTATTTTGGTTGAATTAAAAACCCAAGGTTTTAGCTTATTTCTGATATGGACATCTTAAGCCTTTCAACATGTCATGATGTAACAAACATTACCATCAGTTGTATGTTTTATCCGCTGCCTGTGTATTATTGAGGTTTCCTGCTTTCTCCGGCCATAATCTTGCCAAAAAAATAGAAAATGAATTGGCACAAGTTCTTGTTGCACATTGACAAAGAACATGGAATCTATTTTCTTTTAAATGGCCAACATTTCATTAGGTCCTTGTGAACCATAGTAGTAAATCATCTCTGTCGGTGTATTTTACTCAGTTTTGCTTCATTGTCCAGTCCTTAGGTGGATGCAACCGCTGCCAAATGATCAATTTTTTTCATGAAGATGGACTAGTGCAGAAGTCAAACAAAACATTGGCTACTTTAGCATCATACCGGAGATCGTAGGTAAGTGATATTAGTCATCCTACTCAAACGTTCATCGTTCACCACTTAATTTAAGTTATTGAAGTAGTAAAACGTAGACATCATTTTCTGTTTTCTGGTGTACGTGGAATCAGGGAAAGATTTTGTTCGGCATATTGCGGAGAAACGATATCACCGAGCTGGACACCAATTCCTAACTTGAAGTGGGACAAGAAATACTTGTGAATGTGGAGTAAAGTATACACATGGAACGAAAAAAGAGACCAGTGACTTGCAGCAGCAAATGCAGACACAAATACAACCCAGAAGAATGGGATATACAGTATAACACATAAAACTAGGAAGTTCCCCACAGCTTGAAAGTGCTTTTTCTTTTCTCTGTGGATACTCTATTTTTATTCCCAAGATTGATTTGATCCTATACGAATAACCCAGCTACAAAAATCATCTAAAGAATCATTCCAAATTATGTAATCTAATAATTAAATTAAATGTTAAAAGTGCCAATTAAACAAGTGTTCATGTAGTTGTATTATGGTTCATTTAATTTAATTAATTAAAATCCTAATAAAAAAATTTGACGTAATAAAAAAGTTCTAAATCTATTAATTAAGAGAATTCCCTATGGTCCCGAAATTTTGGGAAATTATGTGGTTTAAAATACAAATCATTGTCATTTTCTTCAGAAAGTAGAATGTTCCAATTAAGGCCCACATATTTCTTGTTTCTTGACCAAAGGGCTTGGACTCTTTCTCTTCTGCCTTTCTACCTTTACATGGCTATCATTCCTTTGTGGAATGTTGACCATTCCATTTGAAGCCTAGCCTTTCTGGGTTAGTAGAAATTCTTGACAAGAAGAGAACTAATTTCAAATAAATAATCATGGCTCTCTTCTCTTTTTGAAACAGTTGACAAGATCCAACCTCAATTATGTGTAACTAATGGGAAAAGAAACTTCTATTTTCAAGCACGACATGTTTACAGGATTTGTGTCAGGAGGCCATCATATACTCATACTTCTCTCACAAAATGTTAGAACCAAAATAAAAGTAGAAGACATGGATGTGAGGGAAGTCAGTCTTATTAATTAAAGAGTTGGTTGATGAGAAAAATGTAGGTGAACTACCCTCTGACTTGACCAGTTGATACTTCTTGACCTGGTAATACAATTGAGTCAATTCTTTCTGTACTTGGAATAAACTTGGTCTATATTGTGCATCACCCGGCAGAGAAGAGATCGATCGGTATATGCTTACTGTTAATTATTTGAATATTGCTTCGTATGGTGATCAACTTTTGGCTGCTGTCTTTTCTTGTTATAGATACAAAACAATGAACCATTATCCTTCTGGTCAAGTAATATGTGCTAGAAAGATGGCCCAAGAAACTTCATTGGTAAAAGGTAAGAGATCGATTGAAAATTCCTCGCCAGGGTTCAAGAGTTTCCAAGTTGCATGATGAAATTTTGATGACAGTGATGATACATAGACAATCTTAGTATACCGAATTATAATTAATACACAATAAATTAAAATTTTTATTTTTTAATTTTTAAAATTTTAAAAATATAAATAATATTTTATATTTTTAAAATTTATTATTTTTTATATAAAAAATGTATTGAGTCGGAGAAATATTATTTCTCTCCTCGTAACAATAAGTTTATTTCTCACAAGATTTAGATAAAATGTTTGTGTTCTCACCTCTGTTGATAAAGAATTAAACATGGGCCAATTCCATCTTGATAAATTCTGCATACACAGACAATGTTTTAGGTAAGTCAAACTTCGACGAGTCAATAGGATTGAAATGCTTGCCAAAACACAAACCATTTTTTAAAAAAAAAAAAAAAATAAAGGCATTAACAGCACTGCTGCTGGTGAGTGGCCATTTCAGACTGAATTGATGCACGAGAAAAGTTGGTTTTTCTCCTGGTCAAATATTATACACTACTTCTAGAAAGATTTCGCTTTGTTTGATTTTTCACAAAGTAAAAAAATCTGAGAACATGCTTATATAATTCAATGATAACATTTGATTACAGTAGAAAAATTGCTTAATTAGAATAGAATTTTCCTGTTTCAAAGCTTTGAATTCCCTGTAATGTTTTTAAAATCAATCAATTGGTTAGGACATTAATTTCACACGAAAGACAAAAGATGATGCCAAGATTTTGTCATGGATTGGATACACATTCATGGTTTCTTTACCATCTCAAGTAAACTAAACATAAGAAATAATCCACAAGTTTCATTGACTTCCTCTACCATCATCAGCCAATTAATAACCACGACACAGCTTCAATTTTCAAACAACGTGCCTAGTAAGAATTGCACTCCTTTTACAGATAACAATGACAGTCATAATTATCGAATTAATTAGCCATGCATGCACTTAATACAACGATGTGATTATCTTAATTAGTAGGAGCCTCCTCTACAAGAAATAATAAATACTACGTAGAAAACTTTGGTAGGGTAAAAAGAAACAAAAAAAAAATTCTGATGTAAAATTAAAAATAATCATAAAAAATCATGAAATCCATTATATATTTATTTTCTTCTTATTCACTTAATAATCACACACCTAAACTAAATTGAGATTAAATAATTTTTAAAAAAAAATCACAAATCATGAAGCAAATATTTAATTTTCAAAAATGGCAGCGGCTTCCTATTCTAATTTAATTTTCTCCTGTATACATGTTCATGGTCCACTATAATATGCCACCGTCCGCCAAAAAAGCAAATGAAATTGAACTTTCAACTAAAACCCAATTATTATTTTGTATATTTCCAATCAATAACAAATCAAATACATGTATTGGGACAATGCAATGGAGAGAGCAATTGATTGAAAGCAGCTTTTGAGATCAATATTTATCCATAGACACAGAAAAACAAAGAAAGTACTAAAATATACTGGTAATATTCTGTTAAATATATTGATTTGGCGCCAGGATGAGTAAAGAATGAGATAGGTTTGATAGGATATGTTTTCAGAACTTTTAAGTCCTTCAATACCAATTAATACATATAGCTAACAAGTACTTAGATTTTTTCCAATATTTTTAATGTTTCGGCTCTTCATGGTCAATCAATTTGATAGCGGGAGTCAAGGCGGACGACTTGACTTGGACAAAAAAAAACCAACTCTCGTAAGACTTCTTCTTTCTACATAATTAAAGAAGCGACGGTGCAAGACTTCAAGCTAGCTCGTGCAATAATACTGCAGAAAAAAGAAAAGAAACGATAGGGTTTGTATCGAGATTTCACGATGAGCAGCCAAAATCCTGCCAGTTACAAGGACGATGAAGCGGATCAACTTCCAGGGTTTCGGTTTCATCCTACAGATGAAGAACTTGTAGGGTTTTATCTTCGCAGAAAAGTTGACAAGAAACCAATCAGTATCGAGCTTATCAATCAGATTGATATCTACAAACATGATCCGTGGGATCTTCCAAGTATGAGCTTACTGATCAGTTTAGCTATTTGTTGATTTCGTTTAATTTTCTTCAGTATCTGTGATCTTCAGGCTAATTTAATTTTAGTAATTTATGGATCAAAACGATCTTAAGAGATTGGTTTAAAGGCTTAAATGGTTGTTTATGAATCCCGATTTCGATGTGTTTTTGTTTTTTTTATTTTCTCTTGGTTAAAAGGCTTAAGTTTGGAATTTTCGTAATTTTTTTTTTCAATTTGTTATTGTTATTATCAAATTGTTTTCTAAAATTTGCAGAGAATAAGCTCTAGAAGATGCAACCAAATCTGCTTCCTTTTATCAGCTTTGATTATCAAATGAACACCAGAACATATATGGGATATTTTCATGCAAACCTTTCACAATAATTTGAACAAATATAACATTACTTGACATAATTAACCCTAATTTCTTTCACACACAAGAACTTAATTAGAGTTTGATCTTTATAAAGATAGGTGTAATTTAGATGTCTTCGTGGCTTAATCTTTTTGGGAATTTCCATGCATACTTTTAGTAATCAAAGCTTAAAACTGACACTTGCGATCATGCAGAAATCAACACTACACCTGACAAAGAAGGATACTTCTTCTGCAAAAGAGGGAGAAAATACAGAAACAGTATAAGACCAAATAGAGTGACAGGGTCTGGATTTTGGAAAGCTACCGGCATCGACAAACCTGTCTATTCTGTCGGAGGAGAAGGCCGCGACTGCATTGGACTCAAGAAGACGCTTGTGTACTACCGTGGCAGTGCCGGAAAAGGGACCAAAACTGATTGGATGATGCACGAGTTTCGACTGCCTTCCAACGATGATCGCAACATCAATACAAAACCAACTACGCAAGAAGCGGTAAGTGAAAGTTTATGAGGATCAGCTTTGAATTCAATACTTCTATAACAGGATTAGTTAACTGCATTTGTGTTGGGGAGTGGTTATGGTATATGTGGGACTTGGAACATGGAATGTTAGACTTTAATTTAAATACAATGCAAACTAAAATTTTCGAGCCTTTCTGGATTTGAAACCTTGAATGTTAGATTTGAAATTTTTATCAACGCTTCTGTTAGCATAGGTTGAAAATTTGTGACATGACCAATCTGATATGAAATTAAATTAACTCAAGATAATAACCTGATTATTAATCTTGTTTGTATCATGTTACTTTGTAATAATCGTGTAAAATGCAAGTTTAGAGTTTGAAACATGAAATTTTATAACGTAATAATCATGTAATATTAATTCATTTATGATCTAATAAATTTATGCCATATTTGTCATATTTAAAATATGTATATACATTAAGTTTTTTTTTTTGAATTATTGCTAATAAATAAGTTTATTCAAAAATAAATAAATAAACACTTTTTTTAAAAAAAATTTAATTATATTTGTTATATTTTAAAAAATATTTAGTTATATTTAAACTTAAATTGATTGCTATACGAGTACTTAAATTTTTTTTTTTTTTGTACTAATTATTAACATGTTCAAAGAATTAATAATATATCTTAAAAAATGACACTATTACAATCTTCGATCAATTATTGTCGAATTAATGTTGTCAATTTTTAACACAATAAATGAACAAGTTATATTCATATTGATCTAAAATATCATTATATTTTTGTTCAATAATGTTAAGAAAATAAATTCTTATATAAATTATTCATACAAAACTGACTGTAAAATTATAATATTGTCGTATATTTTATGTATTTTTTTTTCACTTTCATGTACTTTTGTAACTATAGCACTAATAATATTTATTTGATTCTAAGAGAGAGCACAACAACTCGACCCAAATTATCTCCCTTACTTGATAGTAGCCAACCCCCATTTTGTTGCTGACAATATCTTCATTCTGTACACTAATTCCTTCGTGGAATCGCAGGAAGTATGGACTATCTGTCGAATCTTCAAGCGAAACGTGTCGCACAGAAAGCACACGCCAGATTGGAGAGAGCAATCATCTGTTAAACGTCAATCAGCAACGGAAATACCAAGCTCTAATAACATCGCATATAGCAAGGAATCTAACAAACGGGAAGCATACATCAGTTTTGAAGCTCCTGTTATTCATCATCAAAGCAATAAGCTCAACAAAACCGCAGCAATCGATCATATCAACGAGATAAACCAGTTTACTGCAGAGCAGTTGAGCAGCAGAATAGCCAATAATCCCCAATCTGTGGCATCGTCTTCAAACTGTCCAATTCCAAATGCACATGGAAATGATCCTGAGTTGTTCACGTATGAGAACTGGGATGAACTCAGGTCGGTTGTAGACTTTGCATTTGATCGTCCTCTTCAGTAGACATATATACACATACAGTTGTGTAATTACATACTTTTTAAATGGAAGTTTGATAGGTTTGTTTTTGATAGTATATTAGCTATAGACGTGTAGGAAAATTGTGTTGGTATGTATACAGTTTGTATGCTCTTTAATTACATATGGATGTTCCACGAACGTAAATTCCTTTTTGTTAAGTTCTCCCTTTGTTATTTTCTTATGCTTGAAAGATCCTCAAGGATCTCAACTACAAGACACAGGAAAATTATTAATAAAGAAAAACAGAAATTAAGTACGGACCTGCTGAAATAAGAAATATATTGGACTCGACAGAGGAAGAAGCCCCCGAGGGAAGAAGCAGCGGAATGTTTAGCGGAATGCATGACGCATTACGGAATAGGATTTGAGAGTAGTACGTACAAGATGGTTCGGGTGTACGAATTTGGGGCTGAAGTTTACACTTTAGGCTCAAATTCATGGCGACAAATCTCAACGCCGGTTTGTTTTTGGCCAATAAGTGAACAGGAGTTTGAAGAGAATTCTCTTCCGGAATTTGAGTACCAACCACATTATAGACAGTCTGGGTCGATTAATTTGAAGGGATTTTTGGTTGTGGTTAGTTTTCCATCTGATAAACACAGAGAGATATGACAGTTGAACGATTATGACAACAAAGATTGAAAAAGATCTAAAATTCTATGTGGTTTATTGCAACATTGGTTTGATTTTTGAAGCTTACAGGCTTAGGATATTGTTTGTTGTTGATCTGAAAACGAATGATATTTGGTACGTGCATTATGCTTGCCAGGATATATGAACAGGAATTTGTCAGGTTATGCGGGGAGCGTTGGTTTCTCTCAGAAACTTCGGCAGTCCAATTTCGGACAACCGAATTGCAGGAGTGGTGTTTTCCAAAGAAGATAGTTTTGCAGACAGACGGTAAGGTTTATGTTTCTCCCTAGACAAACATGGCATTGCAGTTAATTTGATCATATTCATACAGATACACGACCATAAAGTATTAGCATGTTCGGAAAATGTACGTTCTTTTAGGTCTTAATTTGCCATAATAAAATTGCCTAACTATAAAGAGCAGAAATGAAGTTATGGTGTGTACTTGACCCCAAAACTTAAAGTGAATTTTAAGTGGACAGCCAAATATAAGTATTATTAATATAATAAAATTATTTAATTAATAAAATAAAAAATATATATTTATTAGTTAATGAATAAAAAAATTAAATAAAAAATTTTATTAATTTTTATTATATTAATTAAATAATAAATTTTTTATTAATTTTTTTAATTATTATTAATAAAAATATTTTTTATTTTATTAATTAAATAATTTTTTAATATTAACAATATAAATATTAATATAATAATAAAATATAATAATAAGAATATTATACTTAAAAAAAAATTTTCAAACTGTAATTTAGAATGATTTTTTTTTTGTTATAGCTAGGAGGGTACATTGGTCATTTTTGTACTAAAAGGATCCAAAATTTAAAAGATTTGGAAATGGAGTCACTCTTCGACTTTGCTCGTCTTTCTCATTTTTTTCCGTCTCTAAAATCAAAGAAGAAATTACCTCTCTTCGCCATCGCTGGAACCTGGAAGTTTTTGTACTTCTAATAGCTGAAAGGTAAAGTATCCAATCTTGATCTGTTCCTTTTTTTATAAACCCATTTATCTATTTTTTTTCTCCTCCATCTTTAATCTCATTGAATCAATCCATCTCAAAGTCTTGACGTTAATCTTTTCTCTTCTGTAAAACAAATTATAACCCCACTTTTACTTACTCAATATCCAAGAATTTCGTAGCATTGCTTGTTAATCAATAATCAGTAGCAAATTCCTGCTCAAAATACAAGCTTTGCTTATCCATGTCAATGTGATATACTCAAATTTAATTTTACTGAAAAATGTTAATATAAGACGTAAAATACATAGTTGAAGTGTTGATATGAACTGGGTAATTGTTTTTTGTTACTATTATTAATCATCTAGTTAAAAGTTTCAATTTTTGTAGCATTTTGCTGATCAGATGGTGCATCGACATTGGATTGCTTTGTTTGTGGTGTTCTCGTGTCTTGTTGGAGATTTAGATGCCAGTGCTGGTGACGCTGATCCTCATTACCGGTAGATTTGTTGATTTTCTTGTTATTTCTTTGTATAAGGTTTTATAGTTTGTAGCTTTAATTAGAAGGAGATTTACTGTGCTTCTTCCGTTGAAATGTTTTTTAAGAATTTTGTGCTTTTGGCTCTGATTTTTTCCTTTCATAATTTCCTTTACATTTCAGCACATTTTGATTTGGTAGAATTTGTGTTTCACTTTGGAATTTCTTTATTACCTTGTTTTGCTCTGGATTAACAACCAACATTTCAGACTTGTCATCAATGTATAAAAGCCTACTTATGCCAAGTTAGGCAATTTGAGTTGAAGCAGAACATTTAACCAACCAGATAACTTGAATTTTAGCTAAATTGCTAAAGAACTGACTAAATGTTCGGCTGGACTAATCTAATAACTGGAGCATGGGGAGGATCTAGATGCTAGATTAATTAGTTGATATGCAAGAATTTTTGTTCGTCATATTCTTGATTTGCTTCACCAATATTAAGCAGGAGCCTTCTGGATATAATTGTTACTCTGTGGGAAACCCATTTAAGATACATTGATCTCGTAAAGGCTTTTTCTTCTGAGTTTCCAGACACATAGTAATTTGTACCTCTTGTCTTTGCGTCCTTGTTTCAACAGCTATGTGCCAATGTAGCTACTTGAAAGTAATCCACGGGATAATTCTTATGTGTTCCATCTTGGTTTTACAAATTTCTTGTCTGTTTTTAGGTTTAATAGTAGTTGAACTAGTGATGTATTTATGGGTAACTTGCTCTAGCGACTACATTATATGCATTTCTAATGAATTATGTTGTTTTATGCTCTTTTTATATCTATAAATTAATTTATTGTACTTGTTACTGACAATTGCCAATGGATTTATGATAGTCTAATATATGGAAGCAATTTGATTTTTTGACATTTTTCAAATTTTATAACATGGCATATTTTCAATTTTAGGGCTTGTGTTAAAACATGTGAAGCAACTGGATGTGTTGGGCAGAGATGCTTTCCACATTGCAAATTTTCTTCAAACGGTGCTCCCGTTGATGGTCCATGGTACATGCAAGAACCTCTTTACTTGCAGTGGAAACAATGGGATTGTCAAAGTGATTGCCGTTACAATTGTATGGTTAACAGAGAAAAAGAGAGAGAGGCACTCGGTCATGGACCTATTAAATATCATGGAAAATGGCCCTTCAAGCGTGTATATGGGATACAGGTTTGCATCTACCAGCTTTATGCATCATTAAAAACTTACTTTTGGACCTCTTTGACAATTTTTCTTACATTTCAAGTATTTTGGCTTGTTGTTTGTTCACTCAGGAGCCTGCTTCAATGGCTTTCTCTGCTCTCAACCTTGCAATGCATTTTCATGGTTGGCTTTCCTTTTTCATCCTTCTGTACCACAAGTTACCTCTAAAACAAAACAAGAAAGCATACTATGAATTTTCCTCTTTGTGGCATATCTATGAGCTTTTATCATTGAACTCCTGGTTCTGGAGTGCCGTTTTCCACAGTCGGTAAGCTTTTTTACTGTTTCATCATTTTGTGTGACAGATTAAATTGAGTGGCATATGTGTCATCTGAGTGGGTCCATCTTTAAATATTGGGCAATTAATTTCTAATTGACCTTTCCTTGACCTATTTGGATCTCACCCGCTTCAAGCTGAGATTGTAAAACTGTCAAATGGATTTGAGTTTGCACAGGATTAGAATCACCACATCTCAATGGCCAAGATACAGTTCTTTGTTGTCAATGGTATTTGGTTCATTATATCTTTTTTGTTTTTGTATTTTAACCAAATATTTAAAACTTAAAGAATATCTTGTAATAAGTTTAGCTTAAATACCTGATCACAAAATCGTGTAGCCTCTAAATTCTTCCCATCTTCCCATCACGCGTACAACATATCATTAAGGTTTTTATCTTTATTTTCAAGGTGGTAAAGTTAGCAATGTATCGTGCTAGATATTTCATTCTGAAAAAAAAGATAAATTAAATTAAATTCTAATGCTATATATGATTATTGCTAAGTTGATGTAACGGAAAAAAAAAAAAATAGCCCATTACTTTGCGTTGGTGTGACAACCAAGACAAGACTGCAACTCGTGAGACATAGAGTCCAAGATAAATGAGGTAAGATGAGGTGTAAAAGTCTCATATTGTCTTGTTAGAAAGGTTACCAGGCTCTTCTGGATGAAAATGCGAAAACAAACTTATATGGATCGGAAACGAGGTGAAGAATATTCTACTGTGTAGAGAAATAGGTTGTCACAATTAATATCATTGTTGAACCTACCGCGAGATGTTGGACAGATTTCACATTCTGCACTAGTGCTTGGCAGCCCAAAACTCTCACCACTACAATAGGCTCTTCCTAAAATCAGTATAGCAATTTCATTTTTTTGTTAGTTTAATTCATTGTTTTCCTTTTTTGTTAGCATGTTCATTTTCTAATGATTGTGCTAACTTCTAATTGGAATGCAGTGATGTGGACTTAACAGAGAAACTAGACTACTCATCTGCTGTGGCATTTCTTGGGTACTCACTCATTCTGGCCATACTAAGAACTTTGAATGTGAGAGATGAGGCTGCTAGGGTCATGGTTGCTGCTCCACTCCTCGCTTTTGTGACAACCCATATATTGTACCTCAACTTCTATAAACTAGACTACGGTATCAGATCTCTACTACTATATCTTTGTTTCTGAGTGATGTTCAAGCTAATCATTAGTGTCAAAGGTATCTTCTTAGTAGTTACATTACCGCAGGCCCCATAGAGACACCATTAACATAATATAATCACTTTTACCCTTTATGACTGCAACATTTAGTTTTGTCATGTTAGTGATATTAATCCGACAACTTCCTGTACATTTTACAGGGTGGAACATGAAAGTTTGTGTTGTCATGGGAGTGGCACAGCTTCTCATCTGGGCAATTTGGGCTGGTGTCACTCAACATCCTTCTCGCTGGAAGTTGTGGGTGGTTGTATTCGGAGGTGGCCTGGCGATGCTCCTCGAAATCTACGATTTCCCTCCATATTATGGATTCCTGGATGCCCATTCTGTCTGGCACGCGACAACTGTTCCCCTTACCTACATATGGTGGAGTTTTATCAGGGATGATGCTGAGTTCCAAACGATTAACATGCTTAAGAAAGCAAAGTAGCTAATTACAAATGTAAACTGTGATCTTGTTTTGCTCTGACCAGAATAGAAGCTACATGAATCGCATCAATTTTTTCTTTTTTTCAGTTTGCTTAGTTTGGAACTCCCTTTGAGTGAAAGACAATCACTATGCAGAGAAGGGATTTTGATATGAAATTATAGTTTCACCTGGAAACTAAATATTTGATTCATTGTAAATGCGACCTGAGTTATATCCTTATGACTTTCATCCGTTGTAGTCAATTGTTTGATTCCTGTATACATATAAACAAGGACAGTTGCAGTTTTGTATGCATGCAGTAATTTTGCCTCAAATTTTTACTTTTCTCGAGTTAGGGCTATTAATCTAACAAGATTCTGAACATCATTACAGGGTAGACCATGAAAGTTTGCTTCATGGTAGTGGCTCAGCTTCTAATCTGAGCAATTTTATTCTCGTTTTGGGAGCTAGGTTTCCTGTCACTTCATTTTGTAAATTCCTACATGCCGACTCGCCCGGTGACAGCCTTTAAACCCCCTGGCCTACATTTGGTGAAGGTTTTATCAGCCTTTCAAAAATGAAGCAGAGTTTTCATACTCCCCGGGTGACAGCAATTAAGCCCCCTTGCCTACGTTTGGTGTAGGTTTTATCAGCCTTTCAGGAGTGAAGCCGAGTTTTAAACTTATTCAAGAATAGATTTTACACCAATAGAAGCTGCATAAATTACTTTCTTTTGGCCTTTTTATATTCCGAGTTTGAACTACCGTTTGCGTGAACGACCATTTGTTTGCAGAGAACGGCATTACGGGTTGGCATGCATGTTTGCACGTCGTTGTTGGACTTATTTTCTAATATATGTTTGACAAAAATGGCGACTAATCACACTGATCATAGTTGTAATCAATATTTCTTCCCAATATTTGTTCTTTTGCATGATGACACGTAAAAGTTCGCCATGTGCGCAGAAGCATCCAAGCCGGCCTTACCTTTGTCTTATGTCACCTGTCCCACCAAACCTAAATTTTTTCCCTTGCCTTTATTTAATTCTTCCAGTTTCTATTTCTTTTTCCAGTATCAAGTTTTCTTCTTCACTTTCCTCTGTTCATTTTGCTCTGATCTCCATGCTTTCCAAGAAGCAAACTGTTACCACTCCATGGATTGAGAAGGAGAAATACCCCAAAATCAAGGAGACACAGACAAAACTCATGTTCAACTCCCACTTCAGATACTCTATCGTCTGTCTTGTCTCTTTGACTGCATGGTTTCTAGTTCTTTTCTTATGGCTTCCAGCCTCAAACCCTAGACACATTATTGTCAAAACCCAACAGCAAAATCTCAAACCCGTTAACAAGAATCAAAAACAACAGCCATTCTCAGTTTACGTTTACAATTTGCCCTCAGAATTCAACCTCGGCCTTCTTGAAGACTGCAAACACTTAAACGTGTACACCGACATGTGTCCTCACGTGGCAAACAACGGCCTCGGCCAGCCGCTTTCTGATATTGCCTCCGTCGGCTCCGGCTGCTGGTTCGCCACTCACCAGTTCATCGCCGAGATGATCTTCCATGCACGCATGGAAAACCACCCGCTTCGCACGTGGGATCCTTCCCGCGCCAACCTCTTCTATGTTCCGTTCTACGGCGGCCTCCACGCGTCGAGTAAATTCCGGGAGGCTAATCTCACGGCTCGCGATGAGTTAGCATTCAGATTGGTCAAGTTCCTCCTGTCACAGCCGTGGTGGCAGCGCCGTAATGGTGAAGATCATTTGCTTGTCCTGGGGAGAACTGCATGGGATTTCATGAGGTCAGAAACGGGGCCTGACTTTGGAGCCAATTCTCTCCTAAACTTGCCACGTATGCAGAACATGTCGGTGCTGACCGTCGAGAGAAACCCTTGGGGAAGATCTAACCAGCACGGCATCCCTTACCCGTCTTATTATCACCCGTCCACTTCAGACCAGATGCTTACGTGGCAGCAGAAAATGAGACTATCCAAACGGCCCCACCTTTTCTCTTTCATCGGTGCGCCGAGAAAGGGCGTCGAAAAAGCCGCGATTCGAGACGAGTTAATAAACCAATGCGCTGAGTCAACCCGGTGCAAGCTACTGACATGCAAGAGCGGAGACGGAGCAAACAACAAGTGTTATTCACCCAGTGAAATCCTCGCAGTCATGTCCGGTTCCCGGTTCTGTCTGCAGGCACCGGGTGATTCATTCACCCGGCGGTCCACGTTCGACTCGGTTCTGGCGGGTTGCATACCGGTGTTCTTTTCGCCGCACACGGCGTACACCCAGTACGCGTGGTATTTGGCGGAGGATCCGAAAGAATATTCGGTTTATATAAATGGGGAGAAAAGGAAGACGATAGAAGAAGAGCTGTTGAAGATTCCGGAAGAGAGAGTGGAGAAAATGAGGAATAAAGTAATTGATTTGATTCCGAGCGTAACGTATAGGCATCCAAATGCAAGTGGCCAAGTTGAGTTTGAAGACGCTGTTGACATTGCACTAGCCGCATTGGCAAATCATGTTCAGCCGAAGTTGGGTAGCCAAATAGTGTAATATTAATGTTAATGTGTATTTTGTTACACGTTTATTGAGGTGAGATAGACGTTCGTGAATTATTACGACATCGTTTTATTGTTCAATTATGTAATTATTTATATATATATATATATATCCTAAGTATACACGTCACAGTCCCACCAGCATGTATCGGACAAAATATTATATGTAATATTTGATTAAAAAAATGCATTAATTTAATCATTTTTGTCACGTCATAAAACCCCGAATTCTAACTGTCTATGATGTTGCTCTACGTCATTAGCCAAGGAAAGCACAGGGCAGCTCTGCAAGGTCCAGTATGCGCCAACTCCACGCACAGATGTGCACTCTCGACTGACTTTCATCCTTAACGATGTTCTTACAAATGTCCATGACCACATGTCTATTAAACCATAACACGTACTTATTATTGTTACCCTTCCCTTCTCTAAGTATGTAATCAAAGCTAACAGACTTCCCTTCAATCATATCACAACTTAAGGGGGGGGGAAAAATTAAAAAAAAAAAACCAACCAACCAACAGCAAGTACTTCTTCTTGGATGTTGACATGCGCGAATGTGATAAGAGCGCACAAAAATACAGCTGTCATTGATTAAGAATTACCTGATGATGTTTGCTCGGATGAAATGCCCTTTCACTGAAGAACCTTGAAGGAAAATACTACCCGCCGTCGAGCATTAATGCAACAACGCATGGGAAGAATAGCACACAAACAACAATATGATATGCTAGCCCCTAACCCAAAGACTCAAATTTAAGAGCAGATTTTCTTTTATTTCCTCGGAAACGATTTAAAAAAAAAAACAAACAAACAAACAACAGAATGAGAAAAAAGAATACAAAAATAACCAAAATTCATTAAGAAAAACACAGGATATAGAAATTGTCTCAATGTGTACTTTCAGGAGAATGATGTATCCGACTTAAAATTACCGACTCAGACTCATTTGAACCAGGCATCAAAACTCCAGATAGTTTTGTGGAACCATCCGAAAAAATTAAAGTACTACTAGTCGCATCAGCACACGCTTGCCTTTCCTCGGCATCATGGACTGAATTATTGCTTTTTGTCTTGCATATCTCATATACATTTTCCCCATCACTAGGTATAACAGCTGCATCCTGTGATGCATTATCAAGAGATGGAGGGTGATCTCCATCTACTGCGTCCTCCGACATCACCGGCTCAGAAACCATCTCATCTGTCTTATTCCCATTAAGAACTGGTACAGGTTCCCCAGACCTCTTAGGAGTAGAATCTTGATCACACACTTCCAAATTTACCTGAGGGGTAGGAATGTCATCCTGCACTGATTGAGGTGTTAAAACCGGCTCCTCTATTGTCTGCTTACTATCAGCATGTGAAACGGCTTCAAATTTCTCATGATCTGAACTTAAAATTAGCACGGTCATCATTTCTTTATCAGAAGCCATGACTAACTCCTCTGTTTGCTCCACATTGCAAAGAGAACCGCCTTGCTCCACTTTCTCAAGATTAATTGTGGGCGCGATATCTAATGTCCCACAGTTCACAATTGGTAAGCCACTCATCTGCATCCTCTGTTTCTTGTAGTGGTCCATTGCTCTCTGCAGATGAGAAATGACAACGTCAGCAAAAGGAAAAAAAGACGGAGCACTTCAACATTCTTAAGTTCTGAAGTAAAAAAATGGATTAATGTTATCTATTGGATTTTAACATTCAAGTTGTGTTAAGAAATCAGTTATAATAAGAGTCATAGTGATGCACAAAATATGTTACAAAGAGTGCAAATAGCTACAAAATGGCATGTCTAGCCTGATGCAGACTTCTTTTAATCCAGTTATAAGTTCAATATTTGTTATTTAGTAATGACAGCACAGAAATATCTTGATGACAATTAAAAAATGGAATTCAAAGCAGCCAAATGAGCCTTTTAATGTAACAATAATGTAACAATATGACTACCACACAGTGAAACATTCGGTGAAGTTATAAAATACTGATTAAACTCAAGTAGTAATAAGAAGAATAGATCAAACATGTCAAACATGTTTTGACCATCATCATCAGGACACAACCGCCAATTTAGACTGAAAAATCTCCATGCCTCTTCAAATGACTGCAATATTATGTTGACTAACTTGTAAACACACTAAAAATGTTTCACCTCACACAACACCCCCCCCCCCCCCCAAAATCTGGATCTACATTACTTGTTTACCATAAAATTACCTGAAAAACAGAATCATTTGCTGCAGGGAAAAATGGGGGACTTAACAAGGTTTTGGAACTTTTTGGAACTGCTCTTCCACCATCCTATAGGAATACAAAAGCAGAAAAATTATCTGAAAAGACCAATAAAACTATAAACTAATGAGTTTGTGTACAGACCGACAGAGAAAAGCAGAGTTGCCTTGGATACTATACCTTCAAATTTACAATTATAGCAGTTTCTTCGTCAACAGTTTCAATCTGATCCATGTCAAGCAAGTTCATACACCGGCCATACAACTCTGAACCAGCAAGTTCCAATGAAATGTCAAGCCTAGAAAGATAAGCACAGCAACGGCGAGCAAAATTATCCTCACTTGAAATTTTAGAAGGATCAGGTGTCTCGTCACAGGAAGTTTTGGGTGAAAGTTTCAATGGTTCTTTTGCAGTACTGCTGGGTCTTGTTTCAATGTCTTTTTCCTGACTCCCTTGATTATTTTCATAAGGAGTCTGTTGAACCGTCTGCCTAGCCAAAACATCATCTAAAGGGGCCTGCACAGGGTGGTCCTCCTTCTGGGATGTAGAAGGCAAGTCCATATTCACATCACCATTTTCTCCTTTCCATACATCGCCACTGGTTTCCCATCCGCGTCCATTCATCGGATGCCTATTCTGGTCCCACTCAGCCCCGCCATAGAGGTGTGGTTCATCCCTATAACCACCATTATTGCCATCCCATCCATGCAAGTGAGGAGGGCCTGATCCATCCATCATATTTTGCCACCCAAGAGGACGCATATGACCAGGGAACCTGTCAGCATCATGCATATGATAAGGAATTCCAGAGTGATTCATTTCCATTGGGGGTCTAACAGTAAAAAGAGGAGGAGAAGGGAATTGTGACATCATTGCTGGATAACCTCCATGAGGTGGCCCATGTTGGAAATGCATGAATCCATTTGGTACTGGTGAGGACCAATTGGGAGGACCTCTCCATGCATTTCCTTGACCTCTTCCCACATTGGGATCCCCACTCCTCCAGTAACGGGCACTGATGTTAACCCTGCCATCTTCTTCCATTGAACCCATAAAAGAAGGACTGCCAACCCCAGCCCTGAAACCAGATGGGGGAGGTAATGAAGAAGATGAATTGTTCTGACTAGTTCTATTGTAATATAATAGATCCATTTGAGAAGACTCATCCACTGGAGGTTTCTCCAAAGGTAAGTCCCGAGTTAGCCTGTCCTCATTAGCAGACAATTCTCTAGAACCAATACTGCTCCTCCGTCCACTTTCTTCAATGTCAAGACTCCTCCTAGTACTAGTTCTGTTCATGTATCTACGGTCAAGACTTGTTGAAGAAGGAGATCTTTCCGCCAAGCTCACGGGCGAAGCTTTTGAACTAGAAAACCTCTCAACTGATAACTCCGCTAAATGGCCATCATCCACTTTAGTGGGTCTTTCCATAGATCTATACTTAGAACCTCTATCCAATGCTACCGAAAGAGCAGTTACCTCCTTTGACGAGATTGCTTTTGACCTCTGTTCTGTCGCAAAATCTCTGTATTTCAAATCTTCCTGCTTTATATGTCTGTAACCCATGTTTATAAAAAAAAAAAAAAAAAAAAAAAAAGGGTTATCCCAAATTACCATTAAACTCAAAAAAAGTGAACACAATACAAAAGGTGCAGATTACAAATGCTGACTGCTGAAATCACTCGGTAAGCAAAGAATTTGAGAGGAATAACTAATTGAAGATATATTATTGATTAACATGACAGTTCTAGCTATATACTTTGATCAAATTACGAGAAATCGAGAATATAAAAGGACACCTGTACTCATCTGTGCCACCATGTGAACTGGTGCTGGGAGAAGTCCTCCGTCTGTTGTTATTAACAGTAGACTCTACATGGGCTTGACGTGACTGAGACCTTCCCCTATCTGCATCTGACTCAACTCTGCTACTGCTCAAAGATTTATTTTCCAAGTCAGAATAGTGTGCTCTGATTCCTCTAGATTTAGTGTCAGTGCAATCACCACATTCATCTGGGGATCTCTTTGTTCCCCTGATATCTTTGTATTTGACACTCCAGTCATCAAGGTGTGAACCATCACTGCCAAGATCTCTGTCACGATCATGGTCAAGATCGCGATATCGATCTCGACCACGGTTTCGGTCCCGCTCTCGATCATGATCACAACAGTCACGATCTCGATCTAATTCACGATCTCCATCGTGGTCACGCTGACGGTCACGATCATGGCTATACTCACGGTCATGATCTCGGCTATGCTCACGGTCATGATCACATTCTCGGTCCTGGTCATGGCCATGATCAAAGTCACGATCATGGTCATATTCATGCTCTCGATCACGGTCACTGCCCAAAATCTTAGATTTCTTCTGTTTAGTTTCTGCGGGATCTTTTTCATCCCTTGAGTGCTTATCATCAGACCTACGACTAATGTAATCTCTAGCAGGGTGTTCATCTCGGTGCCTGCTGTCCCTGTCTACATCTTCCCAATACTTATCTATATAACTTTCATCTTTATGCTTCTCATCTTTCTGTCTTCCATCATTGGCAACCTCATCCCTCCGTCTATCATTGATGTCTCCAACCTCGTCCTCGTGTTTATCCCCATCACCAAAACAATCTCTCTTTCTCCTAACTCGTCTCTCAAGCTGGTTCTCTGATTCAGGACTAGGAAACTGATCCAGTTCATCAAACTCTGCAACCAAAAAAAAAAAAAAAAGATCTAACATGGCAGATTGAAAATAAATAGTAACTCATCAATAATCCTTTCTTCTATACAGCAATTGACTAAACAAGCTCCCGTTTGGCTACCTCAAGTAAGTTTCAATCCACCAAAGCTAGCAGATAAGCAACAGTACAGAAGCGTGAGCAACCACATAACTGAGTGGACATACTGTCCTTAATTGAATGACCCAAACAACAAATCAAACCATTCATCAGGGATAAAACAAACAAACCTCACCATTCCGTGTTCAAGACAATGTCAAGTAGATTGACCTAAACAAGACCTAAAAGATAATAATGACTTTAAATTTTGTTAAAAGCACAATTATTGTAGACTCAAACACTATGTTTCTCAAAACAGCACCTAGCAAACGATATAGGTCAAGATACAACTAAACATATGCTCCTTGATCAGCGAAGAGAAAGATACATTAAGCAAACAAGAGAGAGAGAGAACACGAGGTGCAAACTCAGTTAAAATAAATCCTTACATGATAATTTCCCAGTCTTTCCAACTGCCCATATACTCTCAAGACTTCAAATCACTCAAAGTTACATATACAATATGTCTGCATCAGATTTTGAAGTTGCCACATCAATTACACCAATTGATATAGGATAGGTCAGACAACCCAGCATAGCTATGTGGCCTAATGCCAACAATTTCTCAATTCAGCCGACCAATCACGTCAAACTATTTTATTGTCTCTAATTTGGTAACAAGCGGTCATATCAATAAAATCACAAAATTCATACTAATTCATAAAATGGGTAGCGTATATCACTGGGTTTAACAGATTTTTCTATTTCAAGCATGAAATCTTAGTTTTAGACATTTATTTTGACCTTATAGTCAACCACCTCAAGCACTAATTCTAGTATTACCTCCCTAACTATATGCAGAAAATAACAAGCAGGTATAATCAATCAACTTAATTGGACTCCCCAATTCAATTACCCACTCAAGACAACCCAAAACTCTTAAAGAAGTCTAGAATCTGACAAGCTAGTAAATCCAGAATGCAGTATTGTATTTCAGATTATTCGTAAAATTATACTCTGTAGACCAGAAAATATCAGACAATTCTATCTCCATGATTTTACGCAATCTGGCAGCAACTTATGGAAGAAACTATGAACTAATCCTCAACCAACTCTTTTTTATCCAAGTAAAACCGTCAAGGGCATTCTTTCTGGGCCAGGGTAGAAATAACAAGTACACATGGAAAAGAAAAAATTTGAACGCACAGAGAAAACTTGACAACCCAAATCTGTATGCCTCACATGAACCCTTCCCATTCAATTAGAAAGTTCACATTTCTCCTCGAATGGTGATCTATCACACCAATTTTGTTCAGAAAGCAGCTACGAAAAACATTTTCATTTTTTGATATTTAGAAATCCCCCAACCAATCTATGTTCTCCAAGTTCTAAACTAGGAACTACTGGCAGACCCTACAAAGCTAAGATAAACATTTGAACACTTCTAAGCTTCCAACAATGAATAAGTATTAACATGGGGTTTATGGTCAAAACAAAACTTAAAACTAGAAAAACTGGTTCCAAGCGGTGATCTAGATTCTAGATTAGTAGAGGCAAAAGTTCATTATAATGAGAAAAAATGCAAGTCTTGCCACTTATTTTTATATTTGAGGCAAATTTAATGTTTGTTTCATTATAAAAGCTACTGTGTCCAAAGAACAAAAAAAGAGTGATCAAAGAAGGAAACAGATTTTTTTGGCCAAGTATAAACCATCTAATCTAGGTGAGTAGATGTATGAGTTTTGCAAATAAACCAACTGTATAGCTACCATTATATTTTAGCCAATGCAAAATAAGCAATCCAAATAGCATATCATATCAGCTTGTAGCCAGAGTATTAACCTTTTTCTTTCCTTCCTTTTCTTTTTTTTTTTTTAAGAAACAGAGAATATTATTAACAAAAACTTTTCTATTCAAACAGTGTATATTATATAAGCTCTACAGTCCAGGACATCTGTATCTTCTAGACCCTTGCATAACAAAACTTTTTGTGAAGTTCTAAGAACTTCAAGTACAAAACATAATGCCTTTTTTAAGCAACTTAGCGCAACCATCCCAACTCTTAACATAAGAGAAACTTTGGAAATGAAATTAAAGATTGTGCAAATTATGGTTCCACAAACGTATTTGTGTCCTTTGCAGAATTAGAAAAAAAACAAAAAAAGAAAAAAGAGGCGACAGTAGCCAAGGCACATTGGACATTTTGTGAAATAGGTCCCTCCGGTGGCAAAACCAGAGCAACCCAAATACACTAACTACTACAATAAGTCAAACTGAGGTCAGCTTAAGGTAAAAAAAATCACACATGTAAGCATAATATATATACAGACAATCCACAAAGTCATACACACTTCACACTTACAAGTTACCTTACCAGCTTTTTCATTTACCGCAGATTGCTTCACTGAGGCAGCGCGACTATGCTCCTCGTTCTCAACAAACCTCTCATTTTTGCCTTCTTTTCCCTTCCTTTCTCTCTCCCTCTCTCTCTCCACTTCTCTACTCTCCTTTCGGCTAGATTCCCTGTGCCTCCCCTCGCTCTTCGACCGCCGGTCCTCGCTATCATCTCTCCTCTTACTCTTCGACTCACTCGAAGCTTTCGATTTCCTCGAACTTTCAATTCTTTTGTCCTCACCACCGTTCCACCGGTCGTTCACGCCGTAATCTGCAGTCCGGTCTTTCCGCCGCTTTGAAGACGAATTATATTCCTCGGCATAATCACCATTTCCCGAACCAAACACCTCCTTATTTTCCTTCGAATCCAGCTTCCGTTTCTCGCTTCCAGAGCCCGACTCCTTCGAAACCCTAGCATTGCTGCTGTCATCTTTTCCTTTCCGGTCCTTCATGTTCGAGTCCTTTTCCGAATCCGAATAATCTCTAGCATCTCTCGAACTGTGCCTACTCGATTTGTGCCTTGAACTTCGCGTCATCACTGTAAACTGCTTGAATCCCCCAAACAAAAACCAAAAAGAAAAAAGAACTCACTGAAACCCTAATTCTCTCAATCGAACACTCAAATTCAATCAAAAACAGGAGCCCTAACTTCGAATCAAAACCCTAGCATCGATAATCAAAAAACAAATGAGAGTATTTTTTTTGTGCTGAAGAACGCGAAAACAAAAACCCTAGCAAGACGGAACACGTTACAGATCACCAGAGATTGGAGCGGCGCGGTTGTGAGATTGGGGGATCGAAAATGGGGGGAAATTATGAGACGGCCACGAAAATAAGAAAGAATATTTGGCGAAAGAAGTGAGGATAAATGTGGAAGTGCATGTGATACCGGAGACAACAGGTTCTTTTTCTTTTTTGTGCCGCGGGGTTTTTTTCGGGTGTTTCTGTTTATCGAGCAAGAGAAAAAGAGTATGTTAATGAGACTCGGAGTAGACTTGGGGATGATTCTGGCTTATTTGACGACCTTACCCTTGATAATTTTACATTATTACGGTGTTGTCCTCCAGAGGTTTGGGGATACTGGGGTTAAAATAATAATCATGCTCTGCTGATTGGGTTGCGTAACTGTTTCCAATGAGAATGTGACACGTTAGAGGAAAAAGCAAATAATGAAAAAAATATATTATAGAGCCCAAATCGATCATATAGACCTGTCAACCGATATATCGGGCCTAAAAACCGGATCCGATATCGAAAACGATGGACGAGCAGCTAAATACATCCCTCATAATTACTAAAGAGCCCCAACCTCTGCTATCATCGGTAATGGGTCGTTTTAGTTAGTTGGTGGAGGGTGTTTAGCATTATCCAGGACCAAGTGCCGGCTACCCTGCGAATGTGAATAGTAATGTAGTCGCAAGTTGCTCGGCAGTAGCCACGTGGCGTAATCCCACGCTTCACTGGAAGATACGAGCTAAAAACTAACCGGAGAGATACGGAGTACAAGAAAGAAGGGAGATATTTGCGGAGTATGGACGTAGACATGAGGAGAACTCGTGAGGCAACGCTTCAGGCGTACTTTCTCACGCAACTCTCACACGCTTGCTTCCCTATTAATACTGCACGCTTCACCTTCGTTTTTGGCTCCAATTGAGTCCTTCACTTATTTCCCATATTTTCAATTCTCATTCCCAACTTCTCCGTTTTTGCATGTAAGTCCCTGTAATTTAACCTATTCAAGCTTACACGGTTTCAGAAGGTTGCGTTTATGGATAATTTGCCTTACTAGCTTATTGATCTTTCGAATGATTACCTGTTAAAATTCGTCATCGTTGATAAAATTTTTGAGGCATTTTTAATAATTAAACGGTTTTTCCGACGAATCTGAATGAGTTTAACGTAAATACTTCACAAAGTAAATTAATTTACGCTCTCAAAGCACAGCTAAATGGGAATTAAAGGAACGTAAATTAGTTATTTTTATTGTCTGTCAGCTTTGATCAATGGCGTTATGCGGAATCGGTTCAACTCCTAGTTTGGAGGGTGTTGAAAAATGGTGTTTAGGTGGAAATTTGTCTACGAGACTGATTTACAGACGTTTCGATGGGAAGTCAGCTGTGACAGTTCAAAGGAGAAATTTTGCTGTGCAATGTTCGTCTTCGAGAAAGGTTACTTCTCGGGTTGAATCGGAAGAGAGTATTCGGAATGCAGAATTTATGGAGGAGGAATCAGATTCAGGCCATGTTATAAGGTTCAAGATGTCTGATTTCAAGATTCTTGATCGTGTTAGTGTCGGGCTTGCTGGGCGGGTATGTATCAAGAATTTAAATTTATTAGTTAATTATCATGATGAGGTTTAATTGATTTCCTGATTCAATTGAAATTGGAGTATGTTGCAGGCTAACGAGGTGGTTTTTGAAGCCATTGTGAAGGATTCTAATAGGTTAGCATTTTGTTTTGTTTTGTTTTGTTTTTTCTTTTATTTGGTAAAATGTTAGAGATATGAGCTTAAGATAGATATTATAAAAATGCAGCCCTTTGTATAATACAAGAGTTGTGCTTCGGAGACTTTCTAGTGCTCAAGCTCAGCGTAGAGGAAGACGAGCAATTGAGGTTTGTGGATTTCTTATTGTGGAATTTGTACTTATTTGCTGAATGTTCAACATTGCTTTATTCCCTTATTTGTTGGAATGTTTTTAGGTACTGAAGAAGCTAGTTCGTCGTAGGCTTATGTACCATTCTTATTCAATGCAAGTTCATGGTTATGTCTCTTCCAGTGCAAGTAGTGGGCGTAGTTTATTTACCCTTGTCCATGGAGTAAGTCATTCCCTCTCTAGGACCAATTTTCTTACTCTCACAATCAAGCTGTATTTAGTGCATAATCATGACAAGTCTCATTAAAAGCATTTTAGGGTGAAATGAGGCTTGATTGGAGTATCACAAAATATCAATAGATTTACTCTTTTGTTTAACATGCATAGATTTCTGCGAATAGAAACAGAAACTGAGCATTTTTTTCCTTGTTTCTCTTTGTGGCAGTATCATGGTAGTTTTTCTTTGAGACATTGGCTTCAACAAACTGACTGGCTTCCGGCCTTAGAAGCTACTCTTGCTTTGGATGAAGAGTCTGTCCGGAAGGTGGGAGATGACTCAGTTGGAGGACCTGCAGTTTCTCGGCAGTTGCGGCTCATTCGAATACTGATAAGGGACCTTCTTATTGGAGTATGTTTTAAATCATGTGGTCATAGAAGCAGCACTTTTTTGCTTAGCAGTTGGTCAATTATGGTGTTTTGTGGTTTATCTGCTTCAGGTTAATTACTTGCACAGCCATGGACTTGCCCATACAGAATTGAGGCTGGAGAATGTGCACATCAGCCCAGTAGATAGACATATCAAAGCAAGTAGCAATTTTTCTGGAGTTCTATATTTGGACAATTTTAATTCAGACATATGGATTTTAATATTTGAACATATTCCTTTTCTAGTGTATGGCCTACTTTTACCTTTATAGTCTCTGAAAATTGACCTTAATAGGTAGGAATACTGGGAAATGCTGCTGACTTTTATGAGGCTAGTCCAAACAGTTGCACAATGGACAACAACATGGACAGGCGACAGATGATGATTGCATTTGATATGAGGTATGTTGCAAGGCTAATGACTGAGATTTAAAATTGTGTTTAATCTGCATGACAAGATCTCCATGAGCTTATTCTATTTCATACTTATTTCAAGATGTGTTGGATTCATGATGGCAAAAATGGTATTGCAAGAACTTATGGATCCCTTAATCTTCTCAAAGTTCAAAGCATTCCTCACAAAGGTAGTATCCTCTAAACCTTCCTTTTTAATTTGAGCTTTTGAATCATATAGCCCAGAAACTAACTCAATTTTTCAGACTTGATTACATCTGTAAACCTTGCTTTCAGCTTGATAAATTTAAGAAATTTCTACCTTGATTTTCAGGACATTACTTTTGATGTATGTAGGCAAGTGGAAGATATGTGGGTCACTTTTTCTGACCCTTACGCAATAATATGAAGTTTAAGGAATGCCTTTCATTTCATTTCAAATTAAACCATATTTACATCTATGTGCAAGTACAGGGAAATGACCCTTCATGCTTGCGTGAATTTCTCTTGCAACTGCTCACTAGGAAATCTCCATCTGGAAATACTGGACTTCAGGTATGCATCGATCACTTGAATATCCTGTTGCTCTGTTTCCAGCTGCATGGCAATCTTCTGATGTATTTTTTTTTTTGTTTCAAGATACTCGATAGGAATTGGGGAGCTGGTTGGAACCTTCTGTCATTATTGCTAGCAACTAAGCCCTCCAAAAGAATAAGGTAAACCATCCGTTAGAACGTAGGGAAAATTTTTCCTGTTTGAATATGGAAACATAGAATTACAAATTGAATGTAGATCTACGAAAACAATTTGAATTAAAAACCAACTTAGAACTAGATTTTTAGCAGAGACGGTAAGTGGTTGCCGACAAGTCATGTAATCCTAGTTTCTTCGATAGCTAAAGAAAGAATAATTTCAGGGTAGAAACAATGTGAGTACATGCCTCACAACTAATGATTGGGGCAAGGGCAGTAAAGTTTTTGTGCTTCTCTTTTTTCCTTTAAATTTATAAATAAGCATATTTGATTAATGATTTCTGTTGTTGAGTGATAATGTCATTGATGACAATCCTCTGCATTCTTTTTGTAGTTGTCTCAATGCTCTTAGACACCCATTTTTATGTGGACCTAAATGGCGAGTAGTCCCATCTATAGATATGATTAGATGGGGTGTTGGGTCAACTGCAGTGAGAATTACAGAGGAGTACATTTATCGCCAGCCCCAGGTATATACATGCTTTTTCTTCTAAATCAGGTTATCTGTTTCATTTCCAAATGATTTTTTCATCCACACTCAGTCTTTTGTCCTTTGCCTAACACTAGTTGTCTCAACCTTAGAACTAATTTGCGCTTAGAAAACCTTTTGTTAATTCTTCATTAATTAGCTTCTTTGAGCTTTTAATAATTTTAATGTGGTTTTACTAAAGTCACGTTGCTAATTTCCCTTCGATACCAACCTGGTTTCCAGCAATTTATGTTTATAGAAAAGTATATATCAGTATAGTCACTTGGTATAATTCAATTACTGGCCAACTGCATCTGCTATGTTCAGTGGTACAAGAGGTAATTCCAATCAGGTTTAATGTTTGCACTTAGTATAATTCATGCTATCAAGAGTCCTTTTGAAATGAGATGTTTGCACTTTAGACAGTAAATTGTTTGGCAGCTACTTAGTATTTGCAGAAGGTTGATAGTGGGTGGGGATGGCAAACTGATTTTTGATGTTTTTTTGTTTTAGCGTGCTAAGCTTGCCCACTTCGTAGAATTAATGGAGATGCTGAATACACACTCAAAGCCAAAGGTAACTGATCATGCCAATCTTCAGAAGTTATTCATTTATTGATTCTTCTACAGTTTCCAACTAAGTGATTGATTTGATTTCCATTGGCTTGTTGTCTATTTATTTTTTGATCAATTGGTTGTGTCAGTGCTAATCAAAAAGAACAAAACTGGGCTGTATTTGATGCTCTATCTCATTTAGCAACTAAAATTGACCATCAAGCATCATTACTAATGCTTGCCGGAACTTACCCTATTGTAATTCTTGTTTGATTGGAATGTGCAGAATTGGCTGGAATTACTACCAGGAAAATGGCGTCTGTTGTACTGCACTGGGAGGCACATTGGACTGACCATTCGCGAACCTCCTGTTCGCATCCTAGTTGGTGACGTGCACCTAACTATTACACGAGCAACAAAGTCAAACACCAACCTTTTGTTCACATCTGATATTGGCTTTGCAGTCATGGTAGGACATGATTGGCCCCTTGATAAAATCGGTATAGCAGGGAAATTGCAAATAAACTCTTTATTTAAGTTAACAGCAGGAAGACGGCTATATCTCAAGGAAGAAAAAACTACACAAAGTTTATCCTCAAGTCAGTCCAATGCTCAAAATTCCTTACTGAAGAAATTATCCGGTAGAAAGTGGAGGAAAGTGGTTCCCTTCAAGGAGATCCCGTCAAGCCTTCCTGTGGTCAAGCTCATTTCTGGTGACATTGAGGTGACAATGAGTCTTGATCAGTCGTTGAATCAGAATGTTGATGCCGCAAAAAATGTAGTTCAAGAAGTTAGGACCCAAGTTCCGCCCGAAATGTTTGATTTGTCTAAGTTTGTGTGTGGTACGTGTATCGATTCCCGATTTCTAGTCCTCCGCGGGGTGAATGGATCGGCTTTGTTGTTTACTAGATCTTGTACCTAGGAAAAGTTGTAAATAGATAATTGCCAAGAAGTGTACTTGTATCTTCTGCAATTTACTCTTCATTTATTGTGATAGTGGAAGTAAATGGTTTAACGAAACATCTTCAGCCAAAGACATCAAAATAACACCGCCTTCTCAAGTTGTCACTGTTATGGAATATGGTTGATGGGAAGAATTATATTATCAGAAAGAAATTTGGATAGAGAAATCCGTATCAAGATTCTGTTAGGTTGGGAATATATAGAAACTGCAATTCTGGGTTTTTAAGGCTCCAAAAGCTTCCTCCTGGACACAATCATAGGTCAAAAAATTACAGCCAACCAACTACATAAACGAAGGCAGTAACACATCAGGATTTTCATTTTTCTTTTTGAACAAATTGACAAGGCTACATCTGATGAGCAAAATGACTTGACTGCTACAAAATGTGCACTAAATATAGCATATCAAAGATTGTTGCCGACCTAGCCAATTGTGCTAATAGGGCTACAATGTTTTACCAGTATTGACCATGTGCAAGTCTACTGCAATAAGAGTGCAATGGAATTTGAGCACAGCAACTTTCTCCCTCTTTCATTGGTTGCTTCTCAGAGAAACAAATTTCCTTAAATCAGTCCTTGGCGCTGCAGATCAGTGTATGTTTTCTTGTTGTAGATGTTACCCTCTTTGTCTTCATATTCTTCTTCAAGCTCTGGGCGCCACTTGATCCCCCCTTGCCTTTCTTGTATCTTCTTCCAGAGATCTTTGGCTTCCTGCATAATAAAAACATTTTTAAGACTATTTGTGGATAACAATGAAAAATTTTATTAATAGATATTATTGCTACTAGTATAAATATAATCTTACTCATCATTTTTCATCACAAGTCACAACCATTACTGGTATTTTTTTTTTTTTTACCAAAAAGAGAGATTATGGAAATATGTCCAAGGATCATCCTTTTAATCAGATGAGTTTGAAAGCTAAGCTGAGACAGGAGACAATATTGTGCAAATAAGTTATCAACAGTGAACAAGTCAGTCTGAAGAAAGAAGTACCTCAATTGATGTGATCTCATTGAAGTTCTTGGTGTTTGGAATACCAAGGCAACGCATCCCATGCTGATGGCGCCATTCCTTAAAATGCCGCTCAAAAGCCCTGCGTCCCCAGTAGCTGTAGTTTCCACATATCTCACACTTAAATTCCTATATTCAAAAGAGAAATGACAATCAAGTGAGCCACAAAGAGCCCATAACAAATAATAAGGAGAAAGAAGCCTTTCTAATTGTCCCGGATTTATCACAGAAATAGCATTTTAAAAGTCCATAAAGAATCCAAAACAAATTCTTTTGTTTCTCATTATCCATGTAAAATTATAGTAACAACCACACCACACAAACAAAAAATTTAGGCACACAACATGCAATAAATTGCTTATAGTCAGTAACCTTTTACATTCAAACTACACACGTAAATGTTTCTCAGATATTTACTTGATTTTGCTTAAAGTGTATTCAAACATACTCTTTATAGAACACATTCCTCCACTAGATTTCCAAAATCTTGCAGTACATCCTATAATTAAGAGCAGAAAATACCTGTCCAAGACCATGAAGCTTGTACAGCCAGTAAGGTATCGGCTTCCCATCCCAACCCATTGGCAATTTGAGGGGATTGTAAATCTGCTGCTCTTCATCATCACTTTCAGTGTCAACTTGCGTCTCCTCCTGCTAAAAAAGATTCAAAAGCAAACCACCATTTGCTATCAGAAATCATAATGACCTAAATATAAAAGGGAGAATGCAACTTCATAAAGCATGGTAATAGACAATCCAAGGCCCCACTCCCACAAATAGTATAGGGCTCAACTACTAGCTTGATAAACTAGCCATAAATTTCATAAGTTGCTTAACTAAAAAATTCGCACAAATTTCACATAATAAAAGTGGGACATGCTAGCAAGAGGCTCAGCTTCAGAACATCCATAATTTTACCCCTGGATATGAATCACCTTAGTGACCAACCCCATGCATTTTGACACATGAAGTAAACCTCTAGCGAGCTGCATTTGAGGACGTGAGGGGAGGGATGTTGCAAGGTGTCCAAAAAGGCTCAATTGTTACTAGTATTGCTCTTGAAAATTTCTAATGAAGTCTACTTGCATTGAGGGAACTTGAAAAGATGTAATTAAAGCTATTAACTTACTTCCTCTCGTTCTGCTTCCATTTCCTCATATGTCAATGCTTGTTTCTTCTCAACATTCTGTTTTGTTCGCTCAATTGTCTGCACAAGGTCAACATTAATTGTAGGAATATTTGTAAATATGCACACGGAATTAACACCAAAAGAAAGGTGGGTGGTACTGGGCTTGCAATCTACATGTGCATTTGACTAACAAAAAAAGAGAACTAAATGAACAATATATGCTAACCTCATCAAGCAAGTCACAAAGTTTTTTCATTTTAGCCTCCATGAGGGCAACTTCTTTTAAATTTTCAACTTCTTGGGGCGCTGGGGCTACTCCATTGAGTTCCTTTCCACGTGAACCTTTGGCAAAATGTTTCTTGTCCAACTTTTCCAGAGGAGTGTGCTGCACCCACATTTAAAAGGAAAAAAAAAAGGAACAAACACATGAAGGAAATACGTCAACTCAACTATCTAATGCAGAGCCTAAAGGAATTTATTTGGAGAATTGTTTATTTAACACATAGCTGCTCTGGAAAAATTCAAACTCATTACTGGCATCATCAATATAGTAAGAAATGAAATGCTTAATTTTTAAAAACTTTAAATTAAAGAGCATTTCACCATATACTATTAACTTTCCACATATCAAAATCTAGAGGCAACCTAAAATTATTAAAATTTCAAGATTCATTTGCTAATGCACTTCTATTGAAAATTGGCCATTTAAATCACTTGCCTGTAATAGCCTGTTCCGTCTTTTGGCAGCAATTAGTGATCTCAAGAACATTGATTAAGAAAATGGGGCACAATTGGAAGACATGCTTGCATTTTAGATATCCCTTTTTCTTTTCATTTTACAGATTTAAATCTTATACCAGGTAAAAGAGCCAGAGCTTATTACCTTTGTAAGGAAAAGCCTCTCTGCACGTTGCTGTACAGTGCCACCACTCTTCAGTCCTAATGCAGCCAATGCCTGCCAGGCAACAATGCAATAATGAATAAGTAAATTTTAAAGCATAAATGAAGCAAAAACATACAAATTGAAATTTTATGGACCTTGCATATTGAATATGAATATGATAAAAAAGAAATTGCAAACTTATATTCTTATTTAATGTGCATTCAAACTGCCTAAGCCCTTAGAAAATTATTTAACACCAGACAACCACACGAACAACAGATATCGTCAAACAATCCAAATTTAATTTTCCATTCTCACATTAACTAAATTAAAGTTCAAACGAAATCAGCAGAAACACACAGATAATAATCACAACAAAGAAAATAACATTTGCATGCATGGGGAAAACATTACCACAAAGTGGCCAAAGTAGACTTAACCACTATTGGTTTTCGGTAAGTATGAAAACAAGCATTTTGTGAACTAAAATATCAGTATCACAGCTTACCTCCTTTAACTTGTCAGGACCAACTTCCATTAGCTCTTCAACTGTGGTGTAATAATCAAGATCTATCACAGTATCCTGTGCAGGAACATCTCCATTTTCTTGACCATCATTTTCCCATCCCTGTGCAGTGCCATTGGTCCATTGCTCTTCAAAATCAGTCACAACCTGCCACGAATCAATCAAACATAAAACGGCTCATGACTAGTACCAAGAGAGCAACATACAAGATAATGCCAACAGAAGATCTTCCTTGTAAACCTCACATAAATCAATTTTACAATAGCTTGCCAATTAATGCAGAATAGAATTGACCTAAAACATCAGTGATATCATAATAAAGGCCATGGAAAACATCAAGGTTACAAATTTTGAAACACAAAAAAAGGGGGAACAAAATATCATTTGAAACCAACATTTGAGAATATTCTATCAAGATCTTGCAGTGGCTCTGTCCGCTGAAAAAAGTAGATTAAATACTCCAGTAACTTCTCCATATACTCCCTGTATTGCCTGCAATAAATCATAACATATGGGTCAATTCAGGTGCAAGTAAAAGAAACACCAAAAATACTAATCTAAATATCAACAAATTTTTTGTGAAATAGAAAAGTTACCTATTCATCTTCAATTTATGAGGGATCTCATGTGGTTGTGAAAAAACATCAAGGTAAGCAGAGTATTCAATTTGTTTTCCAAATTTAGAGTTAATGTACTGATTGTACAATTCATGCAAGTCCAAGTACCGTCCATAGGCTTCCTGAAAGAGAACTCCAGCTAAATCAATTATGAGGAAGATAGCGATAGCATGAAGAAAATCTCAGAAGATAAGGGCATCCAGTGAAAAACAAAAATTTCGTAATTCACTTTCCAGTCTAACAAACCAACAACCTCTAAACCAAAAATAAGTTTCTTTATCATTCGATGAAAAAAATCTTATAAATTTCTAACCCATTTTAAGTACTAAATACTGAGCTTATAGCACTAAATGTAACAAACAGTCGTTGAGTTGAGTATCTATAAAATATCACGGAAAAATCAACCATTCAGTAATTTAAGACAAGATTCAAAGATTACCTCTCCGCTGAACTCAATTAATGGCTCTTCTTTAAGCAAGCTTTCATGATCTTCGTTCGCATCAACAACTCGCGCAGCTGGATGCCTTCTATGGTATTCACGAATCTGCATATATTCGAACATTTCACTAAAACTTCGAGAACATAATCTAAGCAACCAAACTTCAGCAACAACTTTATCAATCTTTACAACTCTGATAATTTCAATTGAAAATTTGATTACCTCTTTTAATCGATCATAAAAGGCACTAAACACATTAGTTCCTGCCGCAGTTTGGCCTCCAAGAGCTGCAACCTCATCTTTCCTAGCATTATCATTATCTTCGTAAATCTCAACCTGAAACCAAAATCCAAAAACGAAGTCGTGAATCTCAAGCCTAATTTCGTGCTGGAAAAGAAAATTTCCAACAAACAAGTAAATAAAATTATAAATAATTCTTTGTTTTCAAGAAATTACGAGTCTTTCAGTTGTGGCGGTGATTGTATCGATCATGTTGCGAACGCGGTGGCTTTGAAACAAGCGGTCCTTACTGTTAGCTGGCTCGCTCTGTAGGTCCTTCACAATGAGCCGCTCGATCCGTTCGACTTCTTCGTGAGCCGCGCGAGTCACCTCCAGCAGAGTCGACGACATTTTCGCTGTTCTGCAAATTGCCGATGCGGAGGGGTTAGGGCTTTTCTATTTTATTTTATCACTAGATCAAATCGGTAATGGACGGTACATTGGGACTACTGTAGCCTCACTTTATTCAAACGACGTCGCATAGAAATGTAATTTTTCACTGGGTGGAAAGGCTTGCACAACTATGTTTAATAAAAGCACTTTCTAAGATTAAAAAAAAAAAAAAAAAAAGGCAGTGGTTAAGTATGAGCAACAGTTAGAGTTCAGCTATTTGGGGAAAAAAATTCTTTTATTTTTCTCTCCAGTTCTGAAAAAATTTCAGTGGAGATCAATGTGGAAGCTGAAGCAGCTGATTCCAGGAGGTGATGAAGAAAGGGAAGAAAGTTTTCTGGAAGACGAATCAGATGGTTTTTGTTCTCTCTCGTACACCCAGGTACTACTTTCAGCATTTCCCACAAGTTTGTTTCGGTTCCATTTTGTTTTGTTATTTCGATTATTTACTTGTTTTATTCTTCAAATTTCATTTTATGATTCATAATTTATGTGGGATTCCTCTAAAACAGAGAATGTATGCGTTCGCTGCATGTTTGCTAGCTGGTCTGGTTTGTATGTTCCTGGTATGTGTATTCGTTCAACGTTTGTTACTGTCTTAGCTTTCTGAAAGTACGAATTGCAATCATTTTGCCTTGTAAAAGCTTTTGAAGAAGTGAAATTGTAATAATTAAGCAACATAGCAGATCACTGACCACTGTGGATTCAAAATGGTTGATGCCAAAAACTGGCGCATTGCATTTGGAAGTTGGGTTTAGCCCTTAGCGAGGATGTTAGAAAGGAAAAATATTTCTGGGTGCATTTTACAACTTAGGCAAGAAATGTAGTTGCTAGAAACAGCGATGGTTTGACTTTGAGATATATTATGTCTCAAACGGATCATTTTCTGATTTCTTTTATTAGATAGTTATTATTGGAATATACAGTTTTGTTGGGCAGAATTTTGGAGGGATTATGATGATAAGTTTCTCTGATCAAACTAGATAGTTACCAAATTTCATGGCAAATGATTTATAAATTTTCAGTGGTTTATGGATTCATATGGGAATTTTATCAGTCAGTTGCTATGTGGAACAGAAAATCTAACCGTTGGCAGTTCTGCTGCTTATTCTCATAACTTTTGCTTCTTTGCAGTCAATGATTGTGTTTGCCAAACCCATCAAGTTTGCAATATTATTCACCTTTGGGAATTTGTTGGCTGTTGGGAGGTATGTTGACTGGTTTACTAAATTGATTGATGAGTTTTCCTTGTTGTTCTATCTTCCCACTGCTGATTCTAATGATCCAATGTCTTATGATATCCCAAGTTTTAGAACCCAACATGCTTCTTGGTCACAGTGATGACAGCGTCTGTTATCTCAGAGGAATCATGGTCTTTAGCAAAATTAGAAACTGCAGTCCTCTTCTTCTTCTTTTTTCTTTTTTTCTTCTTTTGCCTCGCTTCCAAAATAAAATGGAGTAATTGATGGCAGATTCTCTTTGCCATATCATGAGAAAATAAATAAATAAAAATGAGAGCATTTTTCCATGTTTGGGATTTAACCAAGTTGATGTATTTTTCTTGTCATCCCATGACAGTTGTGACTTGTTTTGAGCAAATGACTTTATAATGTTCAAAAAAGCATTTTCATCTAATTGTTAGCAATCATCTTTCCCTGTAATGATATTTAATTCATTTCAACTGAATGTTATTCTTCCCTATATTTCTCAGATTCTATTTCTTTTTCCCTGTTTTGGCAGCACAGCTTTCCTTATAGGACCTGCACAACAAATAAATATGATGTTTGATTCTGCCCGTGTTTATGCCACAGCTGTTTATCTTGGATGTGTTGTGATAGCTCTCATTTGTGCTCTCTTGGTATGTTTCCACTAAGATCCAGTGATTGAAATACCGATGCCAGTCGTTAGTGGGCACAAGTGAATTAAATCTCTACACTTGGTAGTTTGGTGCATGCAGAATATTGGGTGATATATAATGTTTCATCGTAGAGCTTCCACATGCTTAGATTGTACAAATTCGCTAGGTCAAATACATCCTGGTAGTGTATATCTCCCTCCCCAAGAATCATTCCATTTTCACACAGCTATTTAGAAAATGGAATAAATTGCTTCTGTTGATACTCTGAAATAAGACTAAATCTTGAAAGCGTTTGAACTTGGATGAAGCAGTGAAGTTTACCTTCTTCTTTGTGTGTACTCATATCTGCATTTGTCTCAATGCCCACGACCGTACAGTTTCCTGCGCTAGCAATTTCACCATTTTCAATGTTTATTTCTATGAGCATAAAGGGCAAAAGCAATATTGTCATCATTTTGAAGTTAATGACTGATTTCACTTTGGTTAAAACGGTTGTAACTATTCATACCTATTTGTATCCTGCAGATCCATAGCAAAATTTTGACAATAATTGCAATCATCTGTGAAATCTGTGCCCTTATCTGGTAAGTTTGTTGCATCCATCTCAATCCAACTCTCAAGTTTCGTGGAAAACCATATGCCTTGATTTTTTTTTTGACTAAATTTCCCTACATCATAAATTTTATAGTTTGGTCTGTGGTTTTTGACAAATGACTTCTATAGTGAGATACTCCTATGATGTTAGGTTACTTTTACGTGTTCTATTTTGCAATCTTAATTCTTTATCACACAACTTACTTTGCTTTGGTTTGAACCATTGCAGGTACAGTCTCAGCTATATTCCATTTGCTCGGAGAATGATTTCTGAATTGATGGTCCGATTTTGTGACACGGAGCTTTAGACAATGCAAACTCACATCAAACTGATCAAATGGAACACTTCTGAATTTTCAAGGATCCATATTGTCCTCTTTCCATTCTCGCTTACATTCAAGATGGTGGAACACATTAATTCATTGGGTTGGTTTTACAGGTCTGCTGATTGTTATGCTGATAAACTCTGCATATTCTTTGGTTTCTTGTTCTTATTCATTTTCTTTTGTTTTTGGGCTAATTTTATGAAAGCTCGAGATTGGTTAGTGAAGCTAAGTTCTATCTTCCAATATATATTCGCTAAATCTTTGCAGTCATCCATTTGAGCTCTGCTGTTAATACTAATTGAAAGCTAGTATGAAATGAACTTGAAAATAGGCCTTTGTCTTGTACTGAGACCCGGGCCCATTGGGCCAGAAATGTGACAATAAGTTGCTCATGCAACTAGTGGTGCTATTTAACCCCCCTCTCCAAAGTGTTGGACATCTAACGTTACTTATGCCAGGTCTGAAAATAAAAGGTGGAGGCTTATTTGTTGCCCGTTGGGCCGTCAAGAAAAATAAGTTATTAAAAAATTTTAATATAAAAATTAAAATATTTAACATAAAATTTAATATTAAATTTATAAAAGGGCGAATTCCTAATAGCAAAAGGGAAGAACATGAGCAAACAAGTCTGGAAATTAGATGGAAGAGTGTTGAAGAGTATCTAAATTGTCAGCAACGGCCAGACAAAAGATGTGGGAATCTCAAAACTTATGACGGCCATGCCCACACCGAAAATGACAAAGGAAAGGCCGGCTGATCATCTACAGAGACAATAACTCTACACCAAAAAGGCATGTGAAATTCTTCTGTATTCAACTACTTTTTACATTTGAGCATACCTAACACTACCAGACTAACACGACAGAAAGTGTGGGAGAAATGTGTTTGAACTACCAAAACTTGTCTCCCAAACTAACGAATGAAATCAGAATCAAACAAGTTAAAGTTAATCGCATTCAATTGAGGACAAACAATCAGTCCTTGTCTCAAATCTAAATCACTGCATCGCATGCATGGACCATTTATCCCCGAATTAACTACATTAATTTATTTAATATTAACTAAATGTGAAGTTAGAAATGTAAAAGAAAAGCTTTTTACATTAACCGTTCTATTAATTGTGTGTTATATAAAATTAATTTAAATAATATAGATAAATACTCACTTTTACTTGATAATTTACTTTTAAATTGCTCAAATTACAATGCCTGAACGTGAAGTATTTGACTAATTGAAGCAATTGAAGTATAAATTACAATAACTTTTGCAATCATCGACCATGTTTTAAACGAAATCTGCTCATCAGAAGCCTTTAAACCAACCATGTTGCTATAAATTAAGTTCAGTTTTGGCGTGCAAACAAGAACTACATTAGCTTGATTGATTAGTCAAATAAATGATAGTTAATCAATGGATTTTGTCACCCAAATCGATAGATTTAATTTTATAATAAGGTTGGTGATAAAGGAAATCTAAGCCCGTGCTCTTTATAATATATGCAAAGATCGCGATCACAATCATCAATGATACATGAACCACCCCAAAACACATACAAACTCTAACTTTTACAAGATCGAAGCAATAACTTCAAGAAAGTCCATGTTGACTATTCAATTTATTAATATCTTAAAGCAAAGCAACAAGGAAGAAGCTTTTTCGGATTCTAGATTTTGGATTCGGACAAGATTATTAGTTCCGTCAAATCTAATATTGAATCGAAAAATAATAATAAAATATAATTATTTTTAAATTTAAAAATTTTAATTCTAAAATAAAATATAAAAATTAAGTGAAATATTTTTGTCGACTTTATCTATTTTTTTTTTTTGGTATTATGCATCCAAATAATTAGTGAACTTTTATGGTAGATAGAATATAAATGTGAATGTGAATGTGATTTGAATTTCAATAATGATGCACATTTCATGACAAAAAGAAACCAATAAAATTTCACACTAATATTTTTAGCTACCCACTAGCTATGAGTCATATGATCCATGGAATACTTGAAACAAACCTACCACAAATCTACACTTCTTTTATGAGCCTTAGCCATCAACCCAATTAAATTTCAAACCCATTTATTATTATTAGTTAACAAAATTTTCTAATTAATTAATTGGTATCTTGGGTAATTTCTATCTTGAAGAAGCTTCCTTTCAAGTCAAAAGGTTCAAAAAAAGAAAAATTAAAAAAAAAAAATTGACAAGCATATCATACATTCTGATGCACCATATCAAAACCCTATCCGATTTTCACTTGTACTTAATTAATATATTATTTATTTCAGCTCAATAATTGGACCGTGTACTGTAAACTCTTTGGAAATGCGCGTGATTGTGGTGGCCAAATTTAATTAAGTGCTTCTGTTACATGGACGTCCGTCAATTGACTCTTTGGATATCTAAAGAGTAAAGGTCAGGACTGCTCAACTGATCAAACGGCCAAGGTTTCTTCTATAAACTAACATCTTTCTTTTTATATTATAATACTAAAATTAAAAAAATTAATTAATTAATACAATTTGGGCTTTTTATTTTAAATACATATTCCAAATTCAGATCTCACCTGCCTGTCGCATAACTCCGTTGTTAATCTATCCGTCTATCGATCTGCTGCGAGAAGCCGCATTTTATTGCTCTCAGTTATTTCTTACAACGTGATTGACTGTCCAAAACAGACAAGGAGCATGCATGCTTGCTTCCTTTGTTGTTTTTATGGTGTACGATATCTGATGTTATGTAATCAACCGTTTTTTTAGGAGCATTATGGCTTTCCATCTCATTTCATGTTAGTTAGTTGTTACTCCATTTTAGGGGCAGGGGGACAATTTTTGATATAATTTGCTTAACAAATACGAACTTGATACGAATTTATAAATTTAAACCAATATTAAATGAGATGACTATTAAATAAATAAATATGGTACAATTAATAATTATTTTTATTTCAAATTTAGAGTTGTTGATATGTAAATTAATTTATGATACGATTAATCGTTTGAGTAATTATAATATATTAATTTATTTATAATTTAATAATTTTATTTTATATTTTTTAAATAATATAGTTATATTTATCATATTTTAAAATGTATATGGTCATATTTAAAATAAAATTAATTAATATTTGTGTATATAGTACTATAAATATTATAAAAATATATTGTAATGTATAAAATATATATATTAAATGAATGACAAGATTATAATTTATTTAATTATTTATCAATTGTATTAAATTAGAGTTTTTAATTTTTAACATAATTATTAAATGAGTTAAATTACAGTTAACCTCTATTTGATAAGATATTATTATAATTTGACATAAATATAACACAATAACTTTAACTACCATCCCTCATTTAAGTTTATAAATACGATATTGAGATTGGACAAATTTAAACTAAATAATTCAAATTAATCATTTGAATCGATTTAAAAATTTATTAAATTAATTTTAATTTTTAAAAAATTAATAATTATTAATTTTTATTTTAAATTGAATTTAACTTGATAAATATTAATTGTGTTTATTTTTTAGTATCTATTCATTCTATTTGAATAAGCCAAATTCACAACTCAAATTAATTGAAATCCAACCATGCCCACCCTTATTCGTATTCTATTTAATTTGTTTTCTTTGTTGCATCAGAATCCGATGAAAGTGGATTGTAATCCATCGACAAAATCAAAATATGGTGCCCAAAATTTTTTCCCACATCTATTGAATTCGTTGGCTTTCCGATCTCCCGCAGGGCATGCCGCCCTTTCATTTAATACCCGTTGGAAACAAAGCTGTGTTTAGTTTAGTTTTTGCTTCTACAGAGGGTTTTTTTTTTTTATGCGACAAATGAAAGAAAAAGAGGGAGAAATATTGACCATCATATTTATTTTTGTTAAAAAAGATTGAATTTTTTTTTATAAAAATATTTTTCTTTAAAGTGAAAGAATGCGAAGAATCGAGATTACTTGCTTCAAAATTAATTACTTTTTAATTTTTTTCTCTTTTTATATAATTAATTATATATTTATTTTGATTAATTTATATAATTATTTTTTAATAACTAATTATTTTAAAATTATTAACATAATACTATTTTACTTATAAATTAAGTTATCAATATTAATAGTTATTTTTATATAAAATTTTAATACTATCTTATAAACTATAATAATAATTATTTTTATTAAATATTTTTATTTAAATAAAAATAATTAATTAATATAACAAATATTTATAATAAAAATATTTAAAAATATATTTATTATAATAATTATTTTTAATAAAATATAATTACTGCTAAAATTTTAAAAAAAATTTCTTTTGTTTCTATTTCTTTTTTTATTTTTTATCTTTTATTTTTAAAAATAAACACACCTTAATGATATTATTATTTCCCCGAAACTCAACGGCTATTACAAAAAGACAAAGACGACAAGTCAGCCTTGTATTATCACTACGCTGAATTTGTTTTACAAAAAGCACTTAAAAAAAAAAAAAATACTTTCCTTCACCTACTTCCAAGGATGCTGCATTCATTTCCCTTCAGCCCCACCGGCCAACTTTGGAAACTAAAGATTTTTCTGTCTCTCTAAGGGAGTAAACGACACTTAATTAATCAATTAATTAATTCCTTAATTATATGATTAAATAATTCGTAATAAGATTCATAAGTGCAGCAGCTGGACTACCGACTAAGAATATTAATTGTCGCTTCTGGTTATTAATTAATTCAATAAAACAAGCAACAAAGGCAGAAACTAATAATAATTTAATTACCCTTTCTTTAATTGATTAATATAATTCATTGAGCTTAGTGAGTTATTTATTTAATTAATAAAAGCATTAATTAATTAATGCTTTGCTTCTTAAATTAATAAAAACAAAGCATAGCGGAGCTTACTAAAAATGCTGAAAGAGAAATTATTATTTTTATTATATTTATTTATTCTTCGATATAGAATATGTAACGAATTTACTTGCGTTACATGCAGAGGGAGTCATAACCTTAGTTTTTGGTTCGGATTAGATGAAATTAAATTTACCATGTGCCGAAGCTAGGGCTTTATATTAAATTTAAAAAAAATAAAGACCAAGCAATACAAGTGCACGGATGGTATTATTGTAAATAGTTGAATATATAATTAAATAAATTTTATTATTATGATAATTTTTAAGTTAATAAATTTTTTTCAAGTATTAAAAATATAAATTTTTAATTTTTTTAACTCTTTCAAATAATTTTTTAAAAACAACATTAAAATCACTTTACATAAATTATTCAAAAATCATAAAAATCACATAACATAAAGTACATATTTTTGTTTTTATTTACTAATTAATTTATTTATTGAGTATAAAAATTAAACGATAAACAAATTTTTAAAAATTAATTTTATTACAAAAATTAAATTAAAAAAAAAAAAGAAAAAGGGCATGAATGGGGCCCTGAGTGTTAGGTAAATCAGGGGAGTAGATGCAATGATTCCGTAATTCATCAAAGATGCATAAAATTCCACGGCAACTGGGTAGGTGGACGTGGAACACAAGGACACTTTAAGGGGGAAAATAAAATTTATTATTAATTTTCTTAAATTAAAAAATAATAAAAATAAAGACCACAATTTTTAACCAATTTAAGGAGTCATGTCATGGATCGCTCAAATTCCAATTTATTGATTTATAAAATCAATTTTGATTTTTGAGAGTATTTTTTTTTATAAAACATTTATTTTTTTTTCATTGAAACTTAAAAATCAAGTAATAAATAAAATAAAAAATTCAAAATTAGAATTTTGGATGACGTGGAATGTCAAGTTGGTAGTTTGTCGCTTAGTGGTTTTTGCCATGGTTTAAGATGATGACGTGGAAATTGGTTCGGATATCTCTGTCGACTTCTGTCTGACAACGAACCGAGCCACACCGGTCTTGATTCATTACCATCAACTCTTGCAATTATTGTCGAGCTGCAGCTTCACTCACTGTCAACGAAACGGGCACATTTGTCTCGATTTTTTTATGGATGGATTTGCGTTTTGGTTTGCGTTTTGGCCCACTCTTCTGTTGTTTTCATCGCCCACCTTTTCTTTTTTTCTTTTTTGTAAGGTTTAGTTTAATTTTGCAATTTCATCCTTAATTCTTGTCTGTACTAAAATGAAAAAAAAACTCTTAATTTGTAATAAATTGTTAATATATTATTTTTCTTTGTATATTAATTGAAGGGTAGGGTCACGGTACATGTTATAATATTATTAATTAATTAATTAATTTTTTCTAGATAAATCATAGAAAATTTTCATTGACTAAGGAAAATGAGAAGAGTGTTCTATTCAAAGTCATTATCTCGTGTAGTCCACATGAATTATCTACTAAAAACAAAGAAATTCAATTCAATCAAATTTCATGGCCATGATTTCTTTCTAATCTTTTAGTCTTTGCATTGACATTATCTTCACAATAGAAGAGACACTTGGGTCCCTTTTCGTGTATCAATATCATTCACAATTTCACATCACTAGAAATTTCCAAACACTCACATTACAAAAGTAGGGTTCCAAACATCTTTCAAAACTTGCATTGTGACAAAGATATCATTTCAATGTTCAATATATTCCGTTGAAATTTTTAATGCTGATGCTGTAATATCAGATTTGATTAATATATATTTTTCATGCATTTCACATCCCTTAATAAAATAATTAATGTAAAATTTATAACAATTATTATAGGAGTCGATAAAATATTTTCTAGGGGTGTTGTTGTTGTATGGGGTCGGCATATTCATTATTACGGAAACACATGACACTTTATAAATTAAAAATAAAATGTGGGGACATGACGGTCCACTTTGCTCCCTTGACTTTTTAACGTCCATCATGCAAGGAGGCTGGAGTGCGTTGTTAATCACTGTTCATTGGAGCACGTGTCAAGTACTGAGTGGAGTAACTATTTTTACTGAACCACACTGTATCGACAGAACTTTGAATGAAAAGACGTGCAACAACCTTTGCTTTGTTAGGTTAACGAGGAAGAGTTTTAAAGCCTCCGTACTTTTCGGTAGGTTCGATAATAACGAGTCCTTATAATTTTGTTTACATTAAAGTACCTCTATTTCTTATTAATTTTAATATTTAAGTCTCTTTATTGAAGTTTATTTTAAAGGCCCTTTGATTTAAGGTGGGTGTCTGATTGGGATTTGGTAGCAGGTAACATCGCGTGATTTACCACTATAATTAAGCCCTGTGACCATTAACAAAAAATTTAACTAATTTGAAGACTTAAAAGGTAAATGTTATTTACCTTGGTCATAAAATTTATGATTTGACATATATATATATATATATATATTTTAAATAGTATATTTTATTCCTTATGATAATAAAAATTAATTTATTTTGTATTTATTTTTTATTATTAACTAGTTTTTTAAAATTAAAGATTAATTTTTTGACCAATAAAAAAATAGTATCCTTAATTATTAAAAATAAAATATTACTCACAATATTAAAGCATCAATTTATTCTTTGAAGCTTCTATTCATGCTTTTGTTTTCCCATTTAGAATATTGCAACCATGAGGTAAAGTAAAGCTTACATGTTGATTATTGGATAGAATGCCATGCCATAACTTTAGCGGTAGATTGTATAATAAAATTTCAAAACGTACTTTAATAAGATTTTGCCTTTGCTTGACTAGATCCAGTGGGACCACGGTGGAAAAGAGTAATTTGGAGACACTGTGGAGCTCACGTGATTTCCTTTTCTTCAATAATTCAGGACAAAGATTACCATTGGCGCATAAGGTCAATGTGTTCTAACGATCGTCTGTCCTTCCGAAAGTGTTTTTGTTGTTGTGATAAAAGCACTTATTACATTAAATATCAATTTAATGACTGCCTCGTTTTAATCCATCCAAGAAACACACGGCGCAATTAGTTTAGTGAAAAGATTTAGTAATAAATCTATGGAATTACCAACATAAACTCAAATTAAATGTGTTTCTTCCCATAAACTCAAAGTAAAAGACTTACGTGGCAAGTTAATGATGTCAAAACTTGAACTGTTGGCCACAGAAAATCAGCTGGCGGACCAATTAACACATACCATTTGCCGCGTATGGGCGTGAGTGCTCGCGCAATGTGATGCAACATAATTCAGTGGTTTTTGTCTTGTCTTGCACATTTCGTCACGCATAACATCACATTATACGGCCAACTACCCCATGCGGCTGCTTCGTTTTAGTTTAATTACTAAGTTACCCATTTAGCGATAAAGAAAGTAGGCGTAATACTACAACAGAAGCTCGCGTGAAGGAAGGGCAAATTAGTCATTTCAAAAATTAAAATACAGCTAATATTACCAAGTTCCCTAATATATCGCATTATTTTATTGCCTGACATGGGGAATCTACAATTTTTCCTTTTTACGGCGGGCGCCATGCGGTGGCTTGGCGCCGGACCTGATGCCTTAGCGAAAAGTCACCAGCCTAAACAGATAGGACATGCGTCCTCTTTCAATTTTTTTAATTTTTTACAGTGGAACCCACCACGAGCGGCTGTCGCGTGCCGCATAGGCGGATAATCCACGTGGCAATTTCTGAAATCCTGAGCTGTCACGGAACCAGAGATGGTGAGATCGAGCTCATGGTCCCCCCAAGCCCCTTTCATTTTCCCTCTCTAGAAGAAACTCTCGGTTTTTCACTCTACATTTCCCTCTATAAATCCAACGCTATCTTCCCTTCCTCAAACGAACTACGCGAAAGAGCAGCAGCCTCCCGGGTCGGCGCTCTACCCTAATCATTTCCTGCTCTTCCATTCTTGTCGCTAGTTTTCCTACGATAAGCGGTCCACTTTCCCGGAAAATAGATTTGTCAGCTTTTCTTCGAGTCCTTCAAAGCTCAATCTCGAAGAATCCGTGCCATCCGCTCCTGATGAAGATATTTTTGTGTTTTCGGAGTTCTTCAAGCTGAGAATATATTCTATCGTCCTTCTAAATCGAATACTTTTCTGGAATATAATATTTTAATGTGAAAATCGTTAGATTTGTTGGTGCGAGTAAATAGTAGATCTGCTCAGGAGAGTTTGATTTCTAATCAAATTCAAATTTCAATCGATCCGTAACAGAAAACTCCTTATCAGAAAACACTTCTTCTAAAGTTATATCTATTTATCCAAAAATATATAATTGTCATCGAAATCAAACGTCTGGTAATTCATTTTGATTGACCGGTTTGTTTAAAATGTCGGCGACTTCGAGCTCTCTCGTTCAACTACGGGCGAACTCGTGTGCGCTTCCTTCGCTGAACAAAGCATCCGTTATACCTCTACCTCAACAGAACATTTTTAATTCTCTATCTCGCGGCAAAGCCAGGGTCGCAAGATGCGCGGCGATGAAAAAATCGACGGTTATGGAGAAGAAATTTTTCGGAAACCGTTCGCGGCCGGCTGGATCGGAGCGGGTGCAATTATGGCAATCGGACGGTCCTGGAAAGTCTCCAAAGCTTCGGGTCGTGGTCCGTTCTGCATTATCCGGAGTCCCGGGGAAGCCGCTCGGACTCTACGATCCAGCCTTTGATAAGGATTCGTGCGGTGTCGGCTTTGTCGCGGAATTGTCCGGTGAAAGTAGGCGCAAAACGGTGCGTATGGAATAGATAAAGATATAACTACAGGCATGTGTTTGTCCTTTTGATTTATTAAAACATGTGTCTTTTTAATGTGTATAGATAACGGATGCATTGGAAATGTTGGTTCGGATGACGCATAGGGGTGCTTGCGGGTGTGAAGCCAATACTGGTGATGGAGCTGGAATTCTCGTTTCACTTCCTCACGATTTCTTCAAGGAGGTATGATAATTTCATTTGTATTTTATTTTGTCTTTCTGATTTTGTTGATGATTTATGTTGCCAAAAAAAAAATGGAACTATGGGCTGATATTTAATTGTTAATTCGGTCTATGTATATTTTATTCATTTTGTAATTATATATTTTACATATGGATAAATACTCCATATCAACCGAAAACTGCTTTTACTTCTCCGTTGTTTTTATGCGCTACTTTTAAATGTTTCCGTGGAAGAGCCTCAAAACTTTTTTTTTATTATTTTGTTTGGTGGGATTTGTAAATAAGTCTTCAGCTCCGTCATTTAATTTTCTATATTGAAGATTGAGATCCAGAGAGGTGGGTTTTTTTTTTTTTCTGTGAATTATGAGCTAGACTTGTTTGGCTTTTGAATGTTGTGCTTGTGCAATTTAGTTACCGTGGCAGCTTGTTACATATTTTTAAGTCTTGAGAATGACTGTTGTTGAATTGCATCTCAGGTTGCCAAAGATGGTGGGTTTGAGCTTCCCTCACCAGGTGCTTATGCTGTTGGCATGTTCTTTTTGCCCCAATCTGGGGGTCGAAGGGGAGAAAGTAAAAATGTATTTACCAAGGTAATTTCAGAACATAGATTATTTCACATAGATTATTTCTTCATGTATTCATTCCAGCAGAACACGAGTGGGCAATGAGTAGTTAATGCTTTCCTGTTTTTGTGTTACAGCCAACTATGATTTCATCAGCTTTTAATTATTTCTTGGATCTACGTGAATAACTTGCTCTCTTTTACTTCCATATCTTGGAGCTGATGCAAAGAAAATTTTAGGCACTTATAGTTTTTCCCATCTCTGATCCGACTGATTGGCTTTCTTCTTTTTTCTTGTCACCTAGAGTGACTTGAAACTTATAAGCTCTTTTCATGTGATTATTTTGAGTTCTCTTTTTTAATGGGACTGGATATGTTTTGATATTTTGATAATTGTTTATGAAGGTTGCCGAGTCTCTTGGACATACGGTTCTTGGCTGGCGATCTGTACCAACGGACAATTCAGGACTGGGCAATGCTGCTTTGCAGACAGAACCTGTGGTGGAGCAAGTGTTTCTCACACCGTCTCCCAGGTCAAAAGTTGATTTTGAGAAACAGGTACTTTTTTGCTATATTCACAAGGATTTTAGCTATATGTTGAATTGTTTCTCTTTTTGCTTTCAAATAATCTTAACAACATTATTGAATATAGTATTTGTGCAACTGTTTGAAATCCCTTGAAATATAAAGAGTGCAACAATCAGCCAATCAATTTTTTTGATGTCACAGACAGTCAAATCAGATTAATTTGTTTTAAATGTGGTTTTCATTCATTTCATTTAATTAATTTATGGAATTTATCATTTACTCAAGAACATTAGCTTTAATAATATTATATGATGCAATTGTTAAATTACAGAATTTTGTTTAAATTGCTAAAGCTTATATATGCTGCTTTACAGATGTACATATTAAGGAGGGTTTCTATGCTTGCTATAAGAGCTGCACTAAACCTTGAACATGGTGGTGCTAAGGACTTTTATATATGTTCACTTTCCTCACGGTGTGTTTTGCAGAAAGCTGTGTTGTTTGTTTATCCAATAATGTCAATCTGGGCAGATTTATAATCAATGTCATGATTTTATATACCATTATTTGGTTACGCAGGACCATTGTTTACAAAGGTCAGTTAAAGCCTATTCAGGTGAAGGATTACTATTATGCAGATCTTGGCAATGAAAGGTTTACGAGCTACATGGCCCTGGTAAATATATAATCCATTCACTTCCTTTGTCCACTAACTCCTCACTTTAACAAACAGCATGGAATCAACAGTAACTGAAGAGATGCAAGGTTGAGGAATGACTTCTGAGGCATTGAAGTTTGAATGATCTCTTAAGTTCTTCCACTCCCTTGATTACTCTCTCAATTTGGATGCTGGAATGGATGCCTTGGGTGAGTTGGTAAGAAACCTCATTGTCAAGTAAATCGTGTTTGCAGAAACTTTCTGCAGTGCTCTCTTTGGGCAGTTGCTTGAGGTTGAAACTTCCAATTTAGTGGTGGAAAGGAAATTGTGTTTGGCCAATGTAGCTTAGAGTTTCCATGTATTTGTTATTGGAACTGTGGCTTAAAGTTTATCGGAGTGCCCTGAACACAATTTCATCTCTGCAGTTTCAGACCAGATTCCCAGATTTGGAATGAGTGGATTGAATTGTGTATAACAATCTTGGTTTTTTTTTTCAATTGTTGATGCAGATACACTCACGATTTTCTACAAATACGTTTCCTAGCTGGGATCGTGCTCAACCTATGCGTGTCTTGGGTCATAATGGTGAAATTAATACACTACGAGGCAACGTTAACTGGTAATGAAGAAGCTAGTATATTTCCTTAATTAAGAACCTATTAACCATCATAGGTTTTATAATTTTACACTGAAATAGTTGAAGATAAAGAGCATACTTAAAGTATACCTATATTTTGAAAACCAATTTGGGGTAATTGGATGATGTTTATTGACTACTCTGATATGCAATGCAGGATGAAGACACGCGAGGGTCTGCTAAAGTGCAAAGAACTTGGTCTGTTCGAGGAGGATTTGAAGAAGCTTTTGCCAATTGTGGATTCTAGTTCATCTGATTCAGGTAAAACTTAACTTGACAATTGGCTTATACTTAACCATATTCCAATAATTGGAATAATGAACTGCAGGGGTACTGTATGTTTTCTGACTCGTATCATTTCATGACAAGTTGTGAAGATGTGAATAAGCAAGCTGTTGTTCTTGTTTTAAATGTCATGTATCTGATATTTTTTGTCCCTCTTTTAGGAGCTTTTGATGGTGTCCTGGAACTTCTGGTTCGAGCTGGTAGAAGTCTCCCTGAAGCTGTTATGATGATGATCCCTGAAGCATGGCAAAATGATAAGAATATGGATCCTGAGCGGAAGGCATTGTACGAATACTTCTCGGCTCTTATGGAGCCATGGGATGGGCCTGCTCTTATATCATGTAAATTTTTTTCTTGTTAGTTACTTTCTTTTGAAATTTTTTTATCTTTACCCACGAAAAGTTCATTTGCAGTTACTGATGGCCGTTATCTGGGAGCTACCTTGGATCGCAATGGACTGCGTCCAGGTCGGTTTTACATCACACACAGTGGACGGGTTGTCATGGCTAGTGAAGTTGGTGTGGTCGACATTCCTCCTGAAGATGTGCTCAGGAAAGGAAGACTTAACCCTGGTATGATGCTTTTGGTAGATTTTGAGAAGCATGTTGTTGTGGATGATGAAGCCTTGAAGCAGCAATATTCACTGGCAAGGCCATATGGGGAGTGGCTGAGGAGGCAAAAGATTGAACTCAAGGATGTAGTTGGATCTATTAAAGAATCAGAAAGGGTTGTTCCAGGCATAGCTGGGGTTCTACCAGTAAGTCTTGCTTTGCTTTGATGCATTTTCTATTTTTTTCCTTCTTCACAGCTAATGCTCATGATGGTTTTAAATCCTATCTAACTTTAGGCTTCTAGTGATGATGACAACATGGAGAGCATGGGCATTCACGGGTTACTGTCTCCATTAAAAGCTTTTGGGTAGGTTAATTTTCCGTCTTGCAATTTCTACTAGTTTTCTTAACTATGATGCTTTGATTGATCTTGGAAAATATTTCAATTTATTTGTCCCTGTGCAGTTACACTGTTGAAGCTCTGGAAATGTTGTTGCTTCCCATGGCAAAAGATGGCACAGAGGCTCTTGGTTCAATGGGCAATGACACACCTTTGGCAGTTATGTCTGGCAGAGAAAAACTCACTTTTGAGTACTTCAAGCAAATGTTTGCTCAAGTAACAAATCCTCCAATTGATCCTATCCGAGAAAAGATAGTTACTTCCATGGAATGCATGATTGGTCCAGAGGGTGATCTGACAGAAACAACGGAAGAACAATGTCATCGCCTCTCTCTAAAAGGCCCTCTACTGTCTATTGAAGAGATGGAAGCAATTAAAAAGATGAATTATAGAGGTTGGCAAAGTAAAGTTATTGACATAACTTATTCAAAGGACCGTGGGAGGAAGGGGTTGGAGGAGACCTTGGATAGTATTTGTGCTGAAGCACGGGACGCAATCAAGGAGGGTTATACATTATTAGTGCTTTCAGACAGAGGTATCACATTGGTTCTATTACGAGCGAATTTGCATTCTCTTAATATATAATTAAAAATTAAATTGTTTATTCAAATTTATTTCATGGATTGCTTCCATTCACCATGTTTATTTTGGGAATCTGTAGCTTTCTCCTCAAAGCGTGTTGCTGTGAGCTCCCTCTTGGCCGTAGGTGCTGTCCATCACCACCTGGTCAAAAATCTTGAGCGCACTCAGATAGGATTGATAGTTGAATCAGCTGAACCAAGAGAAGTGCACCATTTCTGTACACTGGTTGGATTTGGTGCTGATGCTATATGCCCATACTTGGCAATAGAGGCAATTTGGAGAATGCAAGTGGACAGAAAAATCCCAGCTAAATCTAGTGGGGAGTTCCATTCAAAGGATGAGTTGGTCAAGAAGTACTTCAAGGCAAGCAACTATGGAATGATGAAAGTTCTTGCTAAAATGGGGATTTCCACTTTGGCATCATACAAGGGCGCTCAGATTTTTGAAGCTTTGGGTCTTTCATCAGAGGTGATAGAGAAATGCTTTGCTGGAACTCCAAGCAGAGTAGAGGGAGCAACATTTGAGGTGCTTGCCAGTGATGCTCTTCATTTGCATGAGTTGGCATTTCCTGCTCGAATTTTCCCTCCTGGAAGTGCAGAAGCTGTAGCACTTCGAAATCCTGGGGACTATCATTGGAGGAAAGGTGGTGAGATACACTTGAATGATCCTCTTGCTATAGCGAAGTTGCAAGAAGCTGCCAGGAGTAACAGTGTGGCTGCTTATAAGGAATATTCCAAGCGTATTCAGGAATTGAACAAATCCTGCAATTTACGTGGGCTGTTAAAATTTAAGGAGGCAGAGGTAAAAGTTCCATTGGAGGAAGTGGAACCAGCCAGTGAAATTGTGAAACGGTTCTGCACAGGGGCCATGAGTTATGGATCAATATCGTTGGAGGCACACTCAACTTTGGCTATGGCTATGAATAAAATTGGTGCGAAATCAAACACGGGTATGTTTTTGGTTCTCGCAGTCATGGTGTTACTTGTTTTCATGGTAGTGTAGTGTAAATGTCTCTTAGAACTTTGGTAACACTTTCATCAAAACCAACTTCCTTGTTTGGTAAAAATATTTTATCGTGATTTATAATACAAGCTAATAGCTTCCTGAACTTTAAAAGATTTGATCTTTTACAGAAACTCCTCACAAGTAATGCGGGTATTTTTTTTTAAGTTCTGGTTTCAAACATTTTTTTCTGAGAAGACTTTTTTGGGTCATGAGTCTGTTTTCCGGGATTACTCATCAAAACCAACTTCCTTGTTTGGTAAAAATATTTTATCGTGATTTATAATACAAGCTAATAGCTTCATGAACTTTAAAAGATTTGATCTTTTACAGAAACTTCTCAAAGTAATGCGGGTATTTTTTTTAAGTTCTGGTTTCAAACATTTTTTTCTGAGAAGACTTTTTTGGGTCATGAGTCTGTTTTCCGGGATTACTCTTTTGCTTTCATTTTAACTATGTCCTTAGAGCTGATTTATAGTACGATATATAATGAAATGTTTTGACCTTTTGCTCTTTAATTGCTTTTAGGCGAGGGAGGTGAGCAGCCTTCTCGTGTGGAGCCTCTTCCTGATGGTTCAATGAATCCAAAGAGGAGTGCCATTAAGCAGGTTGCAAGTGGTAGATTCGGCGTGTCAAGTTATTACCTGACAAATGCTGATGAACTACAGATAAAAATGGCTCAGGTATACATATTGAATGATACAAACTTTTGATGATTAAGAGACCCAGTTATGCTGTTGATGACATCCTTTGCTATTTAGCCCCTGTATTCCTTTTGGAATAGAGGTTCTCTTGTTTATGAGTTTATGTTCATGGCAGATGATGCTGTCTCTGCAAAAGCACCTAAGCACCTCTGGGTGCTTTTGTATCTTTAACTGATACCTACATTTGGATTTGGTGAGGTTAAATATTAAATGCATTCTTTTATTCTCCATGAATGAAATTTGTTTTAACTGCCCTGTGATGTTAAACAGGGTGCCAAACCTGGCGAAGGAGGTGAACTTCCTGGCCACAAGGTTATAGGAGACATTGCAGTTACCAGAAATTCTACGGCCGGGGTTGGGCTGATCAGTCCACCACCCCATCATGATATATATTCAATTGAAGACCTCGCCCAGTTGATTCATGATCTTAAGGTACATGCATATGCTGCTGCATATATTTATCCGTTAGTATATATAGTTGTATGTCTTGCTGATATGGGCTGTTTAAGCTGTTTAAGCTGTTCGAGTATTCTATTTTCTATCTCGTCCTTCTATTCCCTTCTTGAAGTTGAAATGCAAGCCTTGTTAGTTACACAGTTTTAATTAATTCAAATATCAACTCTTCTCATTGAGTTGTTCTGTCCACCTGACACTCTTCATTCTGCAGAATGCCAATCCAGGGGCTCGAATAAGTGTGAAGCTAGTATCTGAAGCTGGTGTGGGAGTGATCGCCAGTGGAGTTGTGAAGGGGCATGCTGACCATGTCTTGATCTCTGGTCATGATGGAGGTACAGGTGCTTCTCGATGGACAGGAATAAAAAATGCTGGCCTACCATGGGAACTTGGTTTGGCTGAAACACACCAAACTCTGGTTGCTAATGATCTCCGGGGCCGAACAGTTCTTCAGACGGATGGTCAACTGAAAACTGGGAGAGATGTGGCCGTTGCTGCACTTCTAGGTGCAGAAGAGTTTGGATTCAGTACTGCACCTCTCATAACACTTGGCTGCATCATGATGCGGAAGTGTCACAAGAACACCTGCCCTGTTGGCATTGCGACCCAAGATCCAGTCCTTCGTGAAAAGTTTGCTGGAGAACCTGAGCATGTTATTAATTTCTTCTTTATGCTAGCAGAGGAGGTGAGGGAGATTATGTCTCAGCTTGGATTCCGGACATTGAACGAGATGGTTGGCCGTTCTGATATGCTTGAAGTTGACAAGGAAGTCACGAAGACCAATGAGAAGCTAGAAAATATTGATCTCTCCCTGTTACTGAGACCTGCTGCTGACATAAGACCTGAAGCTGCCCAGTATTGTGTCCAAAAACAGGATCACGGCTTGGACATGGCTTTGGACCAAAAGCTTGTTGCAATGTCCAAAGCTGCTGTAGAGAAAGGTCTTCCTGTGTACATTGAAACACCAATTTGCAACGTGAACCGTGCTGTTGGGACAATGCTTAGCCATGAAGTGACGAAACGTTACCACTTGGCAGGGCTTCCTGCAGATACCATCCACATCAAACTTACAGGAAGTGCAGGACAGAGCATTGGTGCTTTCCTTTGCCCTGGCATCTTGTTGGAGCTTGAAGGGGACAGCAATGACTATGTTGGTAAGGGATTATCAGGTGGCAAGATTGTAGTGTATCCTCCAAGGGGAAGTCTTTTTGATCCAAAGGAAAACATTGTTATTGGCAATGTGGCTCTGTATGGGGCCACAAAAGGGGAGGCATATTTCAATGGCATGGCAGCAGAGAGATTCTGTGTCCGTAACTCAGGGGCAATTGCTGTCGTAGAAGGAGTTGGTGATCATGGATGTGAATACATGACAGGGGGGACAGTTGTTGTGCTTGGAAAAACGGGAAGGAATTTCGCTGCTGGAATGAGTGGTGGTATCGCTTATGTTCTTGATGTGGATGGCAAATTTCAATCTCGATGCAATTTGGAGCTGGTAGATCTTGATAAGGTTGAAGAAGAAGAGGATATTATGACTCTGAGAATGATGATACAGCAACATCAGCGTCATACAAACAGCCAGTTGGCCAAAGAAGTACTGGCTGACTTTGAGAATCTTTTGCCTAAATTTATAAAGGTCTTCCCTAGGGATTACAAACGTGTCCTTGCAAACATGAATGCAGCAGAAGCTTCAAAGCAGGAATTGAAGCAGGCTTCTGAAGAAGCTGAGAAGCCTGATGAGGCAGGATTAATGGGGAAAGATGCTTTTGAGGAGCTCAAGAAGATGGCAGCTGCATCTTTGAATGGAAATTCCATTCAGGTTAGTCTTAATACTGAATCTTTATCTTTCCCTCACTTGCTGGAATGTGTGAATTTGGACTTTACATGTTATACGCTTCGCTCCTTTTTTATTATCTTGAAAAGGTCGGGCTTCTTTCCTCACTTCTCTTCTTTCTCTTTATTGTGATCAGGGTTATTTTGTCTTTTTTTCTAGAAGTAAAGGAAATAAATGGATTTTTTTAAATAGCAAATTTTGTTGGAAGAACCTCCATCCTCTTAATTTGTTGTGTTTTTGTTTAAAGATATGATGGGCGTTAAACCTTGTCAGAGATAATGTCTTTGTTTCTATGAAAAGATTCAGAATTAAATATGACATATTTTCATGTCGTCGAAAGAGGCTGGTTGTTCAAATTTGATAGCTTGGCTTATTGATATGCTCCTTCTAATTGCCTACCATTGGCTTGTCTAGTTCATACGTTTGTCTAACATGAATATTAAAATTCACAGAAGGTAGAAGAAGCTGAACCAACCAAGAGGCCTAGTCGGGTTGCTGATGCTGTTAAACATCGAGGTTTTATCGCTTACGAGCGTGAGGGTGTCCACTACAGGGATACTAATGTTCGAATGAAAGATTGGGAGGAAGTTATGGAGGAATCAAAACCTGGCCCACTTTTAAAGACTCAGTCAGCCCGTTGTATGGATTGTGGTACTCCTTTTTGCCACCAGGTATGTGTTACAACATTATTACTTCTCTAAATTCAAACTTTCATCGCAACTAATTCTCTAAAAACATATTACAGGAGAACTCTGGTTGTCCTCTTGGAAACAAAATACCGGAATTCAATGAGTTAGTGTATCAAAATAGGTGGCGTGAAGCACTAAACCGGCTTCTTGAGACAAATAACTTCCCAGAGTTCACCGGCCGAGTCTGTCCTGCTCCTTGTGAAGGTTCTTGTGTACTAGGTATTATTGAGAATCCTGTTTCTATCAAGAATATTGAATGTGCCATCATAGACAAGGCCTTTGAGGAGGGTTGGATGATGCCACGGCCGCCTCCAAGGAGGACTGGGTATGTCTTCTTCTCCCTGGTAGATCAAGACACTGCAACTATTGTTTTTATTTAACTATGAATTAATATCTCATTTTAATTAAACATAATTACTTCATTTTCATAGTTCATTCATCCACTGAGCAAGTGTCCTTCATAATCACAGGAAAAGAGTCGCAATTGTTGGAAGTGGACCAGCTGGGTTGGCTGCCGCTGATCAGTTGAATAGGATGGGTCATTTGGTGACTGTATATGAGCGCGCCGATCGTATTGGAGGGCTTATGATGTATGGTGTTCCGAACATGAAAGCTGACAAAGTGGATGTAGTACAAAGGAGGGTAAACCTTATGGCTGAGGAAGGCATCAATTTTGTGGTCAATGCTAATGTTGGAATTGATCCTTTGTACTCTCTTGATCGGCTCCGAGAGGAGAATGATGCAATTGTTTTGGCGGTAGGATCCACGAAACCCAGGTAGGCTGCCTGTTGATTATGATAATCTGTATCATTAGAACACAATTGTCAATCAAATAATTGACCATCTGAACATGGTTATTTTTGTGCAGAGATCTTCCTGTACCAGGAAGGGAGTTATCAGGCGTCCATTTTGCCATGGAGTTCCTCCATGCGAACACTAAAAGCTTGCTTGATAGCAAACTCGAGGATGGTAACTACATCTCTGCCAAAGGCAAGAAAGTAGTTGTCATTGGTGGTGGAGACACTGGCACTGACTGCATAGGGACATCTATTCGGCATGGTTGTACTAGCATTGTAAATCTAGAGCTTCTTCCCCAGCCACCACAAACTAGAGCCGCAGGCAACCCTTGGCCACAGGTATGATTTATTTCAACGCTGTCTTATAGCTCACATTTAACAAGTATGCTGACAGATTTATGATTTTGATTTGTGTGGTAAAATTGAAAAATTCAGTTTGTCACACTTGGGCTGGATGTCTTCTATAATTATTCCCTTCTCTTTTGGGTTTTGCAGTGGCCTAGAATATTCCGGGTAGACTACGGTCACCAGGAAGCAGCCACCAAGTTTGGCAAAGATCCGAGGTCTTATGAGGTATTGACAAAACGGTTTTTGGGAGATGAAAATGGGGTTGTGAAAGGACTCGAGGTAGTACGTGTTCGTTGGGAGAAGGATGCTAGTGGGAAGTTTCAGTTCAAGGAGGTTGAAGACTCAGAAGAAATAATTGAGGCTGACCTAGTCCTATTGGCTATGGGGTTCCTTGGTCCTGAGTCTGTAAGTATTCTAAATTTCTTCAACTATTTTCTACTCTTGGAACCAACCTAGAGGAAATAAAAAGGTTAGATAAAAAAAAAAAACTGGCTTGTCTATACCATATGAAGAGTTTTAAATCATACTCAAGAGTTCAAATACAAGTTGAAAGTTCAGGGACTGTCTCATGTTCTTTGATGATTTTTCCAGACGGTGGCAGAGAAGTTGGGAGTGGAGCGTGACAATCGATCAAACTACAAGGCAGATTATGTTCGCTTTGCAACCAGTGTGGATGGTGTCTTTGCAGCTGGGGATTGCCGGCGTGGCCAATCCCTTGTGGTGTGGGCAATCTCAGAGGGTCGCCAAGCTGCTGTACAGGTAGACAAATACCTTGGCACTGCCAGTGACAAACAGGAGGATTTGGTTATGATGCAGCAAGACTTTAGCAAGAGGCAGCAAGACTTGAACAAGAGACACAAAGACACCGGCAAACACACGGTTATGACATAGGTGACCTTGATTTCTTTCCTTTCTCATAGAGTACTTGAAAAAGAAATGGAACTGATACACAGTATAGAAAAATTGGTTCAAATTTTGAATCCCGTGGATGACTGCCAGATGAATGAGTTATATACCACTGATAACTGGCAAAGCTGGGAGAGTTTAACTCCGGCCATGGAGGAGATTGCATGGAAAGTGATGGGGCAGTGCATTATATAGTTTTTTAGCCTATTTTTTAGGACATACTGTGTTCTTTTCTCTTCATGATGTTTATAGTTTTCTGTGGCTTTGCTTTGGTTATCTATTGTTTTTGGTTTATCATCAAAGAACATTGTACAGTTTTCTTGCTTGTTGGTTGGGAAAGGAAAAATAAGCTGGTTATGTTTATGAGTCTCTCTCTTAAGTTTACATTCCTTGCATCCATCCATTCTTTCGAATTCTTCTTTATTTCATCCTGGTTGCACTTCATCGAAGACACGTATCAAATAAAGGATGACAAACATGGATAACATGTAGTACTTTCATCCCTCCTTCGCAGTTCCTTTACACATAGAAGTTTACAATCAACAAACCTTATCAGACTGGAAATGTATGCATTATGCTTCCTCGTTGAATCCCAACTGTATATGAGAAATTTTTTTCTGAAAACAAAGCAGCTCAATCTGAGGATTTAAATGGTTTTAGCACATTACATGATCATATGTTGCGTGTACGGATTGGATGACTCAGGAAAGCTCTTAAACTGGGGCTTCCTTTTCTCTTCAACCAGACATAAGTAGGCTATTTTAAAGCTTTGGCAGCAGAGTATTTTTCCACCAATATGAAAATTATGAACACTGAGTTCTGATAATGGTAAAAGAGATGTTGGTCTTACCAGAACTGCCTCTATCTCCCTGACGGTGATGGGTGTACGCTTTGGCTGAAGAGAAGCTTTTCCTCCCACAGCAGTGTTTGCGGGTGCTCCTGGAATGTCTGACCTTGACCTCGAAAGGAGATTTTGATCAACTTTCCGAGAAGTTGATGTAGGCTGGGCTTCACAAACAGAACCTATTACAAACAATTATGATTCTTTAAGATGATTATCAATGTGAGACACGATCCATACAGAACAAAGAAAGAAATATAAAACAGAAAACTTATAGTCTTCAACATCCTATAAACTTTACCCGATACACAATTTTCCACTCCATTCTATTTATATGCTGCACCCAACCAAGTAGTTTGGCTCAGAATTTTCAGAACGGATTAAATATGATTTTCAAGATTTTATATATCAGATTTATCAGTACATTGCAGATATTGCTATTTCTCTTTTTTGTTTCCCCATGGCAATACGACATAAACAGGACAATTACAAACCAACAATCCACTTCAAAATGAACCAAACTCAATTTCAAGAAACCATATCTTCTAAAGGCATCGGCCAAGGAAGCAAAAGTTATTTCGAAACAAGCTACATAGAAAAAGATGGAAAATCATTAATTTAGGGATAACAATGGATGCAATATCCCCTCTTATCTATAAATTACTTGATTTCAATACTCATTTTGCCGCCTCTTCCGATGAGGCTTGTCTTTTGTTAGCATATTGTGAGAATCTTTTGTTTGAAGAGTGTTATCAACACTACTGATTCCCAAACATAGATGGTATGCTAAATCCATCATCTTTAACTCAGTCATTTTCTTCAATTCAAAAAGCTCAAAACAATCTTGAACAATAGAGCAATGGCCACACTGAATATCATTCAGTCATAACTTTAATTTCAAAACTTGGGAAATACCCCAGAAATTATGTCAACCAAACAACACAATCAAGCAACCAAAGTCGTAACTTTATCAATACATAAAGAGTATCGAAAACCCAGTAAGAAGCATGAAACAGAGAAAGAAATTGTCAAGGAAATCATGCTCAATTTCTATACAATTGGATAACAGATAAAGATGAGAAGCAGCAGAGAAAGAGAGAAATATAACTAACGCTGGTGCCGACGATTTAGGGTGCCTTTGCGGGAATTTAATTCGGGGACTTCTCCTCATCGTTTTCTCCTCACTCCACCTTTTTGCGCTCTGCTGCTTCTGGCCAGAAAGGAAAGGTCCTTATCAGCAATGGGATATTAACGAATAGGTCCCTAAGGTTTAAACAAACAACAAAAAAGGATATACGTTGTTAATTATTACCATTAATCTCTTGGAAGCCTTAACGGCTACGTTTAATTTTGGGACCCTATTCGTTAAACATGACCAAATATATCCATATTTTTGTTTTCTAAAATTTAGTGACCCATCCGTTGTTTCCCTACAGCAATTTGTACAAACGATGCCCCGGGAAAAAACAGATTTCTCCCAACTATCCCTCCCTCTTTAAGCTTTGCAATTCTATCCTAATTCGATAAAGAGAAATACCAAAATAACCCATAATATTAATACACGTATGGGTGACCAAACATTTTGGAAGCCATACCGCAATTTCAAGAATTTTTGACATAGTACAAAAACTATGAGGACTTTAAAAGCATGCAGCAATACAACACTAATTGATTTAATTATAAAATTTGATAAAATTATTTAAAAACATTGTAGAATTTGAATCCCATCAGTGTAATTTGGCTTACATTATGATTATGAAAGGGTTTAGTTCTTTATTTGTATAATAACGACCGATACCATGGCAGATTCCGGTGGCTAACACCTTGAGAAATTAGGACACCGGTTGAAGTCATGTCAACACAGTTATTACAAATGAAAACTTCACGATGACTTGTTCAATTCACAATATGACCTCGGAGTGGAGCCATAATTGCACAACTTTGAGCAGCTTCCATATTAATTTAATGGTCAGTCTGTCAATAACAATCCTTTTCCGTGTCCATTTCCAAAATCAGCACCAACATTCTCTCCACCCCAAGAAAGAATGAACATTCTCAAACTTACGCTCTTCTCTTTCTTCTTCTTCTGCATCGCAACAAGCATGGAAATCTGTCGAACCGCCATCTGTCGCCGCAACGAGCCCTGGATTCGTTTCCCCTTTCGGATTCCAACCCGGCAGCCGAGATCCTGTGGCTTTCCAGGTTTTGATGTATCCTGTGACATTTCAAAGCGAACAGAACTTCGGCTTCCTTCAGGAATGTTTTATCTCCAGGCTGTAAGCTACGCAACGCAGGAAATTTGGGTCAGCGATAAAAACAACTGCCTGCCGCAACGCATTCTGTCGCTAAATCTCTCAGGCTCTCGGTTCAGGGCGGTTTACAATCAGCAATTCACGTTCTTCAACTGCTCTTTGGATTACTTACAGTATCATTTGAACCCGATAGCTTGCCTGAGTGGTGCAAACTACACGGTTTTCGCCACGTCGTCGTCGAGAGTTGTCAGTTCTCTCTCGTCGTCGTGTAGGTCAATTGCGACGGTTGATGTTCCGGTTGGGTGGCCGTTTTACGAGCAGATTATGTCGTCGGACCTGAGTGATAATCTAAGGCTGACTTGGGCCGAACCCGAGTGCGGAAAGTGTGAAAGAAGAGGCGGACGGTGTGGATTCAAGAACAATTCGAGCCTCGAAATTGGCTGCTCGTATGCATCTCATCAAGGTAATTTAATTAATTTATTAAATTTCTTAATACATTAATTATAAAACCATTTCTGTGCATTAGTATTGGACTTAATGTTTGAATAGGTCAAATTGTGAGTTATTGTCAATACCATACGTGAATGTAGAAGGTTCTGACCAAGTATTAGATTTAAGATTGATTTAAACCTCCTTACACATTAATTATCCGACAAGGGTTAGTGTCTTATCTTCTTCTTATTAGTTATATATATTATATATTATATTTTAAATTTTTTAATTTATATTATAAAATATAAATAATTTATAAATTTTATTAAGGTATATATATATATATAAATTAATTATTATTAATTATATTACATATTATTATTTTATTAAAATTTTAAAAAATTAAATAAAATTTTAATATTTAATTGTGTAACACTGAAATTGATAATACTATTGAAGCTTAATTGTGCCATCATAAATTTAGGAACGGTGGGCAAATCCTTTGATTTAATTGCTTATATTTTACCAACTTATTATTATATAATCTGTATTTGACTTTGAGCCTGTTTTGTGGGTGGTTTTCTAGTGGCTTATGTTTTGTTATTATTATTTTTTATGGTTAGTGATCGGAAATTATTGTAGACAAGAGTTGACTAAATACTTATTTTAATACATTAAATATTCCAAATATGATGAAAGATGGAACGACGAATTAAGGAACAACAACTTTGGATTTTTGGATCATCATTTCTTCAAGCTTAAAATGGGTTATCTACTTTCCAAACTGCAATCATGGCTTTCGGTTAAGTTGACTTTTGACCAAAAAAATCACTAAGATCGGACGGCTTGATTTGGTCTGGTCAATGGCTTGAACTGAAACAGTGATACTGCGAACTAATTAAATGGAGTCTGATCCCAACTTAAAAGGACTTTATTATCCCATATGGTTTGATGTGTTTGTTTAAGCATGCTTTTAAGATCTTGGCAAGACGGACATCCCGCAGATGCATTAGATTTTTTGGTCTCTTATTCAGCTTTTTATTTGTTTATTTTCACTTATTCATGAGCAAATAGATGAATGAATCGGTTGCTGAACATTTAATCCATTAATTCTCAGGAATTCCCAAAAGTGCACGTTGTGCAGTAATGGTGGGAGCCGGAGTGCCAACAGTTTTATGTCTTCTCGGTCTGCTATGCTTCGTTTGTGCCAGGCTCAAATACCGTGCCGCCCGCAGACGCAACAATACCCTACCAGAATCCAACGCCACAGTCGCTCCACAACCCACAATGGTCGCTGGCCTCGACGCGCAGACAATCGAGTCTTACCCGAAAATTGTTCTCGGTGAGAGCCGGCGGCTGCCGAAGCCGGATGACAACACTTGCCCTATTTGCTTATGCGAATACAAGGCCAAGGAGACGTTGAAGACAATTCCCGAATGCATGCATTGTTTCCATGCAGAATGTATCGATGAATGGCTTACACTGAATGCTAGCTGCCCAATTTGCAGGAATTCTCCTGGGAGATGATCACCAGAACCAGCTCAAGATTCATGATTTTAGGCTGAAATTAATCACTCCGTGTTTTCTTTTGTGGAATTAAAACTTTGTACATAACAGTTTTTGGAAGTAGTCGTTGAATGAAACGGTGTCAAGTGTGCTTTGTTGGTACCATGGTTTCACACACGCACACGCGCGCACACACACATAGTCCAATAAAAAGGAGAAAGAAAACCAGGAACGGTTTTAGCCGCTAAAGATGATGACACTGTCACTTCCCTCTCCCGCCAAAATCCATCCGCCGTTTATCAAACCCTCAAACCCTTCCGGCAAAAAGCTTCCGTCGTCATCGTCCATCAAGCAACCCAACCCTCTGGAACCTCTTAACAGCCGTCTGATAGGCCACATCAATGAAGGCAACCTCCAAAGGGCAATTTTCACCCTTGATCTCATGGCCCAACAAGGCAGCTACCCAGATCTCCGCACGTACTCCATCCTCCTCAAATCCTGCATCCGCGCACGTGATTTCCAGCTCGGCAAACTTGTTCACTCCCACTTGGTTCAGTCAGAAGTCGAACCCAACTCAATTGTTCTGAACTCTTTGATTAGCTTGTATACGAAATGCGGTGATTTGAACAAAGCCAAAATGATATTTGAAACAATGGGAAATAAACGGGACTTGGTTTCGTGGAGTTCAATGATTTCTTGTTGTGCAAATAACGGGAACCAATTGGATGCGATTCTTATGTTTGTTGAAATGCTTGAATGTGGCCTTTACCCTAATGAGTATTGCTTTACGGCAGTGATTAGGGCTTGTTCAAATGCGGAAAATTTTTTAATGGGGAAGATAATTTTTGGGTTTTTGCTAAAATGTGGGTATTTTGATAGTGATGCGTGCGTTGGGTGTGGTTTGATTGATATGTTTGCGAAGGGTAATCGTGATTTGGATTCAGCATATAAGGTGTTCAATAAAATGATTGACAGAAATGTTGTTACGTGGACTTTGATGATAACTAGATGCACACAATTGGGCTTTCCAAGAGATGCTCTTGGTTTATTTTTGGATATGATATTAAGTGGGTTTGCACCGGATAGGTTTACACTGAGTGGGGTTGTTACGGCTTCTGCGGAGTTAGAGTTGTTAACTTTAGGGCAGCAATTGCATTCTTGGGTTATACGGGCAGGATTGTTATTGGATGTTTGTGTTGGTTGTAGCTTGGTAGACATGTATGCAAAGTGTACAGCAGATGGATCTGTGGATAATTCTAGGAAGGTCTTTGATCAAATGACTGATCATAATGTTATGTCTTGGACTGCAATTATTACAGCATATGTTCAAAGTGGAGGGCGTGATAAGGAGGCTATGAAACTGTTCTATGACATGATACAGGGACAAATTTCACCAAATCATTTCACATTTGCTAGTGTGCTGAAGGCGTGTGGAAATCTTTTGGATTCATGTATGGGTGAACAGGTTTACACGCATGCTGTGAAAAGCGGTCTTGCTTTTGATGATTGTGTGGGTAATTCGCTTATCAGCATGTATGCTAGGTCTGGTAGGATGGAAGATGCTCGGAAGGCTTTTGAATCTCTATTTGAGAAGAATTTGGTTTCTTACAACACGATGGTTCATGCTTATGCTAAGCATTTGGATTCCAAAGAGGCACTTGAACTTTTGAATGAAATTGAAGATACAGGAGTTGGGATTAGTGCTTACACCTTTGCTAGTCTCTTGAGTGGAGCTTCAAATATTGGTGCAATTGGTAAGGGCGAGCAAATCCATGCCCGGATAATAAAATCTGGTTATGAGTCAAACCTATGCATTTGTAATGCTTTAATTTCCATGTACTCTAGGTGTGGAAACGTTGAAGTGGCTTTTCAAGTTTTTAAGGAGATGGAAGATAGGAATGTTATATCTTGGACTTCAATGATTACAGGTTTTGCAAAACATGGATTTGCAGCAAGAGCTTTACAAATATTCCATGAAATGCTAGCGGATGGTATAAAGCCAAATGGTATCACCTATGTTGCTGTTTTGTCAGCTTGTAGCCACGTGGGTTTAATTTCTGAGGGATGGAAACAATTCAGGTCAATGTATGAAGAGCACGGTATTGCACAGAGAATGGAACATTATGCATGTATGGTCGATTTACTGGGTCGGTCAGGTTCTCTCCCAGAAGCCCTTGAGTTTATTACGTCAATGCCCTTCAAGGCTGATGCTCTTGTGTGGCGTACTTTTCTTGGAGCCTGTCGAGTTCATAGCGATATAGAGCTTGGGAAACATGCTGCAAAAATGATTCTTGAGCAGGATCCTCACGATCCAGCAGCATATATCTTACTGTCAAACTTGCACGCTTCTGCAGGGCAGTGGCAAGATGTGGCAAAAATCAGAAAGACCATGAAAGAGAGAAATTTGATTAAAGAAGCGGGTAGTAGCTGGATAGAGGTGGAAAATAAGGTACACAAGTTCCATGTGGGAGAAACTTCACATCCACAAGCCCCGGAAATTTATGACGAACTGGATCAGTTGGCTTTAAAGATAAAGGAATTAGGCTATGTCCCAGATACCAACTTTGTTCTTCATGAATTAGAGGAGGAACAAAAGGTGCAATATTTGCTTCAACACAGTGAGAAAATTGCTGTTGCATTTGGCCTTATTAGCACATCAAAATCGAAACCCGTCCGGGTGTTCAAGAATCTTCGCATTTGTGGGGATTGTCACACTGCAATCAAATACATCTCAATGGTTACAGGGAGAGAAATAGTGTTAAGGGATTCAAATCGGTTTCACCATATCAAGGATGGAGCATGCTCTTGCAATGATTACTGGTGATATGCTAATGACCATAAAAAATTCTCTTCGTATTCAACTTCTCTACCAGAGTTATTTATGAATCGGATGACACTCTTCACTGTCGGTGACATAGAACGCTACTGGTAGCTGTGATTTATCTTGGATTAACAAGTAATTTTACTCTCAAATTCTTTCAGTTTTGGAGAATCTGTTGCTTGTTTTGCATGTTCATATCTTCTTTTGATCTGTGAGTAAATGTAACAATGTAACCTTCCCAGTTTATTTTAGCCAGCTGCTCAACAATTTCGGTCTTCCCATTCACACGCTTTTCTGGAAATGTGGTTGCATTCCAAGTGCTCTCGGATTCAATCCCAATTTCTGTCCATTTTTCTTGGATTCTTTTTCTGTGTTCTTTTTTGACTCTACATTTTCCCTCATGATCATTATATTTATCTAAAGCAAATCTTTCACTTTTTAAAGTCATGAAAAGCATTTGAATATATGCAACTTCATCGCCTGGATTCCACATGCATCTGCAAGGACAGGGACATTACTGCCACAGACCAGCCAATCAGAGAATTCCATTTGTGACGAGTTTCAAACTGATTTTACGGACAAGAGGGCGTTTTAGATTTAGAGAGATTTTAATGTAATTGGATTTTATTATATCATTAATATTAGTGTAATAAAATTATTTAATTAATAAAATAAAAATATATTTATTAATAATAAATAAAAAATTTATAAATTTTTAATAAATATATTTTTTTATTTTATTAATTATTATATAATAAGATAATTTTGTCTGTACATTATTTAATCCCCGTATGGAATCATAGCTTCACTCTAACCAAATCCTGCAAGTGACACATGTCCACTTTACTTCCATGGGTAATCAATCACCAATTTCATAATTATAAACATTTAATCTCTGTATATATTATAATCTGCCAACCAATCAGTTTCATAAATGAATCAGCCAGGCTTTGACATCTGTCAACTGATGAGATCTCTTTAGATATTTTTATGATGCTTTCACCATCGACAGGGAGACAAAATATTAACAACTCACCACCAAACACGAAAATATCGGTATCGACTACAATTACGAGGTACACGTGACCTCCTTTGTCCGACACGTGTCATCAGAATGCGACGACTGAACATTCCTTGTGAGACACAAACACAGCAAAAAGAAGGAAAAAATTTGAAGGCAAAGACTTTTAAAGCAACAGACAGCACGAGAAACCACGTAAGTACATTCTAGATTCCCCAGGCGGGCCCCATCCCACCAGATGGAATCAGTAACTACTAAATCCGGACTCCACGTGTTCAGCTGGAATTCTAACCGTCCACGTCTCCGTTGAAAAATCCAAGTCAGTGGCTGATAGAGGCCCATGTGGCAACTACCGACTGGACCACGTTCAATCGCACGGCCAAGATTTAATGCTTTTTAATTCCTTCGTTACCAATGAATTTGTTGCTTTCGTTGTAAAAAAGTTGATGACCTGTTTACTGCGCCTTTATTTCATGCAATGATGCAAATGAAGGCGAAGAAGAAGAACGGCACAATGAAAATACAACTCATCTCTCCGCCGGAGAACGGTGTTCGGAGAGTAACGTCAGGTTCGGGAGAAATGAGTCAACTTAGTTTGATCAGAACGAAGAATAATGCTCGCCGGAAAAGATTGCAAATCAGGCGACTGAATTACACGTGTATTGATCATCGTCCTGTCAACAAAAGAGAACATGAGAGGAAAGGGATTACCGAATCTCGTGAAGAAGTGAATGAGAGGTTAACGGAGATGTCGTTGTCTTTATCGTTGTCTTCTTCTTCAGATCATTCGTCAGAAAACTACGACGTTTTATCTGGCTCTGAACGCAGAACCCGTAAAGAGAAAGAGTGTTTAAGAAGTTCGCCGTGTCTGTCACACGGGTTGGTGTCTATAATAGGAAGAAGAAGAGAGATGGAAGATGCTGTGAGTGCTGAGGTAGGGTTTATGGTGAAAGATGACCATCGCAGTGATCATCAAAAGTATGATTTTTTTGCTGTGTATGATGGGCACGGTGGGTCCCGGGTGGCGGAGGCGTGCAAGGAGAGGCTTCATAGAGTGTTGGTGGAGATGATAGCAGAGGAATATGGAAAGGAAGGAAATGATCTCAATAAGAACATTGTTTGGGAGACAGTGATGGAAGATTGTTTTGAGAAGATGGATGAAGAAGTGAATAAAGGAATGTTAACAGAAGAGATGGTGGGGTCGACGGCGGTGGTGGCGGTGGTCGGAAGGGAGGAGTTGGTGGTTGCTAATTGCGGGGATTCTCGGGCCGTCCTTTCTAGGGGAGGTGGTGTTGTTCCTTTGTCTATAGATCATAAGGTACTTAAATCACTTTTGATCTATCTAGGCTACAAATGCTTATAATTAAGTAAGTACATTAATTCCTTTTTGTTATTGTTGTTTATTGTAATTGTTGCAAGTTTATTAGTAGATTCTTCCTAGACTTGAATTTTGTAGAAGTGCTTTTGGTTAAAGTAGTTAACTTTGCACAAATTTGAAGGATGAGCATAAAATACCAAATTTTAAAGGGATTATAAGCTTTAATGTGAAGCAACCATGAGTTTTAGTAATTTACTGTCATTTGCCCATATAAACTCAATCGAATATAGCAAAATGGGTGGCATTTGGAATTGAGATCTTGGAATGTTTAATTGAGTCCCAATTGTTATGATCTTGATGGTTATACATAAGAGTGATGCATTTGGAAAGAAGGTTTTTCACGACCGAACCAGATGTTATAACCTATAAGGTGAAAAAGAGGCTCCGAAAAGGAGAGTAGACGCTACAAATTTGTGTGGGAGAGATGAGAAATTCATTCATCCGAATAATAGTTATGCCACAAGAGGCCAATTTCAAGTTTTCAGCACAATTTTGCCGTGAGAACTCTCAGAATTGGCTAGCCTCTCCTCTCCTAGGAACATAAGTTTTGCTACACAATGCTGCTAGGTCGAAGTACAGGACATCATATAAGTTTTAGTACTTTTGGTGCGGTATGCATGAAAAATCTCCCATAGGTTTGTATCCGTAAATTGTTTGCTACTGATATTCCAGCTATAATCTCTATATGTGTCATCAAATTCATATTAGTAAGCTTATTAGTTTGTTTGTTTTTTCCTGACATGCATTTTGTCCAAAGCCTGACAGACCTGATGAATTAAAAAGAGTGGAAGATGCCGGCGGAAGAGTCATTAACTGGAATGGGCCCCGAATACTAGGAGTTCTTGCCACTTCCAGATCTATAGGTATGTCGAAATTCCTCTGCCCCTGGTTCAATACTTGAAACTCTCCAAGCTCTTGCCCTGGAATTGGGTACCATGATTTTTTTTCAATTCAATGGTAGAAATTAATTAATTAATTAATTAATTGGGTTTATAAGAAATCTTTGATTCATGTAGGCGATCAATACTTGAAGCCATTCGTGATTTCGAAGCCAGAAGTCATGGTGATTGACCGAACTGACGGCGATGAGTTTCTCATCCTAGCAAGTGATGGCCTGTGGGATGTTGTATCAAATGAAGTTGCATGTCAAGTTGTGAGAAGATGTTTCAGCGGCCAGATAAAATGGGCAACCTCTGTCAAAGCCGGGAATGAACATCCTGCTGCCAGGGCTGCAGCAGTGCTGGCCGAGCTAGCCATGGATCGCGGAAGCAGTGATAATATAAGTGTCATAGTAGTTGAGCTAAACAAACCTGCCAAGTTTCTTTGACAGTAGTATGTTATATAATCTTTCAACAATCAACAGAGAGTTCCTGCAAGGATTTAACCATTGTTTTTTTGAGCTTAGCAAACAAACAAGTTTTATCAATCCTGAAAATAAGAAGGAATTCAGTTGATTAAGGCAAAATTGGAGGTTCATCTCGGTCAGACAAAGGCTGATGAGTTCAGTAACTTTTTGGTGGGTTATTGTAGTAGCGTTCCATTCAATAGATCTCTTGTGTTGTTTTTGTAACAATGAATTCTCTTAATATATTCTTTGTTTCTCGCATGGGATTCATGCCTGGTGTGATGGAACTACGTAGACATCGAAATTCTTCAATCTAAGCTCAGACTAGTGGTGTAATTAGGCCTTCAATTCCAATTATGACCTGAGGAAACTTGGGTTGTCAGCTCAATCTATCAAACAAGACAATACTGCATTGTTCCATGGCATTTACTGTGAGATTACAAACAGTCCACGTTCATGGTAAGGACTAAATCTCCTTGTAGCTACCCTTCCAACCACCAAATACAGGGGTGGTTGGCTTGGCCATTTGGTTTGGTTGATACTTTATTCCTTTGTTCCAACTGACTAATAAACTTCCCCCGGTTTTCTCTGGACTTCCATTAATGGGAAAAACTGAAATGTGATAGCACACAGAAACAACGAAATCCGCTAACATAAGAGTTTGAGGTTGTGACTTTCAGTTCTTTGAAGTGTAGATGGAAAATGGGACATGGCTACTAAGGCGTCAAATTCAGGAAACGCGGCTGAAGTGAACTTTGTTTGACAAAGACATCCAGCTTCCTCATGTCCAAACGTAGTTAGAATTATTGTTTTTGTTAATTTCCATGGCCGTAATAGAAGCAAGCAACAGAGCCAAAGTTTGATAGACAGGTGCATACATCTTCGGACCAGATCTCTATGCACGAGGGAAATAAAACAAATCTTCAGAAACTTTTACGAGTATGTTCAAAATTATTGATATGCAACACTGCTACCAGGAAAAAATGATGTCTTTTTTACTGTCTTATCTAATAACAACCAATCACCAACTTATATTTCTGTGTCCAAATTATTTGAATGGATAAGATTTTTGAGCAGCCATTCGTCGATTTTGACAAGCACTACCAAACTCGCCGGTACATTTCAGACATACATAAGGAGACAACTGGTTTAATTTTGTATAATTTTTTATATTAATTTTTAATTATTATATTAATATATTTTTGAGAATTAAAATTAAATTTAATATATATTAATTATAATATATTTAATTTTAATTATTAAAAATATTTTAATCTAACAATAAAAAATATTATAAAAAATTATATAAAATTAAGAAAATTTTAACCCTTTTTTCTTATATATTTTATATTTATTGACATAAAATTTAAAATAATAAATAAAAAATTTAAAATAAATAATATAAAAATTTAAAATATAAAATAATTGATGTAAAATTTAAAATATAAATTAAAAATTTAAAATACTCAATATATTATAAAATAAAATCACTAAGTACCAAAATAATTAGTGAATTATTGAACAATTTTTATAAAAGTTCACTTTTTAATTGTTTTACTTTTAAATCACTACACAAACATAACAATTCTAAACTAAGCCTATATTAAAATTTAAAGTAAAAATCTTAACTTTTGTGCATAAGATTTTTTAAAACTTGTGTTGTGGTTGTAATATTACATAAGATGTAATATAGTCGAGTCATTTTAAATATTATGCTTTAGTTGGTTTAAAAATAATTTAAATTAAAATATTTAATAAATATCTACTTTTACTTTCGTAGTTATTTATTCATATTTACCCATTATTTATACTACGAGATTTGTACTTATAAAGATAACGAGGATTCGATTATAAATTTTTTCAATATTTTATTAACTAAATTACTTCATACAAATTTGACAAAAATTACAATTAACTATATTTTTATAAAATATTTATTCTCAAAATCATGAAATAATTTATTTCTTTTTAATATTTTATTTTTTTACCATAAATAGTGAAATATTAGAAACTTTGTATGATATAAAGGAAATCCAATATTCTTTTCCATTTATAATTTTAAACATATTTAAGCCATTATTAATATATATATTAAAGTTAAAGATGTTTCACATGAATTAATTAATTAATTAATTATTATGAATGTAACAAACACGTGACTTATTATAATGTAATGTAGAACCAATTTCTCCTTGCAATAATTTAAAAGTGAAGGCATGATTCATATGGAAATAAAATTTTTGCAAAGGTAAATAAATAATTAAAAAAAATTGATAAATTTAAGCGTGTGTTTGTCTCCCTCTATATAAACGGCATGTAATGAGTCGTGACGCCATTCCCGTCCAAAAGAAAAAGCTAAAGCCTGCCTGGGAGGTAGTAAATTGTAAAACGAAAACAATTTTTCTTCGTTCTCTTGTTTCTGCTTCCCGCTCTCTCCTCTGCTATTTTCTCTGCTCTCCTCGTACTGTCGTCGCTTCGTCTCACTCTTACGGCCATTAACGCCTGGCAAGCTTTTCTTTCTCGCAGTCTTCTCCTTTTATTGGAAGTTCTGTTTTCTGTATTTGTTTATGTTTCTGTATCGCGTTTTTTTTTCTTTTGAATGTATTCGCTCTCGTATGCGGAATGTGATTTCTTTTCTCTTGTTACTTGTTGTTTGATTTTGTATTACTGATTTTTATGCGGTTGATTATGGCAGTTTGTCGAGTGTGTTTTGTTTATTTATTTATTTTTCTGGATATGTTTATGATAAACCCTAGGCTGTCTGTTTGGTTACCGAGAAAAATTTTTCGAACAGAAAATGTTTTTAGAAAACTGTAGTTGCGCACGATAACTGAGGAAATATAACATTTTGATTTCAATGGTCTAAGTTAATGTTATCTCTGTTTTGTCTTTGTCTCCTTTGCTTTTCATTTCCTGCAGTTTCTCAGTAAACAAACGGATTTAAGAATTCTTTTATTTAGTTTCTTTTTACTTTACGTAAGCTAGTGGAGTTTGACTTATTTTTTTTTAGCTAAAATATTATAAACTTTGCTTTGTGCGATGATAAATGAAACTTAGGAACTTCGTAGTTAAATTTTTTTTGCTGAGATTATTCAAAGCTTCAGAAAATTTATAATTTTTTATTTTTCTTGGTTGGACAAAGGTAATGTTATCACTTTCTAAATGAAGATGCTTATCTTCTTTGATTACAAGTGTTTGTTATCCTTCAGCAAGGATTCTTGGTTTTTCGATAACTTAATGACAGATTTAGTTTTTAATTTTTTTTCACCATTTTTGTTGTTGAAGATTTTCGAATATGTTATTTATTTCCTAAATCACTTCTGTGCTGATAAGCCAACTTTCAGGTTAGAATTGGTTTTCAAGCTTTACTTTGACTGTTACTTGTTTGATGACTTTAGTTATAAACTAAAGGCTTTTGTTTGGAGTTTTGTGTGTCAGTTATTCTGATAGTTTCACTTGGAACATTCTCACTATTCTATTTCTCAGTTTTGTATTTATCTTCACTTATATTTTTATGAATCTTTTAACTGGTAGATATGAATTCTTGAACTTACTGCAAAAGCAATAAGGAAAAAACGGAGAGTTTTTGTCTGTTTATGCTGACCAGTCTTTTAATCATTCAATTGGTTGTTTTTTTGGACTTTTTGTTCATAGTGTTGGTATGGATTGTCAGAAGCCTTTTGGTTTTAGTTTTCTCATAACAGTTCCTATGAATGAATATCTATTGAAATGCAGAGACTGGAGCTGGAGAAGAAAAAGATAATATATGGAGGGCGGCGAAGGAAGAGGTTTGGGATGCCAGAAGATTATGGATGGGAAGGAGAGTAACAGGAATGGTTCAATAAAGGCAATCCCATCTTGTTGCTTGAAAGCTAGGGCTTCAGCCCCGGAGCTTGAGGCCAAATGCCACTCTACTGTTGTTTCTGGGTGGTTTTCAGAATCTCAGTGTTGCTCTGGTCATTATCTACAATCTTATGTCTTGTCCAGTTGTTTTGTTTAGTTTGTTGTTATAACATAAGCACTTTGGTTGGTCCATACATGTTGATGGTATTATTGACTCAATTTCTTTTGCATAATCTTTTCCGTTTCAGATAAAGCTGGTAAAACAATGTATTTCAACAATCCAATGTGGCCAGGTTGGTCTTACTCTCATAGATTGATTTTCTCTGTCATCCATTCCTTTCTATATTGGTAGCAATACAAAGTTATGTCTCCTTGGCATCCAGGTGCTTAACCACTTTATAATTATTTGTTTTAAATTATAAGATGTTGCATGTCTGATAAACCCTGTGGCAACTGTATACACTTTTCTCTACAAGGAATAAGGAATTCAGGTCCTTGTGATGCAACCTAGGTAGACATTATGTATTTTTCTCTAATTAAATGAGGAAAATTGCTGGCCATATATCTCTTCACAAGAGAACTCTTTTCATTGTAAACCTTGACCTATCAGGTCGATATGCATCTTTTTTTTTTCTTTAATTTTTTTGGCATGTTGCCCTACTGCACTACATTTGTGCCTCATGTTGTGATTACACTTTTCTAGGAGAAGCACATTCATTGAAAGTGAAAGACATTTTATTCAAGGGAAAGTCAGAGTACCAAGAAGTCCTGGTTTTTGAGGTTTGTCATTCTCAACTTAGTGCTACATTGTTAACCTGGAGTTGGCTTATTATCAGCTTTTTACCTTGCCTTTCTTTGTCCTCACACAATTTGTTTGTTTATTTACATTTATTTCTGTCTATGTGCTATAAATGAGTGGGTTTTTTATTGGTCCAATTTTTTGAATATCCAGTCATTAGCATATGGGAAAGTGCTTGTTCTTGATGGAATTGTTCAACTAACTGAGAAAGATGAATGTGCCTACCAGGAGATGATAGCTCATCTTCCCCTTTGTTCGATTCCATCTCCGAAAAATGTAATCTCCAAATACTTTTGCATTATTGTCTTTTATTTTTGACTCTCAGTAACTTTTGGCTGGCGTCGGTTGCAGTTCATTTTGATTTTTGTTTTATCAATACTTTGTTTACATTAATGCTTGTATTATTTCTTTTGTACTTCTGGAAGCTTGCAAAAAATGAATATAAGTTTAGTGAAAAAAATGTAGTTTGCTAATTCTTTACTCTTACTTTCACTTTTCACAGAAGAAAAGAAGTGGAAAGCGTGCAAATTGCATTTCTTATGGTGCATTATGAAAGTTTTGTGTAATGCTTCTGAATTGGTGGAAATGTAATTCTGCATATCAACCTGCATAATGAAACTCTAGGAGAAATTTTGAAAGAGAAACATTTAGTACTGAAGCCATCTTGTATCCCAGGAGAATAATTTTCTGATAGTTTGGGTGTAGATCTGAGGAATTAGCCCTTTTGTCTCACAAGGTGCGAGATGGTGATGCACGAAAGAAAGATGGGGTTGGTGAGAGTTCCTTCTTGATGTTCATCGGCTTATTTTCTAGATGCTGCCTCCCATCTTGTCACGCTGTTCTTTTTAGCTTTGGAACATCAGGAAATCTCAAGCAACCCAGTATAATTTGTTCTGTTGTCATCAAATGGTGACAACAGTGGAAGATTATGTAACTTCAGGTGCTAGAACTGACCAAATTTGTGGTCAGACCTGAGTTAGGCGTGGCATTCTGTTTTTTTGGGGCATTGGCAGCTGATTATTGCGATTGAGATAGCATTAGGAGTGGTGAGAAGAGCCCATTATGATTACAACTGAAAGTAGACAGTGGATCTTGATATAGTACAAGGATGTGAATTCTCTTCCCCTTGAAGAGATAGGAGTTGGTAGTTGTTATTCACTGATCTTCTGCTTCCCAATGTGCTGAGTTAAGTAATAACATGCCAGTTCTTAAGGATACAAAATAGAAAGTGATGTTGAAGAATGGTTTAGGAAATTTGATGTTTTGGATGTGAGTCAGCATCATTGCTGGCTCTGCATCTAGCAGTTTTATAGTATCCTTTTTCTTTCAACCAAATTAGATTGCTTGCTCCCCTGTATAACAATCTCTGTTCATGTTGATTTTATTCTCCTGCCTTTTTTCCCCTCCTTTCTTCTATGTTAAAAAAAGAGATTTCATATAACATACACTAAGCTGGTAGATTGGCATGGGAAGTGTGTTTTCTGTTCTCATAAACTTGCACGGCGATGTTATTTTTTGATGCTTAGCTTACACTATTGCAATGCACAATGCAGGTTCTAGTTGTTGGTGGTGGTGATGGTGGTGTTCTTAGGGAGATTTCTCGTCACAGATCTGTTGAGCTTATTGATATATGTGAGATAGATAAAATGGTTATAGATGTAAGTATTTGATTTAGTATTACTTTTCCGATTATTAACTATAAATAAGGTTTTCTTTTAAATTTTTATTGCCATAATTTTTTTAATTCCAGGTTTCTAAAAAGTATTTTCCAGAGCTTGCTGTTGGATTTGAGGACCCTCGTGTTCAACTGCACATTGGTGATGGTATGTACGAACAAAATATCTTTCCCATATTTACATTTAGTTCTCTAATGATCATTTATGGATTTCTATTGTCTTGCTTGAATTGAAGCACATGGCTGTTTGTTGATCTCATTTCCGTTGTCTTGACAGCCGTTGAATTCCTCCGGCATGTGCCCAGAGGGAAGTATGATGCAATTATTGTTGATTCATCAGACCCCGTAGGTATATTTGCATTATCTGCTCCATTATGGATCCATTTTGTCTCAAAAGGTTATTGTGCTGCTAAATTCAGTGGTTGGCTCTTTTATTATTTTTTTCCCCATTTTTTTCTTTGTCTTAGGAAGTTATATTTACATGACCTTCATATGAAATATGCAGCCCATTAGGTTATGCTTAGTATTTATATTGTACTCAACCAACTTTTACTGACTCTTAAAGTACTATTTTGAATGTTGCTGATAAACTAATTTGTTTTGTTTGTTTTAGTATGTCATACTTACTTGACAGATTGTAGAATTTTTTGAAATTCATGTTAATGCTTATTACTGATTTTCGTTTCACATTTACCCTTCCTGATCTAGGTCCTGCTCAAGAGCTTGTAGAGAAGCCATTTTTTGAGACGATTGCTAGAGCATTAAGGCCTGGTGGTGTCCTCTGTAACATGGCAGAAAGTATGTGGCTCCATACACACCTTATTGAAGATATGATCTCTATCTGGCGTGAAATGTTTAAGGGTTCTGTACATTATGCTTGGGCAAGTGTACCAACATACCCAAGGTAATGATTTACTCTATTCTGATGTCATCTGCAATATTACTTTCATTCTCTTGATAATCATTTTCTTGCAAGTTTGACAGCTTCAGAAGTCTATTGTTTTAAGTTCAGCACTAATCTTAATGTTAGACATTGCTTTAGTTGTCTTGTTATTATTCTTGTTAAATGGTGCATTTATTGGGACGAGGCAAATTTGTTGTTTATGCTTAGGATTATATAATTTCCAACTGAAGATTTGATTCTAGAATTGGTGGATTCTGTAACATGCTGTGAATTTAATTTATTTATTTTGTTGAGGGTCCTCTCGTTGGCTGCAGTGGTGTCATTGGGTTTCTAATATGTTCAACGGAGGGGCCTAGTGTTGATTTTGTGAACCCCATCAATCCTATTGAGAAGTTAGAGGGAGCTGTCGAGCATAAAAGAGAACTTAGGTTCTACAACTCGGAGGTAACAACTCATTCTTGATCATTGCTTCCTCATTCTTTTGCTTAGAAAAACCTAAATGCTTTATAGGTGCAATAATGTTGATGTGATATATTGCTCTGTTTATTGACGTAACATCTTAAATGCGGTGTTAATTTTGCCTCAACTAATTAAGCTATTTCGAAATAGTTGATGTAATTTTCTCTTTCACTCTGACATCAAATTAATATTTGTGTCATTTAATTCTGTTGACAGCTTCATTCTGCCGCCTTTGCATTGCCTGCATTTTTGAAGAGGGAGGTGAAGATACTTAGTGATCCTCCAATGAAGTGAATTTGTGAGTGAATTCATGGCTGTCCTCATCTGATTCTTCTGAAAAAGGATATTTACTACTTGGGAGACAAGTCTATATGGTTAATTACCACATATGTGGATGACAGGATTGGACCTTTAGCTCTCCTTTTGAGGCTTTGGTGGTGATATAATTCTAGCACGTTTCTTGGTCTGATTTGACAAATAATATTGGATGACCACTTATTATTACTATTCTTCGTACAGCATCACTGGAGCTGTTACCATTTAAACAGTGTAATGATTTGCATGCTGTTTCGTGATTTATGATTTCAACTGATGTTTGAATATTTAGATGATTTGATTGATTTTCAGTTGGCATCTGTTGTTTAGTTGTTTAGATGACGTTGTGAACTTATTTTTTGGCAATAAACATTGACAATACTTGATGCTTCTTCCGTAATCTAGGATTGTGTCTTCGTATGGTAGCAAATGGACTTGATACTCTGAGAGCTTGCTAGTTATATCCATTTGGTATTTGAAGTAGCCGGAATTGGTGAAATTTCTCCCAATTCTCTTGATAAGTTGATTTTCCTGATCCCAAAATATTTAGGGAGATTGAAAAGAGACCCACTGAAATACGTTCTGCTTAGAACAATAGGGAGTTCTCTTCACAATGGTAGGACAATATCATGTCATCACCCGCGAATTAAACCTTTTTACATTTTTATTCAAATTTATTCTGCCAATAACCCGTCAAGTTCGTGTAACTATTCTTGAAAATCTAATAAAAGAAAACTAGCCAATTTCAGAGAATTATAAAGAAGCATTTAACACAATGTCTAAAATATCAACGTAGGCGGCGAGCGATTCCGGCTCCAGATCTGAATGCCAAAAATAATCTTGTAGAAGGTGATGGCGGTGTTCCCCGGGTGGGGAATGTTTGTGTATTCCCTTTAGAGCGCCAGAATAATTGTATACGTCGAGCTGCCCTGTCTTTCTTAATCTTCAGTCTTAATCCCTTTTTCAAATCATCAGCCATTATAACAAAGGCTTCTACATTTGTAAGCGCTTGAATTGTGCTGGTGGAGACGGGGAGGTTGTTGGATGCGTCATCCAGCGCCCAAGCCACAAGTTTTACTCCGCAGAAGTCATTACTTTCTGAATGAATCCTCGTGTTATTTTCATGATCGGTGCTCGAGGATTCAGTAATTTTCCCGGAGGTATGGGTCCATAAGTTGCCTTGCAGGACGAAGAGCATTTGATCGATTGTGTCTCCTTGGCGGACAATGTAAGAACGCTCCCTGTAGAAAGCTGGCTTGGCAAGATCACACAGATCCTCCAACGATGCATCGCTCCACTCTCCAAACTCCTTTACCTTTATATTTATGTACATATTCAAGAATAAGAATGAGAATACAAAAAGGTTAAGAATTGCTGGTTTAAATTTCCGTTGCCACTACTACCTGACACTGACAGGTTCAACTCAATGCTCAGAATGAAGTTCAGTTTCTGAACTCTAATCAACTGCTATGCTTTTTCAGAGACAGAGAAAAAGGAACTCACTTTCTTTAGCATGTCTAAGCAGAGGTTCCTCTTTATGCTCTTTCTGAGGTCCTCGGAAAGATTATTGACCAAATATTCAACATCAAAACCTCTAGTTTCTCGCCATTTCCGTGACTGGTATTCCTTGACCTGCTGTTGGAGTTCCTCGGGGAGCTTTCCAAAGGGCTGCCACTGCTCTAACTCTTCTAACTTCTGTTTTCTCTCCTCTGATTTTACAGTTTCTGACTGGACATGCATCTATTTCGCGAGAAGAATGGTTTATAGAAATTAAAATTTACCCTGCTTCACTTTAAGCTTACAGAAGAATTTGAGAGACACAAAAGATAATAATACCAACCTGAACTCTTCCTATCAAACAGAAAAACAATACCACACCAGAGATGGTAATGGACATTACAAAGATGTTTTCCAGGAGATTGGCACTGAATGGGAGACCTTGACCAAACCAACTGCAAAAATGTTGAACTCAAATACACATATTAAGACTTGAATTTCATACAAATGCTGAATTCCTGGGGCCAGTGCTAATTAGTACTACCTATTAGACTTAATTCATTTGTTTGGCTATTTTTTTTTTCTCTAGAGGTGTTTATTAAATTTAATTAGCATCAGAGGTCATTTCTAAATTTGTGCATAATTACGTATTAATTAATACTTAGATTGCTTTACAGATAACATTAAATATTTTAATAGAACTTTTTATATGTTCATTTTTGAGAAAGTTAGCATACATAAAAAAAAAAAAAAATTCATATATACACAAACCTGACATTTTGCAGTCCCCATCGGAAACAAGGAAAGGCTCTCGAGGGCCAAGGAATTTTCTCCACAACACCTGACTGAATAGCATCACGGAATATTCCAAAATCATAGGTAGTTGTATTTTGTGTCTTTGTAGCTGTAGAGCAAAAATCGTTAGAAATTGTGTAGTTTCCTGGCAAACTTTCATCGCAGTAAAAAGAAAGGTCATGACATCCAGAAAAATTCCCGCAGGCTTTCCTCCAGCATACAGTTTGTCTTTCTACTGCAAAGGAGTACCACATGGCTCCGAACACCTAAAGGATTTCATTAGAAAGATATCCATGAACATGTCCAGTGGCACAAAATTCAAAAGGATCGGAAACTGCGGAACATACTTTATAAGAGTATACAAGAAAAAAAACTGAATCATGTAGGTAGGCAACTTACGTGACTAGCAACAAAGAAAGAAAAATTGAAGGTATGTTCGGCCCATCTAGCGAGGTTGCCTTCGCTCTTGGCTTTTTGAAACCATGTATAGAAGCGGATAATCCTTAGCGCATGGTGTAGAGGAAAGAAGTTCATTCCAAGGAAAAGTTTTCTGGCTCTAATTCTTTGAAGATATACCAGAATCACCAGCACCTGGACGTTTGGATATGCATGCAATTATATACATGAAAACTAAAGAACCCAGGTAAAAAGAAAAGAAAAAACAGTGAGCCATAAGAGAACTAATCCGGCTTACCTGTGGGAGTGGAAGAGTGAGGAAAATATCAATTAGTAAGATGAACAGCAACTTCTTTTTTGAATATTGGTGTGAAGAACTCCGCATATCCAAAATAATAGTCGTTAGATACAATAAATCATAGACTGATCGATGAACAATAGCCTGACCCGCCGCTTGAATGTCCAATTTGAAGCACTTTTTGTCATCGTCGATCACAGGAATGTATAAGAAAAGAGGATCCAAGAACATCGACATCACAGACCACAGAAGAAAAGCCGATTTCACAAGAGGCCGCTTTGTATAATAGGCTCTTGCTACAAAAACAATGATTTTTTTCACTAAGGAAAAGAATATGGTCACATTGACACAAAAAGGTTTTATTAATTCTCTGGTGCTCCAATTTTTTTTTTTTTTTTTTTTCAGCACCCGAGATTGAATTTCTACCAAGTTCCCCGGAAACCTGCCTTGCTGCACCTTCCTCTAAGTTCAAGTCCTGAGACCTGAACCCAAACAAAACAAAAATAAAAATAAAAAAATTAATAGTAAAATCATGTTTTCTATTCTTCAACTCGTACAGAAATTAAAAAAAAAAAAAAGGAAAAAGGAAGTGATTGTAGAGTTGCAAGCAACATTCCATGAATACTACAAACCAGTGACTTACATAATGAACAATGAAGAATCCAAGCTTAATGTAATCTGAATTTCCGCAAATATGAACCGTTAACCTTCCTTGGCAGATGTGGTTGATCGTTCATTTATATGCAATTACGTGAAAATATGTACGTCTGAGCAATAGACTGTTCTTAGTCAACAAGAAAAATTATGTGGACTCGCTCAGCCTCATGAGTGCAATCAGATCGAAGGACATAATTGTACGCGGGAAGTTTCCATTCCTTTTCGATAGTGAAAAGACGCTGGCAGCCGACCAGTCACAGTTGGGAGCCTTACTTTTCCACGAAGATTTTGAGATACCTCTTTAGTGAAAATTTATTAGATGCTTTAGGGTCGACCTCTGATCAATTTAGTTAGAAAAATTTAACTTATATATTATATAGTTCAAGAGTTATTCACTAGTGATACAAAATGTGATATTATATATTATATAATAATACTTTTACGTTGCTCCTTTCAACAATGCAATTTTTGTTCGTATGATTTTTGCCAATGTTCTTAATAACCGTGCTTCTACCCAATTTAACTTACATGACCAGGATGAAAAGTAAGAAAGATTGAAGGTAGCTCCGGCCCATCCCATCCAGAGAGGCCACTTTCTTTGAGTTTTGTGGATAAGAAACAAACTTAATAGCAAAGAAACATTAGGTGGCTCTCATTCTTTTTTGAGCACCAACGGATAACAGATGGAGAAGACAAATAATATGCAGTTACGCGTATGAATAGTGGAGGATTCATTGTCCATGAAAGCAATGTATAAGAGCAGAGGATTCATGACTGTCAAACAACGTGCAAAACTGAAGAAAAATCGAATTCCCAAGAGGACCCTTTGGAGGGACCCCATCGACTTTAGAATTTGGCCACATTAATAATGCCTGAAAAATGATTTTGCTTAATGATGATCGGGATAGTTTTTTGATTTGTAAGCGCTTGAATTGTCCTGATTGATACAAGGAGGTTGGATGAGTCGGGGTTAGCCATGGCCCAAGCTACAGGTTGTTCCCTTATGGATAAACAAGAAACAAATAAAACCCTCTTTTTTATAAATATTTTAATTACATAAAATTATACCCATTCCGCCATTGCCATTCTCTTTTCACATTCTTACGGGATTAACTCTTTGATCACCAACAATGCTTACTAGAATATACTATCTACGTAATACCATTAATCAATGAATTGATGAAGAAAGAGTTGTTATATTAAAAAATTTCTTTAAAATATAGAAAACCAAATCTTTTTTTTTTTTTTTGGTTTTTGGAAATATAAAATTTAAAAAAATTTGATTTCGATTTTATTTAAATAAATTTTATTTATTTAAATAATCACTTTTAATTTAATTTTATAAAAATTATTGTTTTTATTTTTTATTTTAAATATTTTTATCTTCACGTAATCATTTATACTTAAAATATACAAGCTCAGTAATTGATTTTGAACTCTCGTAAATTTTCTTGTCAACCAAACGAACGGCGGTAAGTATCTCTGTGTCTAGATTCTAAGAGATACATCGTCAAAGATTCTGCCACGCGTCGTACCTGACAAAATCGTCCACGCGCCTTATCGCATGTTCCGTCCCTCCCTCTCATTTTCCCGTGAAAATAGTGCTCAGCCCAGAAAGAGCAAGGAGCTTTCGAAAACGCTTTCTCCTACACCTAAAATCTACGACAGTTAAAATATTTAAAACCCTTTCTTGAAAAAATTGCATTTTCCGAAATTTTGTGCTGGTCCGTTTCTGTCCAAACATACAAACGATTGATTGTACCCGCATACTGGAGTTGGTTTCAGTTTCAAATGATAATTTGGATAAAAATTTATCCTAGGTTAAACTGTAACAAGTTTGTAAAACTTATAGCGAGTTTAATTGTTGGGAATTTAATAAATGGGATGTGAAATTCGTTTAGTGATCATTTGTTCATGTTACTGATAATCAAAGGTTAAATCTTTTGGGGTTTTGTTTCCTAAGAAAATTGTTGAAGACGAAAGGAAATGATTTTTCATTTTCTAGAAAATTTGCCTTAATTGCAGGTTATTTTAGTCCTCCTATTATCGTTTTTGTTTTCTTCAATATGCTGGTTTTGCTCATTCAAGATTTCGAATTCGTGTTCATTCAGCATTGTGTTTGTGCTAGGTTCTTATGTTTTTATGTTGCTGGATTTTGGCAAATAAATGAGATGGCAATCTGTTGACTTTCGGCTGCAGTTTTGGCTCAGAAGATTATTCTAAATCATGTAATTTGCCTTTTTCCCTTTATATGGTTATGTACTCATAACATAATGCTTATGCTAGGCATTTCTGTTTATCGATTTCGCAAATTATGTTTTCTTGTTAATACTACTTTCAACTGAAAATTTAGCTTCTCTACTAATGCTCTATATCTTGAGATTGCTGATTTGCTGGTTTTCATTTTACATTTTGATTGAAATAGAAATGTGATTAATGTTTGTTAAGGGTTTTCGTTGTCCAAATGTGGTTAGTGATCCACTTTTCAGGTTGATCTTGTAGAGTTTGCATTGACCAATCCAAGGGGAAATGTCGCACATCTGCCATGTAGACGTCAAGTAAACCAGCCCGTTCATGTTATTCAGTCATTAGGAATATACAGGAGAGACATTACTCCAAAGACCGTAACTTTTGCTATTCCAAATGAAAATGATGAAGCTGAGAAAGCAACTTCCCATGATGGTGCAGATGATTACATGGCTATCTATTCGGAGAATAATGAAAGTTTGCAGTGCTCAGATGTGGAAGTTCTTGCCTCCATTTCATGCTCGGAGGAGGACCTCTCTCAGAGTGTTGACAATCTGAATAGTCAAGGAAGCCTTCTTGTCAAACTAAAAGCTGTTCACTTACATGTGTTAGCTGCTGAGCGATGGAATATTTCTCGACTGAAATTATGTCATAGGTATGCTTTTCTTCTATTTGGGCATTTTTCATAAAAGAAATTACATGTTGCAGAGCACTTGGTGAATTCATAACACTGTTTTGATGCTGTATAATTGGTATTTCTTTTGGAAAAATTCTTGTGAAGTTTAGCAGTGGAAAATAATGTTATTTATTTTGGGGTTTACTTGGAGCAGACTTTACTCAGAGAGTGCAAGAAACTTAATTCATTATCTGGCTTTGAAATGCCTTGATATTGAACATCTCAAGGAAGATCTTTCTTCTACTGGCTTTTTGAATTTGGAGACTACCAATTCATATGTTCTTGCAAGTCTTACTGCAGAAATCCAGCTATTGGAGAAACTGAAATCCACTTCTCTGAACACCCAAGAGAACATTAGTGCATGAATATGCACTGAAGAGAGATTGTACCTACAAGAAAATGGGACATTCGCAATACAAGTGATGAGGAAGAAACTATCCTCCAATAAAGACTTATTGTTGGGTAAACTTTGAGACAACAGAACCACTCATATTATGGTAACAGTTGGCCAAGAAGCGACTGCAAGTGAAGCACTAATAACTGATCTACTCAGGGCTGGAGCCACCATTATTCGGATCAATTGTGCACATGGAAACCCTAGCATTTGGAGTGAGATAATCAGAAGAGTGAAAAGAAGTTCTCAAATGCTTGAAACGCCATGTCGAATTCTTATGGATTTAGCTGGACCAAAACTCCGTACTGGCAATTCGAAGCCTGGTCCGTGTGTAATTAAAATATCTCCCGAGAAGAATGCAACTGGAAATGTGATCTTTCCTGCTCTAGTTTGGCTGTCTCACAAACAAGCAGGTACTCCACCAGCTCATTTGTCTCCTGATGCAGTTCTGTTCATAGATGACCAACAATTTCTCAGTAAGCTTCCGGTAGGTGATGCGTTGAAGTTTTCTGATTCTAAAGGGAAGAAGAGGACGCTCAAGATTTCTAGACAGTTCCATGTTTTTTCTGGCACTGGATTTGTGGCTGAGTGTACTAAGACTGCTTATGTTCAGTCTGGAACAGAATTGTATGTTAAAGGAAATAAAGATAGGTACCCAATAGGAGTTGTGGTGGATGTCCCTGCCATAGAGCCATTTGTCAGAGTAAGAGTCGGGGACTTGCTAATCATATCCCGATATAGTTCATGTGAACAGAATGAATCATCTGAGCCTACAAGTGGTGCTCATAGGATAACGTGTTCTTCTGGCTATCTATTTGATTCAGTCAAACCTGGAGAGCCTATAGCTTTTGATGATGGAAAGATTTGGGGGGTAATCCAAGGGGCAAGTATTCCTGAGATTGTTGTGTCAATCACTCATGCTGGTAATAGAGGTACCAAACTTGGATCAGGAAAATTCATAAATATCCCAGAAAGCAATATTCGGTTTGAAGGCCTTACTTCAAAGGATCTGATAGATCTCGAATTTGTTGCCTCTCACGCTGACATGGTGGGCATTTCTTTCGTCCGAGATAGTCGTGACATTGTTATGCTTCGCAAAGAACTGGAGAAAAGAAAGCTTCAGAATCTGGGAATCATTTTGAAGATTGAGACAAAGAGTGGGTTTGAGAAGTTGCCTCTCATGCTCCTGGAGGCTATGAAGTCTTCAAATCCTTTGGGGGTTATGATTGCCAGAGGGGATCTTGCAGTGGAATGTGGATGGGAAACGTTGGCTGATATGCAGGAAGAAATTCTGTCTATTTGCAATGCTGCCCATGTACCGGTCATATGGGCAACTCAGGTTCTGGAGTCACTTGTCAAGTCTGGTGTGCCCACCAGAGCTGAGGTTACGGATGTTGCTAATGCAAGGAGGTAAATATCCAATTTATTATTTACTGTGGCCATTCGGTTAATGGCTTAAATGATTTTAACTGTTCCTCACGAATTTCGCTAAAGAATAATGAAGTAGGGAAGCATTAACTGTTGTTTTGGCAAGGCAAGTTGTGTAATGCTGAACAAAGGAAAACATATAGTGGAAGCTGTTTCAACTTTGGATACCATTCTCCACATAAACACTGCACAGATGAAAGCAGATCTGAAGCCTCTTCTACTGTCTAGTCACCTCTTTTAGTGAGAATTTATTTGCTTAGATTTGGTGGATATCACTCTTGTATTATGAATGAGAGCACTTCGCATTTCTGTTTGAATTAAAGGTAGAAGACCTCGAATGAGGGTTGATGTCTCGTGTTGTTGAAATATCTGTGTTGTTGAAATATCTAGAAAAACGGCACACATTTTTAGAGTTTTTATTTTAGGACTTGGCTATTTTAAGTAACTTATATTTATTTCATGTGATACTTAAAATGTAAAATAAAAATTTTAAATAATTAATATAAAATTTAAAATAAATAATATAAAAAATTTAAAATATAAAATATAAAAATTAAAATGATTAATATAAAAGATTAAAAGCATGAATAGAAAATTTGAAACAATAGACATAAAAGATGGATGTATCTTGCATCCAATAGCCGAACACTTTATTCTACATTGATGCAATTGACATGGGATATAATAGCATACAAAGCCATATTTCTACGATGAAACATAAGCCCCTAGGTATGGACAATCTATGGTTCTTCAACAATGATCTCGGGCTCTGCTCGAGGTGGAGGCAGGGATGATGGTGTTTGCTCTGGCAGTGGAGGCACGGATGATGGTGTTCGATCTGACAAAGTGATCCTCTGTAAAGCATGTATTAGTGAAGCGCCACCTGAAAATACAACTTGCAAGTCAGAAACCACATCTCCAGTTGATCTTCTCCAGTTCCCTCCAGTGGGACGGTGACGCCAGGCATATTGTATGACGCGAGCTGCCTTCTCCACAATAGCATCAAGGTTTAACGCAGGAGTGCTAGAACGCCGGTGCTTGATGAATACATTTTGCAAGTCATCGGCCATGAGAGCAAAAGCTTCAACCTTTGTAAGCGCTTGAATAGTTCTGGGTGATACAGGGAGACTGGAAGAGGTGGTATCATCCATAGCCCAAGCAACAAGTTCTTCTCCGCAGAAGTCACCATCTTCCAGGCGGTCCTTTTTGCTTGGGGTTTTATCATATTCTCTGCGATGATCAGAACGTGTTGTTCTACCCATGGAGGTGTAGCTCCATAGTTTTCCTTGCACCACGAAGAGCATTTCATCGATCGGGTAATCCTCCCGGATAATGTGCGCACGCTCAATGTAGAAAGCTGGCTTGACACAATCGCAGAGTTCGTCCAATATTGTATTATTTAACTTCTTAAACTCTTCTACCTTGATATACAATGAGAAGAATGAAGTTCAATATCCTTACAGGCACAAATTTATATGCATTATAGGAAAGCCTAGCAGGCAAGTGCTGCAAAGATAAAACAGAACTTACTTTCCTGAGCAGTTCTAAGCAGAGTTCGCGCTTTATGTTCCTTCTGAGTTCCACGGGAAGATAATTGAGCAATTTTTCTACATCGACACCATTGGTTTGTCGCCATTTGTATCGCTGGTATGTCTTAACCTGCTGCTGGAGATTTCCTGAGAGCTTTCGGAAAGGTTTCCACTGCTCTATTTCTTGCCTCTTCAGTCTCATCTCCTCTGATCTTACAGTTTTGGATTGAAGATATATCTGTTTCACAAGAAGCATGATTATAATTCATAGTGCTTAATCAAAATTCAAGAAGCATGATTATAATTCATAGTGCTTAATCAAAATTTTGTTGGGACATGAGACAGAAATATAAGTGCTAACCTGCATATTTCCAATGAGAAAGAGAAACAACATCAAGCCAGAGACGGTAATCATAATTGCAAAGAAGTCTTCCCAGATATAGGTACTTGTTTGGAGGTTTTGACCAAAACAACTACAAAAAAATTGAATTGTATTTTAATGTAGCTTCTTGATATTTTTTGCACGATTAAATTAGTATGCAAGAACAATATTGCAGCCTAAAATTACAGGAGTAATATATATGCGCAAACCTAATACTTTGCAGGCCCCAAAAGAAACAATGTAACAACTTCTGGGGAAAATCTGTGACCTCCACAATACCAGACTGAAGTGCATCACGGAATATTCCAAAATCAAAGATCGTAGTATTTTGCGTCTTTGTAGGGCAAAACACGTTTAGAAATGTGTAGTTTCCTGGAATGTCACCACAGTAAAAAGAATCAAGATTGCATCCAGTATGCTTTGTGCAGGCATTCTTCCAGCAACCGGTCTCTCTTTCTATGGCAAAAAAGTACCATAAGGACCCGAAGACCTGACAAACAGACATTTCATTCATTAACGAAGGTGAAAATAGCTTTGAATTAAAAAAATCAATACATAAATGATAATTTAACTTACATGAGCAGCTAGCAAGTAAAGGAGTAGATTGATTGCAACTTTGGCCCATGTGGCTTCAGCAAGTTCGCTGGAGTCCCTTGTAGCTTTTGTAAACAATGGGTAGATTCTAATAACCCTCGGCACATATTGGAAAAATACAAAAAATTTCAATACATTCATTGCTTTGAAAATTGATGAACCTCTCATTGCTGGAGTTATGATTAAAATCACAACCTGAAAACAGAACAGCAAGTTTAGATTCCAGAAATGATTAATTTTATATGTAGACCAATGTAATTGCAAAAAAGTGCATTAGCAAAATAGGAAGGCGAATTCTAAAAATGATCAGATGGCATGTATTTTGCCAAAACATATGCTTCTGTTTAACATATTTAGCTGTAAAAGAGTCTGGCTTACCTGCGGGAGAGGAAGAATGGCGAGAAGATCAATAAGAAAGAAACGCAACAGATATTTCCTTGCAATTTTCTTCGTACTGTCTCCATTGCATATCAAAGGACAAGGTGCAAAAACATTAGTATGCAGCTTGAAAATAATATAAAATACATAGAAGAAATCAAAGACTGAACGGAGAACACTAGCTGCAACCCCCAACTTCTTGTCCAATCCAATGCATTTTTTATCATCACTGGTCACAGGAATGTAGAAGAACAAAGGATCCAGCAATATTGCAGTCACACACAATATAAGACAAATCCAATTGCCGAAAGGCCTTTGTGGATCAAGGATTTTCTTCGCATTACGCCATTGTCTGACCACAATGGAATACAAACGTTTAGATAATTTTGTAATGCCATTACTCTTAGCCGCAGAATGTGAATCTCTTTGCAACTTCTCGGAGGCAGAGTCTGTCCCATTTCTGAGTTGCCCAGAAAATTGCCTTCTTGTTCCTTGTTCTAAATCCGATCCTCGATGCCTGATAAAAGACATAATAGAAGATGCAAACTTCTTTTTCTGCAAATTGGACTATGCAACGTTCCTTCAGATTCAGTTTCGTTTTAAGATTGTCTGGGTTAGAAATATGATAAGAAATCTATCAAAACTTTAAAGGAATTCGGAGAGGAGGAAGTTAGGCAATAATCCTCCATTGAGCTTGACTTAGCAGCATAACTCAAAGATTTTTTTAGTCAACCAACTCTAATATATTTAGTCAAGCAGAAAATGTTTTAGTTTCTATATTGAGATTTCCGGGCTGGCCGTAGCATAGAAAGGAGTGCAAAAGCAGGGGGAAACTAAAGTAGAGAGGATAAAAGAATATTCCTGGTTTTTTTTTTTTTTTGGTTTTTTGTTTTTGACAGTTTTTACACTGCTAGCTTGTGTGTATCAGGGAAAAAATGAATCTTTACATGCATTTGTCTACAAGTAAAATTATCAACGTGAAAAGCATGGAATGAAAAGTAAATAGAAAATTATAAACAGAACAACTGGAAGCCACTACCAAGCCCCCACATGTCACCAGGAGAAAAGTGAAGAACAAAACTGTGACGTCCCCACTCTTCCATGTCTGTATTTAATTTGTGGCCTTAGAATTGTTGTTGATGGGTGAGTGAGGAGACAAAGCAGAGAGAGTCAAATTGACTTCGTCATGCCAAATTAATTTTAATTTCAATTAAAGAAAACAGGCATGCCTAGTGGACGAGCAGGTAAAGAAGAAGAAGAAGAAGAAGTCAAATTGACTTCATCGTGTGAAATTAATTTTGCTTTCAATTGAAAAAAATAGGTGGGCTGTAATTGAACGTGAAGGCGGCAACTGCAGTAAATTTTTATTGGACAAGGACGTAGTAATTTTTATTATTAATAGGCTTTTTTTTATTTTAATTTTTCTCATTTTAAGTAATTTTATTTCATCTCAATTTAATTTTTTTCATAATTTTTAATTTTTTTAGAATATTATTAAAACTCTATTTGAATGTATTTTTTAAAATATTTGAGAGAATAGTATTGAATGAGAAGTTATAATTTTATTTTTTATAATAAATTTTTTTACTTTATTTGTTATTTTTATTATAATTAATTTAAAAAATTTTCACATAAACTTTATATTATTTATTATTTATTTTTATTATTGTAATTATATGATAGACACTACCATCTCAATTATAGAAAGTTAAATATTTCATACACATAATAATTATTTTAAATTTTATTAATAAATGTAACTAAAAGTCCTTGAAATATATTTACAAGTGATATTAAAGCTCTAAATTGTTGTACTCATTCAAAGAGAGACTATCTAAGTACGTGACATTGTTCACATATACGTGAAATAATGGGAGCTAATTTGAATAAATCAGGACTATGGCGGCAAAGTTTGAAATTCAGAAATTCAACAGGAGTAATTTTTTGTTATGAAAGATAAAGATAAATACGGGTTTAAAAAAAGATAAGTGCCTAGTGGTTATTGAAAATAGACTGACATTAGTAGTGAAATAAAATGAATGAAGATGCAATGACTAATCTACACTTGAAATTAGCTGATCAAGCATTATCAAACGTTGAAGAAAAGAATACAGTAGGAGAGATTTGAGATACTCTTACAAAGTTGTATGAGGCAAAATTACTTCACGATAAAATTTTTTTTAAAAGAAAATTCTGCACTCTTTGAATGTTAGAATCAATGACAATGATAGAGTACGTCAACACTTTAAAAACTATATTTTCTTAACTTACAATATTGAGCCATAAAATAGAGGAAAATGAACATGCAGAGTTTTTACTTTAAAATTTACCAAACTCGTATGATTAGCTTATTATCAATTTAACAATGCAAAATACTTAATTTGACAACTTAGTGTACGATAACAATTGCCATATTAGAAGAAGAAAATAGGCGTAAAAATAAAAAAGACAGATTGTTAAGCTCGTAACAAGTGAATGCTTTACTAGTGACAAGAGAGAGATCAACAAAATATAGCTCTAATGGGAGTTAAAATCATGATAGATCAAAATCCAGAAGTAAAAAAAAAGTTAAATGCTACAGTTATGGCAAAGTTGGGCATGTAAAAAAGGAGTGTTGAAAAAACAAAAAGAATATAGAAGTAAATTTAAGCTCTCTAAAAAAACATGGCAAGTACATGTAAAAAAAGAGAAATCTTTTATAGCGAGGCAGTAACAATTACTAAAGGCAGAAAGAAATTTGCTAATGTTTAGCTTATGAATTTAGTAGTAACATAGCACATGACCTCTTAGAGAGAATAATTCTATCAATATAAGCCTATCTTCGGAAGAACTATGTTTATTAGAGATAATCATGCTTTAGAGATTGCCAATATTGGAACTATCAAGTTAAAAATGTACGATGGTGTGACTCACATTATTCAAGTGGTATGGCCAGTGAAAGGCTTCAAGAAGAATCTATTATCTCTAGGACAATTAGATAAGACTGAATGTAAAATTTAGATTTAAAATGAGATCATAAAGATAGTAAAAGTTGCGCTTGTGGTCGTTAAAGCAGAAAAAGTAGCTGCAAACTTGTATATATTATAAAGAAAATACTATAGAAAGTATGGGCATTGGTTACATTAATAACTTCCGAAAAAGAATCAATGATGATGTGGCATCAAAAGTTTGGACATATGTCAGAACAAAGTTTGAAGATTCTCTTAAAACAAAAACTTCTTCCTGGTTTCAAAATAGTGTCTTTATTATTTTACGAGTAATGTGTTATTAATAAATAGCACATATTAAAGTTCAGCACATGTAATTTTAAAAGTAAAAGTATTCTTGAATTTATTCATTTAGACATTTTGGCAAGTACCGATTATGTTTTTAAAGGGAGTAAAATATTTTGTATCCTTTATTGATGACTATTTCAGGCGATGTTGAGTGTATTGAATAAAAAAAAGGTAGATGTATTTGAAATTTTTTAAACTTTAACATGGGTAAAATTAAAATCTAAAAAAAAGATCAAGTATCTTAAGACTGATAATGGATAATAATTCATTAACGGTGCATTTGATATATTTTGTTAGTAAGAATGTATTAAAAGACATTTTACTACAACATACATTTTTAACAAAATAGAGTGATAGAACGGATAAATATAACTTTGTTGAAAAAAATGAGGGCAATGTTAAAAACTGCAAAATTACCAAAATTATTTTGGCATAAGTAGTCAATATTACCTGTTATTTGATAAACTAGTTACCATTAACAGCAATTAAGTTGAAGACACCGATGGAGATGTAATCTAACACGTCAGTTGATTACTTTAACCTTAATACATTTGAAAGGTCTATGTATATGATGTATAATTTCTAAAATATGTTGATGGAGTAAAGGGTATCGCTTGTAAGGACCCTACTGCTCACAAGTTAATCAACAGTAGGGATGCTATATTTGTAGAAGACAAACTATAATGAAAAAGTGATGATAATACCAAAGAGGATGAACCATAGACTACTACAATTTAAGTAAAAGAAAAATTAAAATATGAAGATTCTTTTAAAGTAATAGCAAAGCATGAAGAATGATCTATTAAGCCTACAATTCTATAAATTTGACGATCAAGTCGTGACAAAAGAACATCATCTTAGCAATCAGAATATATTATGGAGGATAATATTGCATACTGTCTTCTAACAAAAGGTAAAGAGCTGTTAATTTTTTAAGAAATAATGAATAACTCGAATGCATCTCTGTGAATGATAGCAATGTAGGAAGAAATTGAAACTTTTCGTAAAAACAAGACTTGAGATTTTATGTCACTATCACATGGAAGAAAAGTTATTGAAAACAAATAGGTCTACAAAATCAGGCAAAATGACAATGATCAAATAGAGCGATATAGTACAAGATTGATGATTAAAGGGTATGCTCAGAAAGAAGGCATTGACTTTAATGAGATTTTTTCTCCTGTTCTACGACTCACTACAGTCAGAGTACTCTTGGCTATTTGTGTTATATTTGACTTACATCTAAATCAACTAGATGTGGAAAGTGTATTTCATCATGAATAACTTAATGAAAAAATTTACATACTTCAGCTAGAGGATTTTATAGAAAAAGGAAAAGAGAACTTAGTTTACAGGTTGACCAAATCTTTATAGAGTATTAAGTAGGCACCAAGGTATTGGTACAAGAGATTTGATTTTTTCATCGTTAATTTTGGATACAATAGACTATAATTAAACTATTGTACGTATTTTAAGAAGTTTGATGGAGATTTCATAATTCTACTATTGTATGTAAACGATATGTTAGTAACAATCCCTAGCAAATATCAAGTCTAAGAGCTGAAAGCACAGTTAGTTAGGGAATTTGATATAAATGATTTGAAACTAGCAAACAAAATTCTAAGGATTCAAATTCACCGAAACAAAAAAGACAGAAAGATTTAGCTTTCTTAGAAGAATTATTAAAATAAAATCTTGCAACACTTTAATAAGATTGGAAGTCAATCTTTACCTTTTTTTCTGTGAATTACAAATTATCCTCAGTTATGTGTCTTAAAGAGGATAGAAATGTCTAAAGTACTATATACATTAGCAGTGAAAAATTTAATATTTGTCATGATATATACAAGACCAGATATTACATAAGCAATAGAAGTAGTTAGTTGATTTATGATAAATCCTAAAAGAAAACATTAGAATACTGTAAAGAAGATTTTGAGATATGTCAAAGGGACCTAAAATGTTGCATTATGCTATGGATGATCAGATTTTATTATCAGAGGCTACGTAGACTCAGATTATACAAGTGATCTCGATAAAAGGAGATTCACTATGGGTTATGTGTTTACACTTACAAAAGGAGCTGTAAGTTGGGTTTCAAAACTATAAACTATAGTAGTATTATCTACAATAAAAGTAAAATATATGATAGCTACACAAGTATGTAAGAAAGCAATCTAGATTAGAAAGTTTATAGGGGAACTCGGACACAAATAAGAAAAGATGGTTCTATTTTGTAACAGTCAGAATGCCTTGCACATTGTAAGGAATCTAACTTTTTATTCTAAAACAAAGCATATAGGCATTCAACTTCATTATGTAATAGAAGTAGGGGAGGATGAAAGTGTAGACATGCAAAAAATACATGCTGGAGATAAACTAGTAAATGTCTTAACCAAGCAAATTAATTCTCAATCAAGTCTTCATATGAGAGAATGTAGTTGATTGGTGTACGAGGAAGTAAAGAAGAAGAAGTCAAATTGACTTCTTTATGCAAAACTAATTTTGTTTTCAATTGAAAAAAACAGGCGGGCCGTAACTGAACATTAAGGCGGCAATTGAAATAAATTTTTATTAGATGGGAATGCAGCAATTTTTACATAAATAGATGCCTTTCCCACTTCAATTTTTCTCATTCTATACCATCCTATTCTATCTCAGTTCAATTCTTTTTCTTTCCGTAAGTTCTCAATTTTTCTTAAAGTATTGCCAAAACTCTACTTGACTGTATTCTTCAGAGTATTTGAAAGAGTGGTATTAAGTGAGAAGTTGTAATCCCACTTTTTTTTAGTAAATTTTTTCTACTTTATTTGTAATTTTTACTTCAATTAATTTAAATTTTTTTTTACGTAAACTCTATATTATTTATTTTTCATCTTCTATTTTTATTATTATGATTATATAGTAGGTACTACCACCTCAATTATAAAAAGCTAAGCCTCGTATACACATAATAATTATTTTAAATTTTATTGATAACTATAGTTAAAAATTCTCAAAGTATTCTAATAAAAATAGTAGTGTTAGAGCTTGAAATATATTGACAAGTGGCAAACTATGGGCACTATATGACTTTTCATGAATAGCCATAAGCCATGGCCTTTAGATCATTAACAACTATAATATATGTTAATTACATACAAACAAATTTGAATAACTTTTAGCAATTTTGTTTGCAGTGTTTGCTCCTTAGTAGATGTTTATTCCTTCCTTGTAAAATGCATAATATTTCTGAAACACTTATATGTTTATATGAGATAAATTGCTTGATGCTTAGAGAATACATGTCTCAGGTCATCAACCATGAAAGCAAATGCTTCAACTGTTATAAGTGCTTAAACAGTTTTTGTCGAGATAGAGAGGTTCGATGAGAGATCATTTTTAGCCCAAGCAATAAGTTCTTCTCTATAGAAATCACCATTTTCTAGATGAAATTTCTCTCTGCTACCATGATCATTCTTTTGCCAGCCAGTTGTTGCATTCTTAAACATGTAAGTACATAACTTCCCTTTTACCATAAAAAACATCACATCAATTATGTTTCTTTCCCGAGCATACAAGCATACAATCTTAAAGTATATTTTAAAATTATAGAAATTAAATTCAGAAGTTATAAATAACTAATCTCTTGTTATTACTTTTTTTGTCGTTCTGAATACTTTTTAAATACTACCAAAGTATTCTAAACTCTCTAAATTCTTTCAAAATTATGTATAACAAAAATTTTAAACTTAAAAGACTCTAATAAAGTAAAATATCTCTCAATTTATAGAGTTTTTCTTATTAAAAAATTTATACACTTATGAAAATATTATGGCTACTCAATAATTACAAGTTTTAAATTCAAACTTTAAAATTACAAGAGTATATAGAGAATTATAATCAATTCAAGAGCCATAAATTAAAGGTTATAAATTCTCTCTTTAGTGATTTTATGATCTTTTAATACTTTATGAATTTGTAATTTATAGAACATTGTAAATTCACTCGGTATAAAAAACTAGCCTAAGATAAACAATTTATTAAAACTAAATAATTTTGTTATGAACCAATCAATTCGATTGATTTTACTATAATAAAATAAATTGCTTTAATTTAGATTTGAAGTAATATCAAACTAGATAAAAACATATTATTTTTAGGAGAATTATTTCGTACTTAGAATAATTTGGTAAATTGTTGACAGTCAATAAGCAAAACTATTCAAGTTCAATAATCTAGTAGATATTATTCATTATCCACTTTCAACACACATTGTGCCACAAATTTACTTATGAGTTTTGTAATTTAAAATATTGACTATTTAATTAGGAAAATTTAAATTATATAATAAATAGCCTAGTCTCATTCGCTAATGACATAAAATGTAACAGCAGTCGTGTTACGAAACACAAGATGTGATCAGTCTATTATTCTTCACCAATAATCTCATACTCTCTGCTCAGAAACTGTTGGTGGTGCTTGATCTTGAGTAAGCGCTTGCGTAGTCCTTCTAGAACCGGAGAAATTTCCAAATACATCGTCCAGCAATTGTCTTACAACCAGAACTGACTGGATGAATTTAGCCGTCCCATTGCTCCTGGTGATTGCTACATTTTTCAAGTCATCAGCTGTAAGAACAAAGGCTTCAACTTTTGTAAGGGCTTGAATAGTTCTGGTTGAGATAGGGAGGCTAGGCGAGGAAGGGTCAACTTTAGTGTACTCCTGAGCCCAAGCAACAAGTTCTTCTCCCCAAACGTCGCCATTATAATTATCAGTGCTCAGAGGGGCAGCTGTTGTGCTCCCGGCATTGCAAATCCACAGATTTCCTTCGACCACAAAGAGCATCTTATCGATTGAGCTTCCTTCATGGACGATGTAAGTGCTCTCTGTGTAGACAACTGGTTTGATAGATTCACACAAATCCTCCAGCGATGCCTTACTATACTTCCCAAACCCTTCTACCTTGAACTCGTACAAAAAGAGAATGAGATTGAATACAATATCAAGCCATTATAAGGTGGAATTGAAAAAACTCACTTTCTTGAGCAGTTCTAAGCAGAGTTCACGTTTTACTTCCCTCCCAAGATCCTCAGGAAGATTATTGACCAAAGTTTCTATATTAAAATTTCTCGTTTCTTGCCATTTGTATAGCTGGTACTTGATCTGCTGTTGGAGATTTTGAGAAAGTTTTCTAAAAGGCAGCCACTGCTCTAACTCTCTTTCCTTTTGTCTCATACTGTCTGATACGGATCCAGTTTTTGAAAAAGTCTGTTTCAGAAGGATTGGGGTTAATACAAATTGAAATTTACTAGGCTTCATCTGAATCATAGACAATTAATTTGAGAGAAAAGAAAAATATTAACCTGCAATTTTCCAACCAAAATGACCAGCAGCCACACGCCAGAGCCTGTAATGCAAATTGCAAAGATGTTTTCCCATGGATTGGTACTTGTTTGGAGGCCTTGACCAAAAGAACTGCACAAACTGAATTTAAGCACTACTATATATGTCTAAACACCAGGGACTAGATACACATACATCTATGTGAGCTGCAAACCTGACATTTTGCAGGCCCCATTGGAAACAATAGTAGAGCCTCGCCTTAAACTCTGTTGTTTCCACGACGCCAGATTGGAAGGCATCACTGAATATTCCAGAATCAAAGATTGTTGAATTTTGTGTTTTTGGAGGGCAAAAATCATTTAGAAATTTATAGTCTCCTAAATGGCCATTACAGTGAAGGGATCCAATGCTGCAACTACCATGATTGATACAAGCATTCTTCCAGCACAGAGACTCAGTTTCTATGGCAAGAAAGTACCATAAGGCTCCAACTACCTAAAAGACAAGCAAGTTCACTTGTTGATGGCTAAAGTATGCACAATTAAGTAAAAATGAATGTCAGTCAAGCCGATATAAATTAGACACTGACGCTATAAATTAGACACCGAAACTACTTTGAGAATTTGAATATGCATGTATTAAGAGAAGTTTTTTTCATGAAAGAAATCATCTTCTTCCTCATTTTTCTTTCTACTATCTTCTAGTTCATATAGTTCATTTTGATTGCCTTTACTTTTCATCTTTGATTTTGCTTAGTTAATTCTGGTTTATTGACAGTTTCTTCAAGTTTTACTTCTGGCTTTCTTCTTGGTTAGAACTTAGTCTTAACAAGAACATCAACATGAACTCAGAGCCAGAATTTTAGAAAATGTACTCAAAACTTTGACACAGAACATTAAGTACAATAGGAGATAAGATTCTTGAATCATATAAGTCAATGCATTAGGTAAGTAGTAACTTTAACTTACATTACTAGTCTGTATGTAAGAAAAACTGAACCCAAGAACCAATTCAGCAGGTTTGCTTGGAACCTGTGCTTTCATATAGACTTTGTATATCTGGATAGCCCTTAGCACATGTTGCAAAAGAAAGAATTTCACTGCAAGCAAAATTTCTGCGCTGCTTATTCTTTGAATCATAGCTAAAATCAGCAGAACCTGCACAGTTTGACTTCCCTAATGATACAAAATTATAACAGAAATGTTTATAAATTATCAGAGAAAGAAAATTTAGTTTCAAAAACTCTGCCTTTCCTGTGGGATGGGAAGAATGATCAAAAAATCAATGAGTAAGAACACCCACGACCTTTTCCTTGCACTTTTTCGTATACCAGTAGGCTGTCTGAAAATATTATCAATAATATAAAATAGATCAAAGACTGAACGGCCAGCACTAGCTACTGTCCACAAATCTCTGTCCAATTTTATGCACTTTTTATCATCATCGACCAGAGGAATGTAGAGAAACCAAGTATCTGCGAAGATTACAATCGCACACCACGTGAGAAAAATCCAATTCTTGCAAGATCCAAGTATGTCGAAGATTCTCTTCACATAAAGCCGTCCTTTGGCAGATTTTAGTAATTTTCTAACGCTTCTACTCTCTTGATCTTCAACAACAGGATGTGAATCTCTGGAGAAATTGCTCGACAATGTATTTGTTCCATTACCAAGTTCCACAGAAAGTTTCCCTGCTGTACCTTCCTCCAGATTCCGTTCCTCAGACCTGAGCAGAACACATGTAAATATAAAGATCTGATTTAGAATCAAAATAGCAAAATTTCTCACACATATCAATATATCAAACAATTACTTACATGATCAACAACAAAAGATCAAAGTAGAAGAAGCAAAGCTTTGGATTCTGCAATATTGACCGAGTAGCGCAGAATCATTTCCCAAATCAGCACTTCAACAAGCTGCTGAGAGATACTCTCAATTATGCAAACGGTTACATATTAATTTTGCAAATCCTTCCGTAGCTGGAGAGTTGAACATTATTAATTTTTTGCCCCAATAGATTGGATTTCTCGTGTTAAAGACCTTGACTTCTTTGATCGACCAGAAAAACATAATGATGTCTAATTATTTTGCATGGACAAATATCCAATGTCTTAGTCAACATCATCAGAAAAACGAAAAGTGACCCCTTTTAAAAAATCCCAAGGAGCAAAAAGTCACCACCATTCATAAGACCTCAGCCACGGAAATTTTATGAATTGTTTAGTTCACAGAACTCAAAGTAGCTCAGGCACAAAAATGAGTGTAGAAGCAGGAGGCAGCGCTGAGAAGATCCCTCAGGCCAACCAGAGTAATTGAAAGAAACAAGGATGTTTTCGTCATTATCAGCAGTTGTTTGGAGGACTTGACCAAAACCACTGCAAACGATCAAATTCAAAGGTATATATCACACACATTAGTCACAGAAGAAGTTGTAACATGCATGCGAATCCTCAAAAGTCAAAAGAAAGAAAATTCTGAGCTATGCAGTATATATGCCCAAAACGAGATGGACCCACACACTGAAAATAATGAAAACAAAACGAAAATTATGGCATCCCCAATAAGAAAGAAAATCAATCCATCCATCTTAAAACACATAAAAGCCCATAAAAATCACCACAATTCAGCGATTAGTATCGGATAAAAACTTCACAGTACCAGAATGAAGAGAATCACGCTCTAATCATTAAGGTGTTTTGCTTGTTCATATAGAAAGAATCATTAAGAAATGTGCTGTAGTCTCCTAAACATTCATTGCAGTTAAAAGAACTATCACTCCATTTCTCTTTGCGATCTATGAAGACCTTCATCCAGCTTGCTGTCTCCCTTATTATCCCCAGTAAATACCAAACAGTGGCAAGTATTGCTTCTTCGGGATCCCACCAAATCTTTACTTTCCTGAAGGGTGCAAACATTCGGATAATCCTTATCACAAGTTGTACAAGCAAGAAGTGGAATGAACACATGGTCCTTCGGATGACAACCAACCTGTACCTGGACAGTGTTGAACTATAAACTTTATTTGGGCCAATTCAATTAAATCCAAACCCAAATTTGTGAAGCCCTATCCATAGAAGCATTTTAAGCTAGGTTTGCTATTTGAATTAAAATTCTTTTTATTTTTTTATATTATTTTAACTTTTGACATAAACAATAAAATTAATAATAAATAATTTAAATTATATATTAATAAAATTTATAAATTAATTTTATATTTTATAATAAAAATTAAAAAATTTAAAATATAATTTAAATTATTTATTATTAAATATTAATATCTAATTAAGTTAAAATAAAAATATTTAAAAAATTTTTATAACTTCTCAAGTATGCTTGGCCATAAAATTGATTTGATTAAAGCAAATGTACGGCTAAGATCAATTTATGTATATTTTAAGTGTGTCGTTATGGTTGATTCTAATTATTTGTAAATACCCCACTCCATGTTAGTCCAAGCGAGGCAAAACACAGAAGCACAAAACAGTTAATGTGCTAGTGTGTGAGAGCGGAGGGGAGTTGTGAGGAGTGAAATCTTCTTCTGAGTGAAAGTGTTCTTTAGCTTGTATTATCTTCTGTGAAATAAGATCAGTAGTTTGAGATTTATTCCAACAGACAGTCACAGTTTAGAACCCACAACTAGTAATATGAATCTTTATTTACTTGCATGATATATTCGTCATATACGTATATGCAACCAATGGGACTGGAATGACCCCTATAAGATCGGCTATCAAGAAGACTCACCGGGTTTCTCTTTCCCTCGCATTTTTATGTAAATGATCAGCACACAGTCGGAAAAGAGTATAGATTGTATACGAGAAATCAGCAACTCAACCCTTAACAATTGCCTCAATCCTTGCATCTTCGTCTAACTGAAGACACATTCTATCATCATCTACTCAGGAATTCGAGGAACACAGAATCTGTATCGATTGCTACCATACACAATATAACAAAAGCCCAATCTCCGAGGGTCATCTGTCGGTCAAAGATCTTCTTAGACAATACTAATGCCATGACAAGATTTTGGCGTATGTTGCTCCGTTTTCCTTCCTCTAATCTCGGTTCCTGAGACCGAATCAAAAGATATGTAGTTTAAAGTGAGCCACCTGAAAAATAATTGCAATTATCAATTGTTCCAATTTAGTGCAAGTAAAGAATCCAGTTCAATTCTTTTGGATCTATTTTCTTGGCTTTTGTCAGTTCTTGAAGAAGAATAATCCCCATGAAACTCATAGAATATTGAAAGGAACTTTTATCATTAAAGAACTGAGACATATATGATCAGTGGAAAAGTACTAATAATTATTAAAGAATATATCAAACCCAAATGTCCAAGTCTTCTATCTACTTCAAATTCTTTGTTTTTTTTGACTGGTGCTACTATATGTGCTTCGCAATATATTTATGCTGACTGCATGCTGCTGCATCAAAGCTACTTAATTTTTTACTGCAGAAACAGGATGCATGGATGAATGATAATTTAACTTGCACGAGTTGCGGAAAGAAAGTTAAAAAGTATCAGAATTAGGTACCTTCTTCTTGCATACTCCTCTTCCTCTCTCTCTCTCTCTCTCGATGGGCTAAAATATAAATATTATGTCTTAGGATCTATGTTTATAAATCCCACAGGGGTAAAATTTTATAGGCAGTGAGTGATTAATATTTGAAACATCCGTTACTTGAATGAATAACTGAAAAAACAGTAATTTAGATGAATTTAATCCAAATATTACTTCATAGTGATTGTCAACCCCGGACCTTGTTTTTTTAATTAGGGGTTCTAGTATTCTCTTCTAGTTTGGAAGTAATTACTGTATTATATCCCAATTCGCCAAGTGTTCGTATTCAGAAAATAATTAAATTTAATTTAATTTTGACACAATCTAGTCGATATGATTATCTCCTTAAACTTCAGGACCAAGTCTCCATTAAAATTTTCTTACGACGAGCAAGTGATTTGAGAACTGGAGCTAAACCTAAATCCACAGTTTTTAGATTATTAGAGTTGAAGAAGATGGGCTTGGGCTTCGTGGATCTGGCCTAAGATGACTAGTCAGCATGAAGACAACAAGGCCCAAGCTAATTGTGTAATTTGCCCAAGAAATGAATCCAAGTGTTGCTTTGATTTCCAGAATCACAAAGCAACAAGAAGTATATCCAACGGCTGAAGAAAATGAAATCTACAGTAAGATAGCATCATATGACTTTAGATAATATTTTCTATTTTGCACCCTGTCAATTAGATTCCTTATGGTTACTTTTGCTTGTATATTTAAATTGTTGAGTAAAATAAAAATCTATCAGGTTTTCTGATTAAAATACAATAGTAAAACAACAAAATCTTGGTAATTAAAATGCTAAAAAAACTTATAGTATCAAAGTCAGGTTTTTCTCTGCAATGGTATCAAGTAACAATAACTCCCCAATGAATTTTACTATAATTCAAGTAGCAAACACTTTGATATCTTTCCCCACTCCCATTAAGCTCATTAGCATGAATTATCTTCTTTGGCAAACTCAAGTTTTATTGGCCATTCGAACAAACAATCTAGAATTTCTTATTAATGAAAACAAGTCAGTACTTGTGAGAATATATGTGACTATTGATGATGATCAAAACATTATCACCATTAAAAATTTTGATTATGTTTTCTGGGAGAAACAAGGCTAAAATTTGATGAATTAGCTTATCTCATCCATGACTAAAAGAATTTTCGAATCCATTATGGAATGCAAAAATTCAAAGAAATTGTGATTTGCTTTGGAAAATCTCTTCACTGTACAAACTACAACAAGGATAATGTAACTTAAGTCAGAAATTCAGAACACATGAAAAGATGAGTAAGTATGAATGAGTATTATGTGAAGATGAAATCTTTTGTTGAAAGTCTCAGGTCAACAAGCAAAAAGGTTACTAATAGTGAGTTCATTTTGTTTTTTTGATGGAGGGTTTAAAAGGAGAATATGATTCTATAGTAGTGAATATCACTTTCAGAGTAGAAAGGATATCTCTTTAAGAAGTCTATTCTATGTTGCTAAGTCATAAAAGAAGAATAAAGAAGAACATGTCATATGGATATGTTAATCTTTCTTAAAATTACTTAGCAAACATAGCATAAATGAGACCCAACAACTTCCAAAGAAGAAATTGGAAAAACAATAGAAACAATTTTCAAAACTAGACAATAATTCCTCAAAATTAATTTTGAAACAATGTAAGCTATCAAGCACTATTTGCAGGAGGTCCACAAATAAAGAGAAAAGGCAAGAAAGTAGCAAAAAGGGTCAATAAACCAACTTGTTAGATTTGTAACAAAGTTAGTCATGTGGTAGCTTCATGCTAGCACATTTAGTAAAGACTACATCCCCACTGCACCTGTGAAGCTTGAACAAAATGAAGCCTATATTACAATTTTTAAAAATGCAATCGATCTTTCTTAGTATCTTGACAGTGAACCAACAAGTCATGTCACCAACAATTTAGAAAAGCTGAATGTAAGAGATGAATATAAAAGAAACGAGCAATTGGTAGTAGGTAGTGTAAACAAAATCTCAATCTCTCACACTAATCATACATTCTTGCCCACAATGCACCCATAAATTACCAAACATTTGCATCTTAAATACATTCTCTATGTACCTGCCGTAACCAAAAATCTAATTAGCATCTTAAGGCTAATAGAAGATAATAATATATGTATTGAATTTGGCCAAAAGCTGTGTACGATCAAGGACAAAAAGTGAGAGAGAATCCTGCTACAAGGAGCGACTAGGGATGGTTTTTCTTAGCTGTTGAATTGCCCTTCCAATCATTGCACGGCATCATTTTCAGTTTCTAGTTTCAAACAAGTTACAAAGTGTTCAGAGTCAGTGTTATCTTTTTCTGTCAATTCATTAAAGTCAGTAGGAGAAATAAGTGCACATAGTGAATTGGATATATAGCAAGGAAGGTTAGGGCATTGTCTTGAGGTAGCTCTTAAGAAAAGTTTGTCAAGCTATAAGATTTCGAACTTTAATGAAAACTCAAAATTTTCTTTCTGCAATGCTTACCAACTTAGTAAACTTCATAAAAAGAACTTCAAAGCAACAGAAATTAAAACCTCTTAACCTTTATAGATCATATATTTTGACCCCTAGAGACCATCTCCAATAATATTAAATCAAGGATATAGATACTATATCTCTTTTGTTAATGACCACATAAGTTTCACCTAAATGTTTCCTTTGATCAATAAAGGAAAATCTTTAAACACATACAAAACATTTAAGAAACAAATTGAAAATGCATTGGACAAAAAAATAAAAAACATACAATATGATATAAGAAGTGAATTTAAAACATTTGAAAACTATTTTAAATGAAAAGACATAACCATTAGATACTTTTGCCTGTACACTCATCATCAAAATAGGAAAGTGGATAGAAAACACATTTACTTACACAAGCTCACATACCTCTAAAATTTTGGTAGGAAATATTTAGCATAACTACTTATATCATAAACAGATTATCTACATTAATTCTCGAAAATAAGTCACCATTTGAATTATTTTTTCATTTTAAATCAGATTATTTAATGATAAAGAACTTTGGCTATGAATATTTTCTATTTTTTAAACCATACAATCAACATAAATTCAACTTTTATAGCTCTAAATGTGTCCTTTAGGTATAAGTGTTGTTCATAAAGGTTATCTATACCTATATCACTCAAAGAGAGTCTATATAGTAAGATATATATCTTTCAATTAGAACTCTTTTCTATTTCTTAATGACAATAACTTTAAGTGTATACATATTATAAAAAAGTCAGATATATTAGAAATAATTAGTCAATTTCTTTCACCACTCACAAGATATCTATACCACAAAACATAGGATTGCAGTTTGTATACATTCATTAAATGACACTTTCCTTCTGATAGAAGACATCCATCAAAACCTTGATGATTAACAAAATTTAAATGATCATTATTCACAACCACAAGATTTAGAAATATAAAACCAAATCTTAGATATAGATTCAACCTCTCTAAGCTCATAAACATGAACCAACATTCAATCACAAACACATAACCAATCAAGAAATCAGAACTTACTGCTTATACATCTTTTGATGACTAAGCTGAAATATTTAAGCTAAAGATATATTTCAGTGAAAATGCATAAAAAGTATTCTCTGATTCTGTTAACGATGTTAATATTGCATTATTAAATCCCAAATGAAATCAAGCAATGAAGGACGAACTAAAGGCCTTGGCAGACAACAAAATATGGACACTGGTGCCATACATTCTTGACATGAGATTGATAGGCAACAAGTACATGTTTAAAGTAAAATGAATTCGGATAGCTCAATATTAAGGTACAAGGCAAGGCTTTTAGCTAAGAGATTTCATTAAAAACTTAAATTATACTATAGTGAAATATATAGCCTTATGATGAAGGCAACAACCATTCAAACTATACTGAATTTGGCTGTGATCAATGAATGGGAATTAAAACAAGTGGATGTAAATAATGTATTTTTAAATAGAGACTTGACTGAGTGTAACAGCTCATACATAATAATTATTAAGTAGATATTATTCGTTTTAGGCATACAGCCTATCATGGGTTTATTCATGAGTTTTACAATCTAAATAGCATTTATTTAGTTAGAAAAACTTCAGCTATATATCATATAAGTTTGATTCACCTGCTAGCGATATGAGATATGATATTTTTTTCCCTTTAAACCTCGTGTCCTCATGAGGAATAGAATATTTACATATCAAAAGACATATTATAAATTAGAAAATTCACACATCGAGTCGTGAACTGACTATGATATCATATGTAACAGCTTATGCCTAACAACTACTAAATAGATATTGCTCGTTTTGGACATACAACCTATCACGGGTTTGTTTTTTGACTTTATTACCCAAAATACGTTTATTTAGTTAGAAAAACCCTAGTTACATATCATAAAACTCAAACTTACCCACTAGCAATATGGGATATGATATTCTCCCTCCTTTTGAATCTCGTATGCTCGTGAAAGAACTAGACAGAACACTCACTCATCAGAAAACATATCACAAATTAAAATATATACACATCGGATTGCGGGCTAATTTTGATACCATATATAACAGTCTAGGTATAATAATTACTAAGTAGATATTGTCCATTTTGGGAATATAGTTCGTTATGAATTTATTTTTAGACTTTGCAACCTAAAATGCATTTACTTAGTTAGAAGAATTCCAACTACATATCATGTAGTTTAAACTCATCCGCTAGTGATATGTGATATTCTCCCCCTTTTTGGACCTTGCATCTTCGTGAAGGGGTCATACAAAATATTCACATATCAAAAGACATATCATAGATCAAAACATTTATACAATGAGTTGCCGGTTGACTCTGATACCATATATAACAACTCAGGTCTAATAACTACTGAATAGGTATTATCCGCTTCGATCATAAGACCCATTATGGGTTTATTTTTGGATTTTACAACCCAAAAGACGTCTATTTAATTAAAAGAACCCCTGTCATATATCATGTAACTCAGACTCACCCGCTAGTAATGTGAAATGTAATAGCGATGCTGACTAAGGAAGTGATAGAAACGATAGAAATCAATTTCAGGATATTGTATGTACCTAGGTGAAAACTTGGTAAGTTGGTGCTTGAAGAAACAACATATAGTTGCATGATCAAGTGCAGGATCAGAGTACAGGGCCATATTGCACATACTTGCTCAGACATAACCTGAATTATATCATTGCTAGATGAGCTAAATTTGAAGCCTACAAGAATTCTATTGATCAAAAGTGATAGCAATAGTGCAGCAGCCGTGGCATCCAATCCATATTTCATGCACAAACAAAATATATCGAATTAGACTTGCATTTTGTACGAGACAAGGCGTCAGCAAAAGAATTAGAGATTAGCTACATATCTAGTGGAGAACAAATTGTAGATACGCTTACAAAGGCTTTATTGGTCAACAAATTTGAATATTTTAGAGACCAACACAAGTGTGAAGAAGAAAACCCTCAGTTCAAGGGAAAGAGTTGAAGATGGACATGGGCTTGATGGGTCTTGGCCTAAGATTACTGGACAGCGTGAAGACAAGAAGGCCTAAGCTAATTGTGTAACTACCCAAGAAATGAATCAAGTTTTGCCTTAATTTCCAAAAGGACAAAAGGCGAAGAAAACAAAATACATTCAACAGCTGAAGATAATGAAATCTACAGCAAGGGACAAATCATCTTTGGCAAGACAATTTGGTTACCTTGAATACAGAAGATAGCACCATATGGCTCTAGATAATATTTTCTATTTTACACCCTGTAAAGTAGATTCCTTATGGGCTACTTCTGCTTGTATATTTAAATTGTTGAGTAGAATAAAAATCCATCAGTTTTCTAATCAAAATACAACAGTCAAGAAACAAAACCTCCAGAGCTAAAACACGGAAAAACTTCAACTATTAGGAAGGCAATAAGAAATTTGTATTGATAAAATGAGCTGATAATTTATCTTTCTTCTTTTACATTGTTTATTGATCAATTCCAAATTGCTAGTTCACTTCAGTCCTGCACCAAGGACAAATAAACAAAAGAATTGTAATTCTTCTGTCTTCGTCCCAGGTAGATATTCCGAACGCAAACTGACAAATAGTACTGTAGATAATTCTTCCAGTCTCTTTTCCGGATAGTTATTCTAATGCTGCCCTTGCTTGCCTGGTTGACCTCGAAAGGATCCTCCCAAGATGTTTTTTAATCTGTGATATCAGGCCTGATGTTCCCGGTCCGTTCCTTCTAGCCCTTCTCGAACGCCAGAGTGATTGTAGAAAACAAGCTATTCGATCGTAACGGCGTATTGATAATAATACATGTTTCAAGTCATCCGCCATAAGAATAAAGGCATCGACGTTAGTAAGCGCTTGAATTGTTCTGGTTGAAGTAGGAAGGTTGGACGAGTGTTCATTCAGAGCCCAAGCGATAAGTTCTTGCCCGCAGAAGTCACCATCTTCCAGATAATTCTCTCTACTACGGCGATCATTTAAAAAAGACGCAGTTGGTACATTCCTGGAGGTGGAGGCGGAGGCGGAGGAGGAGGCAGAGGCGGAGGTGGATGTCCAAAGTTTGCCTTTCAATACGAAGAGCATCTCATCAATTGGGTCTCCCTCCCGAATAATGCGAGTACGCTCCATAAAGAAGGCTGGCTTCAGGCAATCACACAATTCCCCCAGAGTTCTCTCTCTCATATCTTTAAACTGATTTACCTTGATATATATACATCCAAGTATATATAACAATCAATGATACCTCCAACGATTATAAATTTTTTAGGGTAGAAAGAAATAGGAACTAACCTTCTTGAGCAGTTCTAAGCAGAGTTTGCGCCTTATTTGCCGTCCTAGGTCCTCGGGAAGATCATTCAACAAATCATATACATCGACACGTTTGGTTTCTTGCCATTTCTTTCGCTTGTATTTTCTTAACTGCCCTTGGATATCAGAAGGAATTTTCTCAAAATTCGGCCACTGTTTTATCTCCCGCCACTTTTGTCTTACCTGTTGTGATCTTGCAGCGTCAGACTGCACATATACCGATTTCACATCAGCTGTAGCTGTTAAAAACTTAAATCTATCGTGCTTCATAACGCATTTATAAATGTTAACTGAGGGATAAGAAACAGGAAAATGAATGGGAGTGAACCTGCATCCTTCCAATTAAAAAGACAAACAACACCACGCCAAAGGTGGTCATGCAAATTGCAAATATGTTTTCCCAGATATCCATACTTGGTTGGAGGTTCTGGCCAAAAGCACTGCAGAAATTAAAGTACAATTCATAGGTGTTATTTACCCATTTCTGAAATTGTGGCAGGATAATAGTTGAAATGATAAAATTAAACAAGCATAGTCCGTCTCCAAAGTAGACCTACCTACTTCGTTAAAATGTAAACTGTGTCAAGAAGTTAAAAAATCAACAGAGAACTTGATGAATTCTATATCAGGAGATTTAATTTGACTAATATACATGCATCTAATGCTATCATTTAACATTTCAATTGTATAGTAATTATATGCCATGCCACATGCTTTGAAATGAAACTTTTGGAGTAAAATTTAGGATAAAATAACGATATTGTTTCCAAAACAAAACACTTCCCAGTAGCGATATCTTCTTGTATGCGCATACAACATACCCAAGACTTTGCAGGCCCCATTGCAAACAATGCAACAACTTCTTGGGAAAATCTGTCATCTCTACAAGACCAGATTCAACAGCATCAGTATATAATCCAAAATCATAGTTTGTTGTATTTCCTGTCTTTATAGTGCAAAAATCATTTAGAAATGTGTAGTCTCCTATATTGTCATCACAACGAAAATATCTGTGACTGCAGCCGTTCTGATTTGTGCAGGCTTTTTCCCAGCATCCAACTTGTTTTCCTACGGCATAAAAGTACCATAAGGCTCCAAATACCTAAAGCACCAGCAAATCACTTGATCAGGAATATATAATTGCAGAGTTAAGAATATAGCCAATTATGTAAAACTTAGAAGGAAAAATAGCACTGAGTTTGTGCGGTGGATCTAATAAATATGAAGATGGTGAAATCATTCACCAGTGAATTTGTACAGTACGAGTCAAGATATAAATATAAATCATAGTCTTTCATAAATCAAGCAAATACTTGTGAGAAATGATCCTCGCAATTATGTTCCTTTAAATTATTGTTAACTTTGTCTCCACTATAAATAGAGGTTATGCTTGCTATTTAAAAAATAATAAAAAAAAAGATACGATCTTTTGAACGACAGAATGGTCGTTTTAACTTACATGACCGCCGTGCATGTAAAGAAGAAGATTGAAGGCGAAAATGGCCCAAGTTGCTTCAGCAAGTATCCCGGTAACCCCTGTAGCATGCTTGAACAAGAAGTAGACTCGAATAACCCTCAGCAAATATTGTAAGAGAAAGAAGACCGACATTGTGAACAAATACTTGCTGCCTGTTATTTTCTGAAAATTCACGAGCACCTGGACAATGTTGAGTTCTTTTTAAGTGATAAGAACATAAATACCTTTCAACAAGTTTTAATATGAGGATTATGAGGCACAATATCCTCATCTTTTTAAATTTGGACTATGAACTCTCAACAGAGTTGCTACAAGATTAAAGTTACAAATTTATGTGCAATTTTTATGCAACTCTATATATTGATAGTTGAAAATTTTTATCTTTTAAAGGGATGCCGTTCCAAATTATATATATGGATGTCCGCCCCCCTCTCTCTGTTTAATTTGGATTAACTTAAATGAGTACGTGTACAATATATATATATATATATATAGAAAGATTCCATAACTTTACGCTATTTTTTATATTAATTTCTTCATCATTAAATGAATTTATTTTTAATAATTAATATTTATAATTAATATATATATAAAATATAATTTTAACTATTTAAATAAAATTAATCTAAGACTTTCTCAATAAATAGTAGTGCGTGTGCGTGTGCATTGTGCGGAGAAATTTTTTAAAGTAATTTTGTTTTAAAATGAAGAACAAAACACATATTTTCATACCAAAAAAATAAAATAAATGGTCAAATCCATTTTTATTCAGAAATTAGATATCCGCCTTACCTGAGGGATGGGAAGAATGGCCAAAATGTCAATACAGGACATCCCCAAATGTTTCCATCTTCTTTCTCGAAATTTAATTAGCAGCACACACAGAATATGAATTAACTTAAGGACATCGAAGGCGGAACGGAGTACAGTAGATGTAATCCGCAAATTTTTATCGAATTCAATGCACTTATTTTCATCATTGATCAGCGGAACGTAGAAGAACAAAGGATCCAATATGATTGCCATCACACACAATAGAAGAAAACTTTTTTTCTTGATTGCAAGCTTTATCAAGGCCTTGATAACGTACTTCGTCAGTTGTAATATCACATCCCCTATCACAATTACTATCGTTAATAAGATTACCAAAAGCCAGTATAAAATGAAGCAAAGCCATGATGTGGGGGAGGATGCGCATAATCCTTCACTATCACTTTGTTCTCCAGGACGTTGCTGTGCTGTACCGTCCTCTAATCCCGAGTCCTGAGTCGACCTGATCAAAGTGTGATAAATAATTGAGTTATTTAAAATCAGTTGCTGGTTCAGTCAATTTGTAGCCATTAGAAAACGTCGAAGGTGACAATTACTTTACAGAATTTTAAAGCTAATGACAAGATTATAATTCTTCAATTTCCAGACAACGAAAAACTATCCACGAGGCAAATTTCTTTAATCATTAAATGTCAATACAACAAACAGACACTCACTTACATGATAGACAATTGGAAAAAATAAATATTCCCAATTAAACGAAACAGACTTCGGATTTCTTCAAATTTTGTCAGATAACTTTCCTTCCAATGCTCGCGGGAGGATCGCTCACAAATCAGCACTTGATCATTATCTATTGTATACTCAGAAAAGATAAGCAAAATGTGAAACAAACAACTTAAAAAGAGAGAAACCTAAGGACGAGAGTTTGAGAAATCGAAATATCTAGACTAGCTAGAGTATGAACAAGCATTAAGAACAAACTTTCATGTCATTGTTGCGTTGTTTTCTTGTAAAATGAGTCAGTTATGTAGACCTAGACAATTTGGTTAACAATGCAAATTGTCTATCTTATGTTGTCGTTTATAACAGTTGATTTGATTCTTCCTATTACATAATTATTTCCTCTACATTATCCCACTTGATTTTAGACTCCACCAAAATTTTTTAAATTCAGATAAAGAGCCAATATAATTTCAACTACATAAAATAGATTTTCTTATATTTTTGTCCCTTAGGTTTAGAAGGTGAATAGATTTTCCCTTAATCCATAGGTTAACAAATGAAACCAGTTCTTAAGTAAAAGGTAGAACCATAAATACTATCCGAAATTGTGAAAGGAGATCTTTTTTAAAGTACGGTCTTTTTCCTATTATCCTCCAGTCAAAGAGGCATTAACTGTCATGACATACACACGATCATTTGGAATGAAGCTCAATCGTAAACATAGTCCTCATAAACCACGTTTCTTAGTAACTTGGATGTATGAAGCTCACTTAGTAGCAACCCACCGAATTTGAAAGAATAAGATATATAACATGTAACCATTTTTTTTTTTTGTAGGCCGGCTTAATTTTTTGCATAATTCAGGTCAATACCTTGCCAAACACAAAAAGACAACGGAATTGATATTATGATTTTACAATAAAAATTGCCATATTGAAATCTTTATTTAATTTAATTTTAAACATAGTTCCGTCTTGTACCAAATGCAATTTGGCCAATGATAAAAATGGTTTAGTACTTACAGGAAATATAACAATTTCTTCAGAAAATCTGTCATCCCCACAATATCAGACTGAAGATCATCAGTATATAATCATAATCATAGTTAGTTTGTTGCATTTCCTGTTTTTGTAATGCAAACATCATTTAGAAACGTGTAGTCTCCTATATTATGATTACAAAGAAAAGAAGTGTGATGGCATCCGGTATGATTTTTGCGGGCTTTTTTCCAGCATCCAACGTGTTTTCCAACAGCATAAAAGTACCATAAGTCTCCAAATAACTAAAGCAACTCAAGTCACTTGATCAGAAATATATATGTGCAGAGATAAGAATGTCCTCACTTCCAATTACATAAAATTTAGAAGGAAAAATAGCTCTGAGTGTGCATAAAAATACACGGTGGGACCTAATAAAAATGAAGAAGCTGAACATCCTTTTCAATATCATTCACTGATGAATTTATACGGTAAGAATCAAGATATAAATATCTTTCACGAATCAACCAAATATTTGTGAAAAATGAACCTTGCAACTATGTCCCTTTGAATTATTGTTAACTTTGTCTCCTCCCTAAATAGAGGTTATGCTTGCTAATTAAAAAAAAAATACAGGATTTTTGAATGGCAGAATGGTAGTTTTAACTTACATGACCGCCGTGCATGTTAAGAAGGAGACTGCAAGCAACAATGGCCGAAGTTGCTTCAGAAATTATCCCAGTAACCCCTGTAGCATGTGGGAACAAGAAGTAGACTCGAATTACCCTCAGCAAAATATTGTAAAAGAAAGAAGACTGACATTGCGGACAAAATTTGGTGTCGCTTATTTTCCGAAAATTCACGAGCACCTAGACAAGGTAGAGTTCTTTTAAGTGATATGAAAATAAATACCTTCGAACAAATGATAGATATCTGCCATACCTGAGGGACAGGAAGAACAATGGCCAAGATGTCAATTCAGAAGAACATCCACAAATGTTTCCTTTGTTCTTGCAATTCAATTATCAGCACGTACGGAATATGTGTTAAGGATATCGAAAGCGGAACACGAGAACAGTAGATGTAATCCCCAAATTTTTGTCGAATTCAATGCACTTGTTTTCATCGTTGATCACTGGAACGTTGAAGAACAACGGATCCAATATAATTGCAATCACACACAATAGAAGAGAACTTTTTTCCCTTGATTGAAAACTTTATCAATTCCTTGATAACGCACTCCATCAACGTCCTGAAAACATACTTCGTCATTTGGAAAGATTACCAAAAGGCAGTATAAAATGAAGCAAAGCCATGACTTCGGGGATGATGCGCAAAATCCATCATTATCACTTTGTTTTCTAGGACATTGCTGTGTTGTATCATCCTCTAATCGCAAGTCCTGAGTCGACCAGGTCAAAATATAATAAATATTTGAGTTTTTTAAAATCGGCTGCTGGTTCTGCCAATTTGTAGGCATTAGAAAACATAAAACGTGCCAATTAAGTTACAGAATTTGAAAGCTAATGACAAGATCATAATTCTTCAATTTCCAGGAAACGAAAAAATATGCAGGACGTAAAATTCCACGATCTTAATATCAATACAACAAACAGTCACTTACGTGATCGACAAGTGGAAAAAAAAAAAAGTTTCCCAATTAAAAAAAAAAGACTTTTGATTTCTGCAAATTTTATCAGATAACTTTCCTTTCAATGGGTGCAGGAGGTCCTCGCAAATCGAAATATTTAGACCAGCTAGAGTGTGAGCAAGTTTTAAGAACTAACTTTCATGTCATTGTTGTGTTGTTTTCTTGTAAAATCGATCATTTATGGGGACCTAGTCAATTTGGTTAACAATGCAAATAGTTTATCTTTTGTTGTGGTTTATAGCAGTTGATTTTATCTTCCTGTTACATAATTATTTAACACTTTTTGAGTGTCACTCAGACAAAACATTGGTGATTGGGTGAGTCTGGTCATTTGCTTACGAATCGTTGATTCAATTCCTTAAGGAACAAACTGCTTTGTTTTGAAAGGTTGAATCATCTAGCCGTGGGCAAATTCTATTTAGATACAAACAAAAATGATCCAAAATTACTAGTTTTAATTTTAGTCAATTCACTCTAATCAAATCGTAAGGCTCAACTGTATTTATCGTCACTTTGATTTATTGATTTCAAGTTAAGCCTAAATTATTATCAATTATTTTATCAAATTATATTTATTTTTAAGCTCAAAGAATGAATTTAATTGTAAGGCCAATATCAAATTATATTTATCATTAGATTCAAAAATATTTAATTGAAAGGTTTAAAAATTCTATAGATATTTGTTACATTAATTCTTATATAAAGATTTATCAGTAGTGAATGAAAAACAAAATTAAATAAAAAAATTTTATAAATTTTTTTCATTATACTAATTAAATGATAGGAGCTTGTTTAACTTTTTTTTATTTACTGATAATAAATAAATTTTTTTCATTTTATTGATTGAATAATCTCATTATATCAATTATATTAATGTAATAAAATTATCTTATTTAAAACTTCCTCCATAATTAATGAATGAATGGTTGTTTAAGGTTTACAGCAATTTATAGTAACTATAGTTAATAAACTAAGCCTCTTGAAAAATGATTGCAATATTATTAATTGTTCATATTCCAGTACAAGTAAAGAATCCAGTTGAGTTCTTTTGGTCTTTTTTCTTAGCTTTTGTCAGTTCTTGAAGACGAATGATCCCCCGAAACTCATGGATTATTGAAAGGGCACCTTATAATTAGAGAACCGAGACATGTATGATCAGTGGAGAATTCCTAACAATTATTAAAGAATATAGCCAAACCCAAATGTCCAAGTCTGCTATCTACTCATTTCTTTTTACCTGGTGCTACTATATATAGATATGTATATTATAATTTTTAATTAGGAAGGCAATAAAAAATTTGTAGTGACAAAATAAACTGATAATTTATGATTCTTCTTTTACATTATTTATTGGTCAATTCCAAAAATGCTAGCTCTGGATAACCTAAGTTCACTCCAGTTCTGTACCAAGGACAAATGAACAAAAAAAAAAAAAATTGTAATTCTCCGGAACCAGTCCTCGTCCCAAGTAGTTATTCCAAACGCAAAAGCACAAATAATAATGTATATAATTCTTCCAATCTCATTTCCAAATAGTTATTCTAATGCAGTCCTTACGTCGGTGACATAGAAAGGATCCTCTCAAGATAGTTTTCAAGCTGTGATCTCAGGCCTAGTGTTCTCGTTCCGTTCCTTCTAGCACGCAAAAACCTTCTGTATCGCCAGCGTGCTTGCAACAAAAGAGCTGCATGATCATAATAACTGAGTAATAATACATGTTTTAAGTCATCCGCCATAAGAGAGAACGCTTCAACGTTAGTAAGCGCTTGAATTGTTCTCGTTGAAGTAGGGAGGTTGGACGAGCGTTCATTCTGAGCCCAAGCGATAAGTTCTTGCCCGCAGAAGTCACCATCTTCCAGATGATTATCTCTACCACGACGACCAACTAATAAAGATGTAGTTGCTTCGTTCCTCGGGGTGGAGGTGTACGTCCACAGCTTGCCTTTCAACACGAAGAGCATCTCATCAATTGGTTCTCCCTCCCGAACAATCCGAGTACGCTCAATAAAGAAGATTGGTTTCAGACAATCACACAATTCCCCCAGCGATTTCTCACTCAAATTTTCAAACTCCTTAACCTTGATACATATATACATCCAAGAACATATGACAATCAAATGATACCTCCAAAAGATTATAAATTTGTAAATGGTAGAAAGAAATAGGAACTCACCTTCTTGAGCAGTTTTAAGCAGAGTTTGCGCCTTATTTTCTTTCCAAGGTCCTCGGGAAGATCATTCACCAAATTGTTAACATCAACCCGTTTTGTTACTTGCCATTTCTTTCTCTTGTATTTCCTTAACTGACCTTGGATATCAGAAGGGATTTCCTGAAACTTTGTCCACTGTTTTATCTCCCGCCACTTCTGTCTTATCTTTTGTGATCTTGCAGTATCAGACTGCGCATATATCCATTTCACATCAACTATAGTTGTTAAAAACTTAAATATATCGTGCTTCATAACGCATTTATAAAAGTTAACCGAGAGATAAGAAACAGGAAAATGAAGGTAAGTGAACCTGCATCCTTCCAATTAAAAAGACAAATAGCACCACGCCAAAGTTGGTCATGCAAATTGCAAAGATGTTTTCCCAGATATCCGTACTTGTTTGGAGGTTCTGACCAAAAGCACTGTAAATATTAAAGTTCAATTCATAGGTGTTATTTACCCATTCCTGTAACTGTGGCAGGATAATGGTGGAAATGATACAATTAAACAAGAATGGTCCTTCTCTGGAGTGGACTTACGTACTTCTTTAAAATGCATGCTGTATCGAGAAGTTAAAAAATACAACAAAAAACTTGATGATACTGTATCAGGAGATTTAATTTGGCTAAAAGACATGCATAATGCTATTAGTTAATATCTCAATTGCGTAAGTAATTACATCCCATGCCACATGGTTTGGAATTAATATTTTGTAATAAAATTTAGAATAATATAACACCTCACAGTAGCCATATCTTCTTGTATGCGCATACAGCATGCATACCTGAGATTTTGCAGGCCCCATTGCAAACATTGTAACAATTTCTTCGGGAAATCTGTCATATCCACAATACCATACTGAACAGCATCGGTATATAATCCATAATCATAGTTTGTTGTATTTCCTGTATTTAAAGCGCAAACATCATTTACAAACTTGAAGTCTCCTGAGTTGTGACCACAAAGAAAAGTACTGTGACTGCATCCGGTATGATTTGTGCAGGCTTTTTTCCAGCATCCAACTACTTTTCCTACGGCATAAAAGTACCATAAGGCTCCAAATACCTAAAGCACCAGCAAGTCACTTGATCAGAAATAAAATTTATGTGAAAAATGAACCGTCCAATTGTGTTCCTTTAAATTATTGTTAAGTTTATCTCCTCTATAAGTAGATGTTATAATTGCAATTTACAAAACAATATATGATTTTTTTGAATGACAGCATGGTCGATTTAACTTACATGACCGCCGTGCATGTAAAGAAGAAGATTGAAGGCAACAATGGCCCAAGTTGCTTCAGCAAGTATCCCAGTAACCCCTGTTGCATGGGTGAACAAGAAGTAGACTCGGATAACCCTCAGCAAATATTGTAAGAGAAAGAAGACTGACATTGCGAACAAAAATTTGGTGCCTCTTATTTTCTGAAAATTCACGAGCACCTGGACAACATAGAGTTCTTTTAAGTGATATGAAAATGAATACCTTCGAACAAATGATGGATATCTGTCTTACCTGAGGGATGGGAAGAATGGCCAAGATGTCAATCCAGAAGAACATCCACAAATGTTTCTTTCTTTTTTCTCGCAATTCAATTAGCAGCACATACAGAATATGAATTAACTTAAGAATATCGAAGGCAGAACGGAGAACAGTAGATGTAATCCCCAAATTTTTGTCGATTTTAATGCACTTGTTTTCATCATTGATCACGGGAACGTAGAAGAACAAAGGATCCAATATAATTGCAATCACACACAATAGAAGAAAACTTTTTTTCTTGACTGCAAACTTTATCAAGTCCTTGATAACATAATCCATCAATTTCTTGCTAACATACTTCGTCAGTTGTAATGTCACGTATCCTATCACTATTACTATCATTAACCCGATTATCAAAAGCCAATATAAAATGAAGCAAAGCCATGAATTCGGGGATGATGCGCATAAATCATCACTATCACTTTGTTCTCCAGGACGTTGCTGTGCTGTGCCTTCCTCTAATCGCGAGTCCCGAGTCGACCTGCTCAAAATATAATAAATAATTGAGTTCTTAACATCAGTTGCTGATTCTGTCAATTTGTAGCCAATAGAAAACGTCTAACGTGCCAATTAAGTTAACAGAATTTTAAAGCTACTCGCAATATTATGATTCTTCAATTTCCAGGTAACGAAAATCTATCCAGGACGCAAAATTCTATTATCAGTAAATGTCAATACAACAAACAGTGACTTACATGACCGACAATTGGGAAAAAGAAATATTCGCAGTAAAAGAAACAGACTTTCGATTTCTTCAAATTTTATCAGATAACTTTCCTTCTAATGCTCCCAGGAGGATCCTCACAAATCAGCACTTGATCATTATATATTGTACGTTCAGAAAGACAAACAAAATGTGAAGCAACAACCTTAAAAAGCGAGAAACCCAAGCAAGAGTTTGAGAAATCGAAATATTTAGACTAGCTAGAGCATGATCAAGTTTTTAGAACAAACTTTCATGTATTGTTGTGTTGTTTTCTTGTAAAATCAGTCACTTCTGCAGACCTCGACAATTTGGTTAACAATGCAAATTGTTTATCTTATGTTGTGGTTCATAACAGTTGATTTGATCTTCCAATAACATAATAAAGTAACCATATTTTAGTGTCATTAAGACAAAACCGGCAAATTGTTCTGTTTTGAAAGATTGAATTATCCATCCAGTGTTTTGAAAACTAAAAGATATAAACTCTGTTGACATGTACAAAGAATACGATCCTATGAACATGATCATTTTGAATGAAGCTCAATCCTAAACATAAATCCTTATAAACCCGCGTTTCTAAGTAACTTGGAGTGAATCTCATTTGATAGCAACCCACCAAACTTGAATTGAACAAGAAATACAATCTGTAAGATTATATTTATAAACCGGATTAATTTTTCCGTAATTACCAAACACAAAAAGACAAGAAAATTGATACTATGATTTTACAATGAAAATTTCTATATCGAAACGATTATTTAATTTAATTTTTAACGTAGTCCGGTCTTGCACCAAATACAATTGGGTCCCGTAATAAAAATGGTTTAGTGCTTACAGACAATGTACTGTATATAGATCTTGCATTCTCAGCCCCAGAAACATACCTCAAACGCAAAGAGATAATATGCTATGTATAATCAATTATTCCATTCTCTCAGCTCTAAATAGTTGTTCTAACGCAGTCGTTTCAGCGAGGGATACATCTTTTCAAAATAGATATCCAGCTTTGATCTTAGGATTAATTTTCTGGGGGGGTTCCTTTTAGCTTGCAAACACTTTCTGAAACGCCAGTATGAACGTAACAAAAGAGCTGTCCGGTCATAATGGCTCAGTATTAATACATGTTTCACGTCATCCGCCATAAGAACAAAGGCGTCAACTTTAGTAAGAGCTTGAATTGTTCTCGTTGAAGCAGGGGGCATACATTAAAAAATTAAAAATTGAATGTATTATGCTCAACAAATGCTATGGAGTTCTAATCCAAACAACCCACCATTGTAATACAATTTAAATAAAATATGATTTCTCATTGATCTAATACCATTTTACTGGTGATAACTTAAAGAACTTTATTTGATCTATACAAAAAAGTTAAAAAAATTCTAAATAAAACTCAAACAAACAAGGACAACATAGTTATAATACATGCAATTGAAATATTATCTCTGCTAACCGAGAACCTAAGGAGCCGCAAACCATAAAGAAATTAAATTTTGTTTGCATTGAAAGGAGAGTGGGAGGTAAAGAAGAAAGAAAGTAGGTCTATATGCTTTGTTTATCGAGAATCCCTGAACTAACAAGAATAGGCAAAATAATTACTACTTTTCTAAAACATCCTTTAACTAAAAACAGTATAAATCCTAGTTTTATTATTCTTACATTTAATTTTTTTAATAGAATACTCTCCTAATTTAATTAAGAGAGTGAATATTATATATCTAATGTCTTAATCAATATTATCACCACGATGAAAACTTGTTGGATCCCACACAATCAGCTCTCTTTAGTGAAATAACTTAAAACTCGGTAAGGAGGGCGGGGTTTTCGGAAGACAGAATTAATGTATGGTTGTTCCAGGTTTTCTTGAATCTTTGGTAACCACATCTAATAAAGTGAGCCACTTGAAAAATGACTGCAATTATTAATTTTTCAGATTTCAGAACAAGTAAAGAATCCAGTTGAATTCTTTTGGATTTTTTTTCTCGGCGTTTGTCAGTTCTTGAAGATGAATAATCCCCGTGAAACTCATGGAATATTGACAGGGAACCTTATAATTAAAGAACTCAGACATGTATGATCAGTGGAGGAGTACTTATAAATTATTAAGGCACATATCCGAACTCAAATGTCCAAGTCTGCTAGCTACTTTGTTCTTTTTAATTGGTCTGATGTCTGGGTGCGTATGGTGGTACACCTAGAGTATCAAAATGGCATTTCAAAAAATTCTTTAAGAGTTTCAATTCCTTACGATTATCAAAATCTTGGTTAATAGTAATGATGAAAGCCGAACCACAATAAAAAATTTTCCTCCTTTTATTTGCTTGTTTTTTTGTATGATATTTTAATTTTTATAAACCAGTATAATTCAGTTCAATACCTTACCAAACACAAAAAAGACAACAGAATTGATATTATGATTTGGAAATGAAAACTGCCATATTTAAACGACTATTTAATTTAATTTAATTTTTAACATAGTACCGTCTTGAACCAAGTACAACTGGGTCTCGTAATAAAAATGGTTTAGTACGCACAGACAATATACTGTGCATAATTCTCACAGTCTCAGGCCCCAAGCCTTTTTCCAAGCGCAAACTGATGATATACTAAATGCAATTAATTCTTCCGTTCTCGGTTCCAAATAGTTGTTCTAATGCAGTCGTTGCAGCGTGGAGCACATCCTCTCAAAATAATTATCCAGCTTTTCTCTCAGGCTTAATTTTTTTGGCGGGTTCCTTCTAGCGTGCAAAAACCTTCTGAAACGCCAGTATGATTGCAACAAAAGAGCTGCACGATCGTAATGGCTCAGTAACAATACATGTTTTAAATCATCCGCCATGAGAGAGAACGCTTCAACGTTAGTGAGCGCTTGAATTGTTCTCGTCGAAGTAGGGAGGTTGGACGAGCGTTCATTCTGAGCCCAAGCGACAAGTTCTTGCCCGAAGAAGTCACCATCTTCCAGATGATTCTCTCTACTGCGACGATCAATTAACATAGATGCAGTTGCTTCATTCCTCGAGGTGGAGGTGTACGCCCACAGCTTGCCTTTCAACACGAAGAGCATCTCATCAATTGGGTCTCCCTCCCGAACAATCCGAGTACGTTCAATAAAGGAGGTTGGTTTCAGACAATCGCACAATTCCCCCAGCGATTTCACACTCAAATTTTCAAACTCCTTAACCTTGACACACACACACACACACATGAACATATGACAATCAAATGATACCTCCAAACGATTATAAATTTATAACGGGTAGAAAGAAATAGGAACTCACCTTCTTGAGCAGTTTTAAGCAGAGTTTGCGCCTTATTTTCTTTCCAAGGTCCTCGGGAAGATCATTCGCCAAATTGACTACATCAACACTTTTGGTTTCTTGCCATTTCTCTCGCTTGTATTTCCTTAACTGCCCTTGGATATTACAAGGGATTTCCTCAAATTTCGGCCACTGCTTTATCCCCTGCCACCTCCGTTTTATTTTCTGTGATCGTGCAATGTCATACTGCACATATATCCATTTCACGTCAACTATTGTCGTAAACAACTTAAATCTATCGTGCTTCATAGCGCATTAATAAAAGTTAAACAGGGAGATAAGAAACAGAGAAATGAATATAAGTAAACCTGCATCCTTCCAATTAGAAAGACAAACAGCACCACGCCAAAGTTGGTGATGCTAATTGCAAATACGTTTTCCCAGACATCCGCACTTGTTCGAAGGTTCTGACCGAAAGCACTGTAGAAATTCATATTCAACTCATATGCATTATTACCCGTTTCGGTAACAGTCGCTGGATAATGGTTGAAATGATACAAGCAAGAACACTCCCTCTTTAGGGTAGATTTAGCCAGTTCTTTAATATGCAAACTGAGTCAACAAGTTAGATAACGTAAAAGAACCGTATCACGAGATTTTGGCCAATATACTTGCATGTAATGTTATAATCGTCAACACCGAATTGACAATTAATCTCAATTGTATAGAAGTAATTATTCCTCATATTAAGAGGCCACATCATTTAAAATGGAACTCTAGAAATAACATGTAGGATATATACCATTGATGTTTCCAAAATAAAACACCTCAAGTAGCCATATCTTCTTTTATGCCCATACCTGAGATTTTGCAGTCCCCATTGTAAACAATATAACAGTTTCTTCCAGAAATCTGTCGTCTCCCCAATACCAGAATGAAGAGCATCAGAATATAATCCGTAATCATAGTACGATTTATTTTCTGTCTTTAGAAGGCAAAAATCGTTAGGAAGTTTATAGTTTTCTGAATTGTCATCACAATAAAAAGAATTGTAACTGCATCCAGTTTGACTTATGCAGGCTTTCTTCCAGCATCCAACTGCTTTTTCAATGGCATAAAAGTACCATAAGGCTCCAAATACCTGAAGACGAAGAAGAGACTTGATTAGAAAAATAATGCTGAGTTGAGAAATAAATTTGAATGACGGAATGGTAGCTTTAACTTACGTGGCCGCCCTGCATGTAAAGAAGAAGATTGAAAGCAACAATGACCCAAGTTGCTTCTGCAAGTATCCCAGTAACCCCTGTAGCTTGTGTGAACAAGAAGTAGGCTAGAATAATCCTCAGCAAATATTGTAAGAGGAAGAAGGTCGACATTGCAAAAATAAATTTCCTGCGTTTAATCATCTGAAGATTCACCAGCACCTGAATATGAATACACTCATGTTAAGTGATATGGGAATAAAACAGGTTGAACTATGTTTAATAATATACATTTATCTCACACACAAATGAACCCTAATAACTCTTCCCTATATTTTTCTATGGCATATAATTATTTTTAAAGTTTCAGTTATATAAAAATAATCTCTAATTCTTACAAAAAAAAAAAGTAGAAAATAAAATATTTATTATAATTTTTAATTTGAAAAAAAAAAATGATACGTGAACTGTAAGGGGAGGGGTAAATATTAATTTGGCTTACCTGGGGTATGGGAAGAATGGCCAAAACGTCAAAGAGGAAGAAGAGCCACAACCGTTTCCTCCTTTTTTGACGTAATTCAATTAGCAGCAAACAGATAATATGAATTATCTTAAGGAAATCGAAGATAGAACGGAGAACAGTAGATGTAATCGCCAAATTTACGTCAAATTTAATGCATTTCTTTTCATCATTGATCACCGGAATGTAGAAGAACAAAGGATCCAATACGATTGCAAACCCACACACTAGAAGAAAACCTTTTTTCTTGATACAAAACTTTATCAATATCTTTATGACAGACTTGATCAGTTCTATTGCCACAAAGACTATCACAAATCCTATGGTAAATAGGATTAGGAGAAACCAGAATAAAATGAAGCCAATCCATGAGTCGGGGGCTGGTGAACATAAATCATCGCTACCATCATGACTAACTTCTGCACCAAGTGTCTCCGACTCTGCTGTACCTTCCTCTAATTGCAAGTCTTGAGACTGATACTGAGACCTGATCAAAACATAAATACTTCTGTCACTCTGCACCCATTATTTAGAGAATTATATTCCAAGGTTAGTGTATGTCAACACAGTAAACACTCACTTACATCAACAAAAATTGCAAGAAACAGTAAATATTCCCAATTAAAAGTAGCAGATTTTGTCTTTCTGCAAAATTTATCGGGTAACTTTCTTTCGAATGCGCCCTCACAAATCAGATCACTTTAGTGCCTTTAGAGAGAAAGAAGGAACAGCAAAAGAGAAACCCAAAAGCAAGAAAGTTTGCGAAGAAGTAACCAAGAACTAGAGGAAAATTTCAAGTCATTATGTCCTTTTATAGCAAAACAAGTCAACTATGTGGACGTAGTAAATTGGTAAATTGTTTGTAATAAATCATTTAGCATTGTTGATTTTATTTATTTTTAAATAACCCAAATCCTCCAAACCGATTATGAACAGGGTATGAAACACGGACCTCTCCTAATTGAATTACTTACTAAGGACAAATGGTGTGCATTGAAACAATCACGTGTCTTGAAAACCAAGAAAACATTAAAAAAAATAGAAACTAAAATTTGTTTGATTTAGAAAATATGAAATTTAAGATTCCATGGACATACATTATTATGCACAACAAAAGATCGAAGTAGAAGAAGCAAAACTTAGTTTGGATTTCTGCAAGTTTTATTTGTGGAAGTGTATGAATAGTTTGAGTTATCTTCACGTGTGACGTTCCAGGTCGCTAGCAGGTGAATTTAGAATATATAATATATAATTTAAGTTTTTTTAATTAAATAGACGTATTTTAAATTATAAAAATTTAAAAATAAATCAATAATAAACTGTATATCTAAAACGGATGATATCTGCTCGATAGTTATTGGAGTTGAGCTGTTACGATGTGAGGCGAGGTCAATTACAGTGCAAGTGTACCGAGTCCAAGCGGCTAGTTCTCACCACAAAAGTCACCATCATTTAGATGATCCACCTCAGCCACAGAATTGTTATCGAGTGTTCAACAATTCAGAATATAAATGCACGAAGGACACAAATGAATTTGAAGATTTTCTGTTAAAGCTAATTAGTTTGAATCTGTTGTGTTTTTTACTGGGTTTTCAAAGCAGAACAGTTAAAATAAATAGCATTCTTGAAAGGAGATTAATGAAAGATTCTACTGTGTTTTCAAAGTACAACAGTTAAAATAAATAGCATTCTTGAAAGGAGATTAATGAAAGATTCTTAATTTCTGCTGCTCCAGGATTGGATGGCACATTTGCCAGAGTTGGACTTGTTCAATCAACCACAATACATAATTTTGTCACATAAGAAAGACTTTGACTTGTCGAGGCAACCAGCAGACAAATTGGTTATGGATCAATTAATGCCTAGTCTTTCCAGATGGCTTTGATGCAAAACTAAATGACGAAAAGGAGTGCAGACGAATAATATTATAGACAGAAGGATTCCACTTGATTTTTGGGGTTTCTTCACCAATATCACAATCCACGTTGCCATCTTGGACACCTAAGGATCAGTGAGATGAATTATTCAAACTCTTTAAGGCAACAGCAATTTAGGCCACAAACTCATCAATCGTTATCTCAAACTCATCAGTCCTAACTTGGTAGCTGTTGGAAAATTCTTTGGAGCAGTGTGTCTGTATTTTCTCTTAATCGAGGCAAAGAGAGTATAATAGAAGACAAGTTTTATATACCCTACCAATAACCTTCAACTTTACCCCAGATAGCAAACTAAACTAACCTAAGCAATTTAGCAGCAGCCCTACAACGGAGAGCAGCAAGGGATTTGCAGCAAATCAGCGCTCACACAAGCAAAAAAATCAAAATATAAGACTGCTCCAGCAGCAACCACACCAATCAACCACAGGGGAGTTCAGAAAAAAAATAAATGTCACAGAATGGAGATGCAGGACCCAATTTTTTTTTTTAAAAAAAAAACTCAATCTCAAACATATAATTAAACAAACTATTAAATTCTACAATAAATGTAAACGTGGGGTTTTGACGTACATCCCTCAAATTTAACAAATTAATATTACTATTTTTATTTAATAATTTACAAAAAAAATAAATAAATAAACTCCTGAAATAAATTTATTTTACAACTTATCATAAACAAAACCTGTTTAATCTTGAGATGAGATTATTAATGGCGAGAAGGTGAAGAACGGTAAATTCCTATTTATATATTTGAAAATTTCTTCAAATTGGCAGGTTAATTTCTTCCATCTCTAAGTTTCTTCGAAAATTGCTTTGTTGTCCCTTCCTGTAAAGTCTGAATACAAATCCTGAGACCTGAAAAGAAAATAGTTTAGAGAAAGTTCATGGAAAAGATTTTCCTAAACTAAATTATCCATCGCGAAAAATCAAAGAAAAGAAGGTTCAAGAACATAGCTGAGAAAGATTTCGATTTCTGCAGTCAACCTGGAAAAGAC
>CP135577.1:4687812-4727973 GCA_032401905.1 Swietenia macrophylla
TAGGTTGTTTTTATAGTCTATTCCTTTCCATAATACCAATACAGTTGAATTGTTAACACACTTTGGCACCGTTCCGGATAACATGGTTATGAGAAAAATCAAAAACTTGAACGTTTGCCAGATAACAAAGCAGTGGAAGTAGATTTACTCTGATATGATTTGATCCTAAAGTCTGAATCGCCAAATCCAGCGGACTCTCCTCGTTGTAATGCTTCTCCTGGTGGATTTCCCCAAGAATTGTTTGCTAATTGCTGGCGCATCTCCTGATTGTACTGCTTTACAGAACCTCGGAAGCAGCCGCAAGGCAACTTAGGAAGTGTTCTTCGCTTCTTAATTTTTCACATATAATTATAAATACTATTAATAAATGATTTGGAATTAATAACTATGTTAACGAGAGTTATAAGCAAACCTGATTCGAATATTGATAATATCTCCGGGAGGCCACCTGTCCAAAAATAATTAAACTGGGTTTTGTTTTAATTAATTCATAATTTTGTTATAATATGATGGGTATTATTGTACTTTTGATTGATACTTTATTCCCATATTTTAATAAAGGAAATCAGAATTAAACGGGCCCCACCGTTTTTGGCGGGAAAATGGTCAAAAGGATTTTGTTTATAATAGTATAGAAGGGACTATCTTTGACCAGGGACAGGACAGGACAGAACAGAAAATAACCGTCGAACGACAAACAAACACAACTGTGTAATAACCCAATAAGGGAGAGAGGGAGATGAGTCCTACAACGGAAATAGCCTCCCATATACGGAAGCGTAATTGGGCAAACACCGATAGAACAAGAATAGCGAAGACAAGGAACAGAGCTGAGAGAGGTTTACGCAGTTTCAACAATGTCGAGCCAGCAAAACACAGGCGGGTTCAATAAGCCTGTTTGCGGCCAAGAAGAGAGAGAGCCGTTGTCTAGAGATGCGAGCCATTACAGTCTCTCAACTGGTGTTCTTCCTTCTCTTGGAGCAAGAACTCACCGTAAAGTCAAGCCCCGGCGTTTTATTGTTTCGCCCTATGATCGTCGTTATAGGTGTTTTATCCTTTTTATGTTTTTTACAACTGTTATTGTTGGTTTGTTCAACTGGGATCCGGAAAATAACGAGGTTGGATCTCGTGAACTTGCTTTTAACTAAAACTATTCCCAGTTTTCTATTTCTTTTTTATCAATGCGTATTGTTTAATCTGTCATTTCAGTTATGTTTTCTTAGAACAGTGGGTTGTTTAAAACCATTTAACGTGGTTGATTAAATGTCAAAATGATTCTGCTTATGTTATTAATTTTTTAACTTCTGTTGATTATGATTTCTGCACTTTTGGTTGTCTCTTCACCTGCTATTTGAATCTTGGATTCTTTGTTCTAAAAATGCACACAGCACGTTTTTGTTGAGTTACCTCTAGTCAGACCAAGCAATTTCTAGTTGAAAGTTTGAGCATAATCTGGTTGACTGCTGCAGGAAACAATTCGAAGATTCTTAAGTATCTATATTTTCATTCTTACTCTCTGATGAATATATGATGCATATGGTTTTTCAATGACTTCCTCTGCTTCCAAATTGTCAATTCTTATATTTCTTGATCATGCAACAGAAAACAGTTATTTGAATGCCGATTTGAACTTGGTAATAAGGAAAAGAACAGACACTCTCTTTGAACTGTATTAATTTTCTTAAATCATCATTACAGAAAATAACTTGCGGCAAATTTTAGCTTCTATCTCTTGCAACCCTTTTGATGATGCATGCATGTGGAGTAGCTGTAGATAATTTAAATTTTTTGCTGACAAGGATATTATACTAGAAGAACGAATGACATTCAGCTCCAAATCTAACTGATTCTCGCAGGGCCTGGGAGGGTTATCTTGTTCTTCTGGTTATCTACACTGCTTGGGTTTCACCTTTCGAATTTGGATTTCTTAAGAAGCCTCAAAAACCACTTTCAATAATTGATAATGTTGTGAATGGATTCTTTGCTGTGGATATTGTTCTCACCTTCTTTGTGGCTTTCCTGGACAAAGCTACCTACCTACTTGTTGACAGTCCAAAGAAGATTGCCTGGAAATATGCAAGTTCCTGGTTGATGCTCGATGTCATATCCACAATCCCATCTGAACTTGTTCAAACGACCACACCTGAATCGCTCCAGTCGTATGGCTTATTCAACATGCTTCGCCTTTGGCGTCTCAGAAGAGTTAGTGCCCTATTTTCCAGGTACAGTGGTTTTCTCTGTAAATAGATGGCCTTTAGCTTTAAGCAAATGATGGGATTAGTTTAGATTGTGTATGTTCTGTTTATTGGTCAGGACTCACCCAGTATCATTTCATTAAACAGATTGGAGAAAGATAGAAACTACAGTTACTTTTGGGTTCGATGCTGCAAACTTATATTTGTAAGTATCTAAGAAAATTTTCTATTCATTTTTTTCATGAAAGAAATGTTTTTTCGAGTGAGAGCTATTACTATCTATAGGATTTTGTTTGTAGGTCACACTCTTTGCTGTTCACTGTGCTGGATGCTTCTATTATCTTCTTGCCGCTCGTCATCACGACCCTGAGAGGACCTGGATTGGAGCATCCTTGGGAAATAACTTCGCTCAAACGAGCACTTGGGTTCGATATGTGACTTCAATTTACTGGTCTATCACTACCGTAACAACTGTTGGCTATGGTGACTTGCATCCTGTGAATGCGTGGGAGATGATCTTTGACATTTTCTTTATGCTCTTCAACCTTGGATTGACGGCGTATTTGATTGGTAACATGACCAACATGATTGTCCATGGAACTAGTCGAACTATACAATTTGTGCGTTAATTCTTAATTTTTTACTTCAGTAAGTTTATTAATTCACAATATATGCAGGTCCTGATATTTTGTCAGAATGCTTGCATTTTAATTTGTTTTCATTCCTCTTTCCTTATTTTATCTCAAAATCTCAGAGAGACACCATACAAGCTGCATCAAGTTTTTCTCAGAGGAATCAATTGCCCCTTCGCCTGCAAGATCAGATGCTGGCACATTTGAGTTTGAAGTTCAGAACAGATTCTGAGGGACTACAGCAGCAAAAGACTCTTGATTCTCTTCCTAAAGCCATCCAATCTAGCATTTCACACTTTCTTTTCTACTCTCTCGTGGATAAGGTGTATTTGTTTCGAGGAGTTTCCAATGACCTGCTTTTCCAGCTGGTAATTTACTAAAACACACTGGTTGTGTACTTTTATGCTTCTCTTTGCAGTGCATTCTCCATTTTTCTTTGGACTTTTCTCAGAGTGAATCCTTACATTGGATCTTATTTATTTAAATGAACTTCTAAGGTCTCAGAGATGAAAGCTGAGTATTTTCCTCCAAAAGAAGATGTGATCTTGCAGAATGAAGCACCAACAGACTTCTATATTATTGTGACTGGTGCTGTGGTAATTACTGATTTTTCTTCTTTTTAATTTCCACTGTTCGATGATGATTATTTCAAAAAATATATTTACTTGTGCAGCTAGAGTTGTGAACAAGGTACATTCTGCCAATTGCAGTAATGAATTTTTCGATTATGATGCTCTCATTACAGTGCTATAATGAATAATGGCCTCTAACGTTTGAATTACTTCACAGGAGCTTTTGGTTCTTAAGAATGGAGTTGAACAGGCAAGTATTATCATTTTAAAAACTTAATTAATCATTTAAAGGAATGCTTGTGGATTTTTGGAAAATCTGTTCTTTTGTTCGTAAGATATAGGATTATTGCTGAAATCATGGTAGATGGTTTCAGGTTGTTGGAGAGGCAAAAACTGGTGACGTTTGTGGAGAGGTTGGGGTCCTTTGTTATAAGCCACAACTTTTTTCAGTGCGGACCAAGCGATTGAGCCAGCTACTACGGCTGAACCGTACAACATTCTTGAATATTGTTCAGGCCAATGTCGGAGATGGAACCATAATCATAAATAACCTCCTCCAGGTTAGAATATTCTGTATGACACCGTGACATTTAGTTCATCTGGAAATTTCTGTAGACCGATAAAGCCATATGAGGAGATTATGCCATTCTAGATTTTAAAAATTCAAGAGAATATTCCATTTAAAACATGTTGTTACCTTGAGAGTAAACTTATGATATATGATGCACTATTTTGGCTTTTCATTCTTTGTGTTCCAGCATTTAAAAGACTTCAAGGACCCAATTATGGAGGGAGTTTTTTTGGAGGCAGAGAATATGCTCGCTCGTGGGAAAATGGACCTACCTCTCAGTCTATGTTTTGCTGCACTCAGAGAGGATGAAATGTTGTTGCATCAGTTGTTGAAACGAGGTCTTGATCCAAATGAATCAGACAAAAATGGAAGAACAGCTCTGGTTTGTGAAACTCTTTTAACTCTGAAATTAGTGAATAACAATTTCTGGTTAAAATGTAAATAATTTCCCCCCTTCTTACGTTTACCGCATGGAACAGCATATAGCAGCATCAAAAGGAAGCGAGAATTGTGTGCTTCTCCTTCTGGATTATGGCACAGATCCTAGTAGTAGAGGTATGCTGATTACCAAATGCACAATCAGGTCCTATGGTATCTGCATTAAATATTTCTAGTTTACAGTCTTCTCATACTATCAATCAATTTATTGAATCATTATAAGGCTGCCTTCTAGTAGGGATGAGCACCCCACGTCCTATGGTGTCTGCATTAAATATTTCTAATGGTCTATGTATTTGTACGACCCCAAATTATTAAAAGTCCTGTGCCGCTGAGTTGTTCTTTATTCTTCGTCTTTTTTCTAGTCTATTACTTGTTATCCAGGATAAATTTATCCTGTAATGGTTTGGGATTGACTGATAGAGTATTTAAACTTAATCTTCACCAAGCACAAATTATTCTGCCAGATTGTATGTTAATTTGTTTAATAAACCATCTAGCTCTAATGATTTATACAATTTGACATGTATGCAGACTCAGAGGGGAATGTACCAGTATGGGAGGCAATACTGGGAGGTCATGAACACATTGTCAAACTGTTGATAGAAAATGGTGCAGACATCAACTCTGGAGATGTGGGTCAATTTGCATGCACTGCTGCTGAGCAAAATAACTTAGCTTTGCTTAAACAAATAGTTCATTCTGGAGGGGATGTAACACGTCCTACCGATAATGGCTCGACAGCTCTTCATGTTGCAGTCTGTGAAAACAACATCGAAATAGTCAGATACCTGTTAGACCGAGGGGCTGATATTAGTAAACCAGATGTCCACGGTTGGACCCCAAGGGATCTAGCTGATCAGCAAGGACATGAAGAAATCAAATCCATTTTCCAATCTAGTTTAGAGAATAAAGCTCAATCGATCATTCCAATTCCTGAGCACCCGCAGCAGCATGGAGTTCACTACCTTGGGAGGTTTAAAAGTGACATAGTAATACCTTCTTCATCCCCAGAAGTGTCATTCCAACCTACAGATGGATCATGCAGCCAAACCCGTCCAAGGCGTAGGATTAATAATTTCAACAACTCACTATTTGGTATGATGTCAGCTACACAGAATGTGGAAAAAGACTTACAGTTTCCAGTTCATCAGACCCAAGTTGTCGACGCTGGTTTCAACTCTGCCAGAGTGACAATAAGCTGTCCAGAAAAGGGAGAAGCTGCAGGGAAGCTTGTGCTACTTCCCCCCAGCTTGCAAGACTTATATGAAATTGGTGCTGAGAAATTCGGGATCTCGCCTGCTAAACTTCTAAGTGAAGATGGAGCAGAAATTGATGATATTGAGGTGATTAGAGATGGTGACCGTCTTGTTTTTGTTAGCCATGGTGGCCAAAACACTTCGAACCAAGAATCATTATAGCATGTCTAAGGCTCGCAGTAACTTTTATTTTCTTTTTTCCTTCTGGGAAATTAATGAGCCAGACGGAAATCCAGTCTAAGGTTTGGGGTTGAGGGGGAGCAAAAGATGGTGATCATTCCCATTTCTCAATCTTTGCTTTATTCTATTGAAAATGTCTAAAGCTTGATACTGTAACAAATGAAGACCAAGACGACAGAGTGGAAGAGCACTAGTTTTTCCATGCCATCTAAGTTGATACAAAGGCAATGTCCAAAGAGCCTTGTTCATTCTCGTGAAGGAAATCACTGTTGCATGTAATATTACAAAGACAACTTAAAATATATCTATATCTATATATATAAAGCAAAATTATAAAAGAAAACAAAAGTTGTGATAGTAATAAAACTTGAATTTGTAACTCATATTTAATAATAGATAGTTCATGATACTCATTGGGGGTCGAGCTCCCAAAATGTCTCGCATGTTGTATGAATATATTGTATGGTTAATGTATAAATGTATGGTATAAGATCTGACCCGAGCTCATTTGAATATTGGGTTGATCCAACCGAAGCTCTTTTGGATTTTACCAAATACACGTATGAAATGATAAAACATTGTATTGTTATCTTCTTTTTTTTTTTTTTGGTATAGTAACAAATAAATTCCCGACTCGTACTTTCATTCTCAAATCGTACGGTGAAATACAATATTTTCAATCAACAAACAGGGATGGCGTTGATTCTGCAAAAGGTCATTGTTATATGATTACTGCCGTTAAGTGGGGGTGCCAGGAGATCCATAATTGAAATTCTGGGCAGGAGAAGATGGATCAAAGAGCTGCTGCATAAGTTCCCGAGCCTGTCCACCTGAATTTGACACCAACATAATATTATACATAGACACTGCTGTATGAAACACTATATAAAGTGGAGTAAACCGAAAGAGTTACGTGACCCAGTACAGTTATAACTAAATGTGGAGAAACACTTACAAGTCGTGCAATGCTTGAAAGTGCTTCCAAGTTGCCTTGCTGCTGCTTCCGAGGTTAGAAGAAGCATTACAACCATGAGAAGCACCAAGCATTTGTCACACAGTCTCTCAGTGTTGCTTGTTAATTAAGGGTGATGAAGATTGCTTGTTAATTAACTCTTGTTCGGCAAAGGAAACGTAGTTCTCAGACCAATCAAGTCAAAACTTCATGATTACATGACCAAAAACAATTCCGCTACATGAGACTTTTCGTTCAAGTTGAAGGATTTGACACAACCCATTTGCTGCAAGCCCAGCCATTCATTTAGCCAGGCCAATGCTCAAGGCTGACATTAATATTATCAATTCGGTAGACTATACTCTGTTCATTAAGATTGAATTTTAAACTATGAGGAGCTCCCTAAAAGTCGAGTCCGCTGACAGAAGTCTTCGAATATTAAGAATAACATACAAAGTACAGTATATTCAAGCTCCCATCTAAATTAATTTTTTGTTTTTAAGATACCAAAGTTACTATACCAAAACTCTGTTTCAATTAGGAAAGTGAATATTGCAAGGTTCCCAACTCAATGGACGCCGGCTGTACGATCCGATAATTACATTTACATAACAATAGTTTGATTGGAGAGTTTCCTTCGTCTCCCGCGGGATGCACCTGCTTGAGAGGTATTGATATATGGAATAATAAATTTGCTGGGATGATACCAGCATGGATTGGTAGTAATAGCGAAATGGGTGGTTTAGCTATTTTGAGTCTACGATTCAATCAGTTCTATGGGACCATATCCACAATCTTTTGTAACCTGGAAAGTCTTCAAGTTTTAGATTTTGCTCATAACAAAATCTCAGGAAGTGGCCCATGTTGTCTCAGTAATTTTTATGCAATGACTCAAAAAGGGAGTTCGAAGGCATGCTTTGTTGGTTTGGAAAAGAGAAGATTTTGAGTACAAGAACACCCTGGGATTTGTAAAGAGCATTGACCTTGCAAGCAACAAATTATATGGGGAATTCCTGAAGAAATTACAAGTCTTATAGGATTAATATCCTTGAACTTTCAAGAGACAGTTTAACTGGACAAATTCCTTCAAATATTCGTCGGTTAACTTTGATGAATTCACTTTACTTTGTCGAATAACCAGCTTAGCAGTAAATTCCTGAAAACTTTTCCCAATAAATTCTCTTGGCGTCTTGGACTTATCGAACAATAACTTGTCAGTAAAAATACCAAGAAGCACTCAACTACAAAGTTTCGATGCCTCTGCCCATCTGGTAAATCCTAAACTCTGTGGGCTCCCACTTCTGATTAAATGTCCCGGGGAAGAACCGGCAGCTCAAGATCTAGCTACTACTGTTCAGAACACCGAGGACAGAATCATAACTCCAGGTTTTTATGTTATCATTGCTCCTGGATTCATTATCGGCTTCTGGGCAGTTTGTGGTTCGTGACTGCACAACAGGTAATGGGGATAAGCTTATTTCAAACTTTTAAATGATGTAAAATATAAGCTCTACATCTTGATAGCAGTGAACGCGAACTTGCAGCTGCATCTCAGAAGCTAATTTGGAGTCATCCCCCTCTTGCTTTCACGTTTCTCTTATATGAATTGAGCATTGAACATCTGTGGAGTTTATTGTTTCCCAAAAAACTTTACGACAAAAGAAAGTTCCAATGACTCGGTTTGGTTTATTATACGGATTCTTTCTAGTATTTTTAAAAACACCCAAGAACATTAAATAGTCAAATCAGGATTATGTACTGTATTAGCAATATGTTAACAGACATACGAACAATATATCATCAGTTCTATTTTCAACTAATCATCAGCTTCAATCGCCTGGTTTCACAGCAGAGTTAACTTCGAAGTTTCCAATAGTCTAGACATGCAAAAACACCTGAACAAACATAAATTTTGTGCAGTAAGAATATTTCTAACGAAGAGCAACATAAAAATGGAGATAAATACAAGCTAGTAAATATATGATCTGTCAAATATTAATAGATATATATTGCAAAATTGAATAATATATGATAGCCGCACAACTCAGAACATAACCAGTGTGCAATGCTGTTGTTCTAAGAGCAATCCATCCGGAGATGCAAAGTTTACATGAAAGATTAATATTGAAAAGTATTTTGAACCCTCTTAACCTCAATTGTTAAAATTAAATTAATCAGAATAATTTATTAAATTACTAAAATGGATAGAACACAATATGTTAGACTAGGCGTGCCAAACCCTATAGAAAGGTGGGCATCATTCATTGCTGTATACATTTTTTTGTACAGCTCTTAGTTACCATCTATCCTGAAGGCAAACAAAAGACAAGTCAAGAAAAAGCTTTAAATTGCCATTTCATTTAACAATATGCGTGCTTCAGAGAAGTTTGGAGGATAGTTCAAGGAAATAGGAGAATAAACCAATGATATGTTCTGAACTAAGATACTGCTAGTGTAGACATAACAAAATGCAAATCATTCAAAGGGGAGAAGAGTAAATAAAAAAATTTAAAAAAAAAAAAGAGAAGAAGGAAAGAGTAAACAATTAAGAGATATAATACCAATGGAACCCGACCGACAAGATAAATGCTTTCACTTGATCTGCTTAGCAGCAACAGTCCTCTGAACAGTAGAAACACCATCCACAAATTTTGTCCGGAATAGAACATTGGCATTATTGAACATTCCTTCTTTCAGTGACACCACAATAAACTGCAAAGGCAGAAACCATAAGAAGTTGGCAGAAAATCCATGAAATTTCATGTAAGAACTTATTATCCTGCAGTTTCATGAACATCTGAACTGTTCAAATCCAGTCCTAACCTATCTTTCTTTTTCAATCACAAAGGACAAGCTACACAGAAGACGTAGGTTACTCTTATTCTACCACACTTAACACTCGGATACTTGAATCTGCAATAATCTTTTCACTGAATCTTTACTTCTTTGGTTACAGAAATAATTACTAAAATTTTAATTCAAAAGAGATTGGAGAAGAAATCAAAAAGAAAATCAAAAACTCAGACCTGGGAGTGTGGAAAGTGAGTTTTGATCATTCTTCCTATGTTTTGTGTATGGCTTAAGTCAAGAGCCGCGTCAACCTGTCAACCACATCAAAAATCACCACTTGAACGTCCATCTCATAGCAATGTATTACTCAAAATTAGGATGAGAGAGAGAGAGAGAGAGAGAGAATATAATAGTTAAAATTTTCTATTCTCTAGATGATTATCCTTTTTGATTCTATGGCTAAGAACATGAGAAACTTAAATGCCGGCAACATTTTTAAATTATTAGAGATCAGCAATCAATTCAATGGTCCTTTCCATATTTCCTCAATCTCTAACAATCAATGATGCATTTCAGTAACAATGATAATTTCAAGAATTATAGATTGAAAAAAAATCTCAAAAAAATGTTTAATTACCATTCTTAGTCCTAATGAGAAAGCTGACATAAAAGAACATGCATCCAAGACTTCACAAAAGTTACGAGTAATTGAATGTTTTTGTATACTTATACTTCTTACATGAATTTGAATTAAGCTTAGTTTCAGCAAAGTTAATAGAATCATAGACCCAGTATTCAGAATGTCAACTCAACAAGTGATCTGCAATATTAAACTGAATCATCTTGAAATGACGTTATTATGCCATATGGCAAGATAAGACCCAAACAATTTTCTGGTATCATTGTGGTGAGTGATGACACTTTTAGAAAATCTCATTGCACAGACTTGTGTAGCTTAATAAGCTGTGTCCAAAAACTTGGAAAAATTGCATGAGTTTAAAATATGTGAGAGGCAGTTAAATTCAACAACTTCAAAGGAAGCATAATCATCAAGGTGTAAGCAAAACATGGAGAAAAATCTTAGTTGCAAATACCTCATCCAGTATATAAAGAGGAGCCGGCTTAAAGAGAAGCAATGCCAAAATTAAAGAAAGGGCAAGGAGAGACCGTTGACCACCACTTAGTTCTGACAAGGACTGTTTCCAAACACCACCAAATGCAACACAAACTTCTAGACCATCAAGGAAGCTGCAACCTTCAGGAGGTTCTAGCTTTGCCATTGTGCCAGGTAATAGAGTAGAAAAGATGGATCCAAAGTCCCTGAAGGATGTGCAGGTTCGAGGGCGTGATTAAAAATTGTTGGCAATTGTCAAATAAAGATCAATCACAAAAAGGGAGACTAGCATGAGAGGCTCACTTGTTAACTTTGACCCAAGTAACTTTTAATGTTTCCTTTTTCTTCTCATCCAGCTCTTCAATCACCTTCTTGATTTTAGACTTGTCATTCTGTGTAAAGATAAGATAACCATAAGGAGAAGGTAAAACAATGTCCATAAACATCAAGTTACCAACCTCAATAATGTTTTTCTTCAACATCAAATCATTGTACTCATCTTCTGCTTTCTCAAACATAGCCATGACTTTCTTGTTCACCCTTTTCTCAAGGCTTCAAATGGGGGAAAACAATAAGAAAAAAAAGAAAAACAATCAACCTCTCAGGTTCATAGAAGTCCATAGTAATATGCAAACTTTCTTTGACATAAAACATCTTAGAGACTGAACTTGTTCAAAAAGGGCTGAGAAGAAAAATGAAACTTTCCAAATCACACACCCTAATTGCTTGGCTTGCAGTTTCTCAAGTTCTTCCCTTGCTTTATAAGAATCACATGATGCAAAATCATAATCTGTCCCACTTCTTCCAAATAGCTGTTTCTCAGAAGCGATCCAGGCATGCTTCTCAATCAATTTGTCAACTCTTGTAGAGCAATCTTTCTGCTCCATCTCCATTCGCTTTACCTATTACACAAAATTGAAATGTTAATATTGTTGTGTCTCAAGTTATAATGGAAATTTATATATGGAAAGAGCAAAATACCTCATTTTCCAACCTCTTTCTCTCTAGTTTTTCTTCACTGAGTTTATGTTGAAGTTTCTGCTGCTCCTTCAGAATTCCACTAATTTGGGAATCACATTCCTTCATCTTTGATCGAATTGAATTTAATTCAGATTGTGCCCGATCATGATTATTCCGTGTGAAAGCAACCTAAAACAGAAAACAATTATTTTTCTGCTATGGAGCTCGACCATTCAAATATCCATGCTTACCTTGGCCTTTTGTTCTTCTACTTCCAAAGTGAGACCATTAATCTGCATTGTCAGCGAAGCTAATTGATTCTCCAAAGATGTATGTTCCGTAATGATTGCTTCCTGCTCCATAATAAGTCTCTCTCTTTCATTTTCATGCCCCTAATAGCAAGCAAAACCATGCAACAAAAACTTCAAGTGATAATCAGAACTAGCACATTATAACCACCGATGTTAATTAATTAAGAATAAATAAAAAGAAACAGTTGCAAACAAGATTAATCCAAGCTATAGTAATGTGGTGTAAACTGATCTCAATGAGGCACTGGATGTAAAATAAAGAAACCTAAATTTCAGAGCCTAACCAGCATCAGGCATTTGAATAGTTTAGAGTGAGGGAACCCATATTCCACAACGATCAGTTATAGCAGAATATCACTACATTGACAGTAAATGCTTTTTATATTTTTATATCGGGAATCCTTGACAACCAAATTGATAAAAACTTCAAAAGAGAGGTAAAATACTGAAGAGAAGAAAATGAAGGCATTGATATGTAATCACAAAAGAGCGTGGAAGTGTTGGATACCTATAGTGGCTGACTCTTCATGGTTTATAACATTTAAAATGTACATTTAGAACAATGCAATTTCTATAATGAACCTAAACTGACTTAAGCATTCCCTCATGCTAGATTGATTAAGATAATATCTACACATGGGAGCATTTCAAATAAACTTTATGAGCACATATGCCACTTTACACGTGTAAGGAATGAGAAATTCATAATACAAAGATAGCAAAATATGGAACGTAATTTAAACAGATCAAGAAGAATAACATGAGCTTGGAAAATATATTTTTGGCAATCTCATAGTAAGCCCAGTAGTATCAAACATACCTTGAGATCCTTTGAAGCTGATTGCATTTGAACTTTTACAGCTTTGATCTTTTTCTCTAAATCCTTGAGCCTTCCCTCTCTATTATTGTCATGCTCTTTTATTGATTTCTCAAGCACTGACACTGCACTGACACAATTTTTATACAATAGCTGTTTCTCTTTGGCAGAAGATTTTGCTTCTTCAAGCTCTTGCTCAATCCTTTTTATTACTTCACCAAGCTAAATTTCAACAAAACAAGATTAAAAAACAGAAACAAAAACAAAATAGACACAATTGTACAAGAGCAAAATGGCAGTCTGATGACTAAAATAAATGGGTTAAACATGCAATGAGAGAGAGGAAAGATGCAAACCTTATGATGCTCATTTTGCTCAGCTCTGCCTTGGAATAATGAAAGGTCATATAATTTAAGTTCTAACTGAGCTTTAAGGTCCTCAAACTTTTTCTGAAGAGGCAGGAGTTCCTTGATCTGAAATGTCAATGATAACAAAACGAGAAGTCAATTATTGCATGTGTGTCATTCCACCATTATGTTATGTGTGTATTTTAAGAACTACAAAAGCAGCATAATGGAGAAAAGATTAGAAATAGTAATAATAACAATAGAATGGATTATATTATATAAATTTCGAACAAGATATTGGACACAGAGTCAAGCCCATATGCATTTGATACAGCAATATCCCAGGGAGAAGTTTCTGACGAGTGATAGGTCATAACTAGTTTGCTGATAGACTTAAATCTGTTGATCAGTCCATGTCAACAAGAAGTTGAAGGACTTGTACAAATATTTCCATGCAAACAGTCACATAAATTCATTATTAAGAGTTTCTATTCTAACGGTAATTATTTTTGATAAGCATTAGATCTTTTCTTTTCTCCATTTCCTTTTATTTGGTATAGAGAAGAGGCCAATACCTTTGATTCAATTTCAGATAACCTTTTCTGATGTATTAGAAGGTTTGATTCAGCCTCTGCTAAACTGTGAAGTTCCCTTAACAGATCACCACCACCCCTGCAACAATAAACTATTCATTTTAAAGGTTCACAAGTAGCAAGTATATGAAACACTTGAAAACAGCTTTCAATGCAATCTTCAGTGAATTTGTTTCCTGCTCCATGAAATTCCAAGACAAAAAACAACATAATCACAAACACTTCAAACACTCTGAAATATCATCACCTCCAACACCCTACCATGCAACATCCAAGGTGCAAGGAAAGAAAAAACAGAAAAATCATATGCAACAATGCAAAGAAGCACGCCTATGAGAATTCCAACCAATGAAAAGAAGCAGAGTAGTTACTTGCGGCTTCCCCCAGTTAGAAGACCACTTGGCTGAAATATGTCACCTTCAAGTGTAACACTCGGAGTGCGAATTTCACGATTAAAAGCAACCTACAAAAAATTGATTGCAGTGCAGGTCAGAATACATGATTTCACAAGCAAAAGGTATGTCATATGGTAATGTAAATTGATTCTCTGTTCAAATTACACAGCAGCATAAAATTAGAAGTGGATTACTTTAAAGATAATGGTTCTTAAGATACATGAGAAAAATCACCAAATCACTGACTTCCTTCTGATAAATTAGTAATCCCTCACAAGGTTTTGACAACATCATCACTTGCCTCCACTAACTGAATGCAAAATTCTGATTACCAAATAGTTACCTGTCATTGGACATCTTCTTACAAGGAGCTTAAAGGGCAAATATTGCAAGAAATTCGATATATGAGGAAAATGCAATTTTATCCAGAGCTCATTTTAAGAACAAACATAAGTTTACAGCTAAAACCACACTTCAAGATCATCTTATTTCACCAGAATTTTAAGAATCAGGTGAAAGGAAAATAGATCAAGAAAATCGTGATCATCAGATGTGCTCTTAGATGTTTTTTGTTTCATGATAATTTCTTCAGTTATATTGGCTTGCACAAGAAAAAAAAACATGAAAATAACAAATATGAGCAACAATAACATGAAAATAAATTGCACAACAGACAATGTGTTAAAAGAACGCCTTGCAAAGATGGGTGTACCTCCTTTGCAGCATCAATGGACTTGCAAACAAAGGTTGAACCAAAAACATATTCCATGGCACTCTGCAATATAACAACTGTCACAGAATAACAATCCAAAACAGAACAAGAACTACCAATATTTATGTTCTCGTAGCACAACAAACAAAGTACAAAAGCTGATAAGCAACTCATCCAATTTCCAATCACTATATTCCAAACAACATGGCTTACAAAATAGAGTTCCAAGACCACAATTGCTGAGACAAAAAGTATGTACTCAGTAGCTATTCTAGAAAACCACAAAATATCACACATAAGAACCATTTATACAATTAGTAAACAGCAGGTTTAAAATGATGAATAAGCATAAGGAAGCATACCTTCAATTCATCACTGTAACCAACCAAAGAAAGTGCAAGTTCAGCATTTTCCTTGCCAACCTGCATACACAAGGATAAAGTCAGTAAAAAAAACAACAGAACTTCCTGGATTTAAATCATGGGTTCAAGTGAAAGCAATGACTAACCAATCTAACAGCAGCCTGCTGAACTCTGGGAGGGACAGTATGGGACTGAATTTTATTCAAGGGTATAATAGTTACCCTTCTTCGAAGGTCACCATTCTGAAGTAGTTGTTTTCCAGTATTTTCAGTGTCTACAATAACATTAAATAACTTTCCACCGGCAGTCACCTGCAAGTTAAGTCAATGCTAGAGTATTGCTATAAGAATCTTAGGTTATAAAACTAACTATATGATATTCATTACATACCTCTAAGGCAGTCATAGTAGAGCTATCCCTCACTTTGATAAGCTTTGCAACCACGCCCTTCACCTTTGACCTATCAAAGTTTTTCACAGGATCACGGTATGAGAACTGCACATTTGCTAACTGTGATGAAAGATCTCGTATTTCATCTTTCAACTTCTGCACAATTCCCATCACAGATGCACGGTCCTGAAAGTAAGATGGGTTCAAAAATTAATTTAACCCATGAGAAAAATTTTAGCCTACACAGTTGGTCAAGGTGAAACATAGAAAGAAGAACATACCTTTTCCAGAGCTTCCATCTGGCCCTCTTTATATGGAACTGACTCCAATGCCAGTTTGACATTTTCCACATCATTCCTTCTAGTATTCAGCTCATTCTCCACGGCAACAGCTTCCTCATGCTTTGACATTAACTGGTTTGTTTTCTCTTTCAGCTCCTTCTCACAATGGCTTATTTTTGTTTTCAACTGTTTCAATTCTGTTTCAGCACTGCCAACAGCAACCTTGGCATCAGCTAACTGGTCTTCAAGGCATTTCTCCTCCTTTCCACTGCTCTTACCAGCTAGTACACCCTAACCAATGTAATTACAATGTCAATGGAGTAAGACAAACAAATCCACATATACAAGGACTCCTTACCTGGTATTCCTTTTCATAGTCTTCCAAACCCTTTGAAAGTTCTTCAAATTTCTTTTTGAGATCAGCTGCTCCTTCTTCAGACTTTCTAACAGCAGAGATTTTCTCTTCTACAGCTTGCTTCAGGTCTTCAATATTATGAACAATCTAGCAAAATCAAGATGTAGAATCCAATGTGATACCAGAAAACAGCAAATCATAGGGTGGAAATAAACTGATAGAACAGAACATATACAGAGCTGAAAATAAAATGAAAACAAGTGACAGAGTTTGAGAAAGTTCAGTCACCTTTTCAGCATTCTCTTTCTCAGTCCTGAGAGTGTCATCCTTATTATTCAATACAGACACGTCACGTACTAGATCTTGAGATAGTGCATCAACTTTCTCTGATAAATTTTTTACTTCCCCACCCATGCTGGCTTCCTTTTCAGCTGTCAAATCTGATACTTGTTTCTCCATTTCCTGTATTTCTAACCGTGTCTTCTCTGTATTATTGTCAATGTCGGCAATCTTTGCATTTATTAGTTCCACTTCATCAACTGCACTGTCTCTGATCTTCTCAGCTTGAACGTATTCATAAGCAATGCAAAACCTTCTAAGTCGATCTAATTCAGCATTTCCATTAGCCCATTGCATGTACTGAGTCCGTTCCTTCCTTAGTTTCTCCAAAGCAGGTAATATTTCCTGGTCAAGAAGAATATTAATCTCATTAACCTTACTCTGCTTCTTCTCAAGTGTTTTCAGTGCCACCTCTTTCTTTGTCTCGTACATTCTTGTCCCAGCAGCCTCTTCAAGCATAGATAGAATCTCAAGTGGTTTCATATTTAAAACCTTGGTGATGCGACCTTGCATTATTAGAAAATGTGGATTATTAACGTTAAGCTGCACTGAATGGAAAAGGGTTTGAACTTGATTAGGCTGTGCAAGTTTGCCATTGATCAGATATTTGTTCCTTCCACCGACCACAATCTGCATGGTAAGCACATATATATTAACATACTGATGTACCAAAGCACAGCAATTTCTCATTTACAGCTTTATAACCATGGTAAAATGATACAGCTTCTACTTTAGTAGTTTATTTTCAGGCCAACACCAAATAATACCAGTTAATGTCCAAGCATGTCAAAACTGGTTATCAGAAGTCATGCCCAGAATAGCAATAGAGAAAACAAGTTAGTGATGAAATATTGATATCAAAGAAAACCCACCTTATTTCAAAAAGCTAGTTAAAACCAGCACAAGATACACTCAAACTCCCAACCAAATATCTACCATTAAGGAAAATCCACCTATCCAACATTTTACTTCAACAAATTCAAACGCTTTGACAAAGAAATTACCTTACACTGAAGTTAGTGATTGGTGAGATACAAACTTCATTCATTTAATGACTAAAAGTTCCTCTCACCTAATCCAAATAGCTTATACACCCAAAAGATTCTACAAACTCCAAAACATAAATGGTACGTACAATTTTTCAAAAATCACATATGGGTATTTGAAACAATTAAAAACTATTATAATTACAAATTTGCAAGTAATCACCATATGCAAAACCGACCTGTCGAGTGACTGTAATCTCTGGATGGTCGTCATACCCAAGTGGACTCCGGCTCCTATCAGAATTATCAAACACAATTGACACTGTGGCCTTAGTGATTCCAGCTTGACCTTGCTTGTACACAAGCTCCTGAAGGTTCGAAGCACGAACCTGCTGCAAATTGGTAATACCCAAAACAAAGCAAATCGAGTCCAGAATGTTTGATTTGCCAGAACCATTTAGACCCGTTATGGCATTAAAATACGGGTCGAAACCTGGAACCACCGTCCTTGATGCATAGGATTTAAACCCCTCCAGACATATCTCCTTGATGTACATTTTCCCCAATCCCTAAAACCCTAGAACATGAGTAGGAAAATGATAAATGTACTATCAGAAAAAATAGCCCATCTTAACTTGAAAGCGGGTAAGAAATGTTTTTTTTTTTTTATAACCTTCTCCAGACCTTAATTGTAATAGTCGAAACCCTAAATTTTAATACTCAAAAGGTAACGTGAAAATATAAATAATTCAGAGCAAAACAATGAAAGTAACTTTAAAAGCATCGAATTGATTACCGCTACTGAGGGCAGCGAATTTAAGTGATGGAGTTTTTGAGTTGAAGATGCCAGCGAGTGAAGGGTTTCTGAGATTGAAACCCTAAATTCGATGAGCTGAAACGGTACCAGAGATCGAAACCTAAGAGATAAACCGTTCAAATTTTCCTGGAAATATGAATTTCGAAAGCTGAAGAAGCAAATGCTTTCCGCTGACGATTCTTTTGATTTTTGTTAAATTGAAAATGAAGATCGAAGAGCCATTGCAGGGAGCGGGAAAATGGTTTTGTGGTCTTTAAATTTTTCAAAACTATTATGACGTTTGATGTTGGCGCCTTATAACCCGGGCTTAAATAAACGGCCCAATTGCCCGCAACTTAGCCCATTTATTTTAATATAATTAATACACGGTGTTGCTCGTACAAATTCTTTTCAACGCGACAGGCCTGGGGACATGGACAGCCAAATGCAGTTCTCTAGAAGTTGCTTCTAAATTTATCAGAATTTCTGAATGATCTGCCTACAGGTTCCATGGAAATGGAAGTCCATCCCGGACCAGAATTAGGAACATCCCTAGCAGGTTTGGCCATCCAAGAAGATAAAAACTTTCTCAGTGACAAGTTCCTGGATGCGTATCACTCCAGATTTCATGAGAAATACTTCTAATGTTTATTCAATTATACCTTTCCGTATCTTCAGAATTCATTTGCAGTAGAAGCTCTGTTTCCGATCCTTTCCAGCTCTTTGTTTTCCAGTTGGAGGTGTCAGCAGAACACCAAGTTCTTCCTGCAGGAATTCAGCAAATTGTGACAGAATACTCGCTTGGTCAAAAAACGAGGTGTATTTGTGTTTTATAAGGGTGTTTTTTACGCGTATTAATAAATATATATTTAAAAATAATAATAAATAATTTTAAAATATAATTGACATTAAAATTAAATTTATTTTAATTTTAATATTTTAGTCAACACTTATAATAAATATATTTACGAAAAGTTTATAAGTTTTAAAATAGAACAGAACGAATACGTAGAAAATTTTACTATAATAAAAATGTCACAAAATTGAATGAATAAAAACGTAATAGAATCTTGCGTTGAAGAAAAAAAAGAGTATTTTTAAATTTTATAAAAATAAATTCTGTATATCTTAACGAACATATTTTTAAAAATAATAATAATTTAATTCGTGACAAATGTGATAAAATCTTATATTGTATAAAAAAATATTTTTAAATTTTATATGAGTGAATTTTGTATATTTTAATAGATATATTTTTTTTAAAAAAATTAATAATTTAATCAGTAATAAATAATATTAAAATAAAATTTATTTTAATTTTAGTATTTTAGCTAAATATACACATGTCATAAATATGTATATGAAAAGATTCATAAAATTTGAAACAGAGAAGAACATGTATATAAGAAATTTTATTGGAATAAAAATATCATAAAATTAGATAAAATAAAATATAATAAAATTTTAAATTTAATTAAAAAATATTTTTAAATTTTATAAAAGAGAAACCGGTACACTTTCACAGCCAAGAGGTTCAGATAAGTTAAAATTGCAAGAACACGCAAAAACTGAAAAGCAGAAAAACCATCTATCAAATTCCTACTGCTGTAACGGAGAACTGAGATAATGGGGTAGGTCGTGCCAGTTTGTTATGCAAGAAAAAGTTCATGAAAATTTAACAGTCTAACAGTTACAACCAAATTGTATTCAATACATTGAAAAGAAAGGAATGTTGAAAGCCAAAAATACAACATACTGGATCAGAAAAGACAGAGAAAGCATACATACAGGTCCTCCCCAGAATATAGTAACCCATTTGAGCCAAGGGATTTATGTTCATTTGCTATCCCCTTTTCAGAGGCCACCTAAGAATTATGGGTGCAAGAAAGGAAAAATCTCAGCACGTAGAAGCTAATTACAGGACACCGTGTCCTCCCTCAATAAGATGGGTCACTATTGTTAAATACGCCATTGACGACAGTGAACCAGTGAGCTTAAGTTTAGGCTCAGCCGAGAAGGGAAAGAGATTTTTGGTTTAGGAAGAAAATGAGACGAAGCACTTGCATGGAATAATAACATCCAGTTCCCCTCATTATCATCAAATCCCCTGTATTCAGATCTTATTATATAGATGAAAAGAGGATAAATTACATCAAATCCCCTGTATTCAGATCATATTATGTAGATGAAAAGAGATGATACCACAGAAAGTTACTTAACCTTGCTCCGGATAATTAAAACCCAAATTGAATTTATCAAGAACACATTACAGTTGTTCAGCAAAATACTGGTATCAAAACTAATGTTACCATGAGGTAGTCAGATTCCTAACAATCGAACACAGCAGCTAACCATTACAAAACAATGTTTCTACATTTTCCCAAACAATTAACTAAAAATCTACCATAGTTTTTTCAGCAATCAAAATCACACCCCAATTCCCTCAGAATCTCCCCTTTGAGCAGGGAACACCACATTATGATACACAAGTCCTGCAACCGCGGCTCCTACCAAAGGTCCAACCCAGTAGACTGCCTGGTTCTTGAAACTTCCGGCAATGACTGCTGATCCGAAGGCACACGCTGGGTTCATCGAGCCACCGGAAAAAGGCCCTGTTGCCAGAACATTAGCTCCTGCCATCATCCCAATTGCCAAGGGTCCAGTGGTTCCCAATAGACTGTTTCCAGGATCACCAGCAGCATAAACAGTATAAACCAGGGCAAAAGTTAGAACACCTTCTAATAGAGATGCCCCAAATCCTGTCATTTCTTGTGCTATTGTGTAGGCCGGAACATGCTGCAAAAGTTAAAAAGTAATATATTGTTTTCATTTTTTTGGCACAAAAGTAGAAAAAATTCTGACCCTTTTAGGGCACAATTATTTTTATTACCTGGCCAACAGTGGCAACTCTCAAAAGAAGACTAGCCATGACAGAGGCCAGCATCTGAGAAACCCAGTAAAACAGAGCCGTTGGCACTGTGATATGACCACTTACTGCCTTTGCGAAGGTGACAGCAGGATTTACATGCCCACCGGAAATACTTGCGGCAATGTAAACAGTTGATGACAGCGCAAACACATTAGCGATGGCAGCTATCACCAGACTGGACGGATTTTCTGCTACCTCTGGGCTCAATTTCCCTGCCATAACACAAAATATTAAATGTCAATTCCAAATGCAACTATATTGTCTTTACATAATTTCATCATGGAGTTTTTACTGAAATCAAAATTGTCATTGTCGACAGATATTACGCTACGTTTAGACAAATCTGAGTTGCAGAATTACAGGGCAAACTTCTAGCACAACCATCATTTTGAAGATTAAAGTATGCTGAACGAGAAACAGAGAAAAGAAAAGCTATTCATTTGGGGTTCTTCTGTCAAATATTACACCAATATAAATCAAATTCTTGACTCAATATTAACGCGAAACGAATTCTGGGTACTCACTTGAAGCGATGGAAGATCCAACAACAGCGAACACATAAAAGAAAGTAGAGATGAATTCTGCAAGATATGCTCTGAGAGCGTCTCTGGTAACCCATTGATTGAAACGTGCAGTAAATGCTGCTGCTGCCATTGTGACAGAGAACACGAAATAAAGATGGAAGAGGCATTTGCACAGGGAATGGCACAAGTTTATATAATCTTAAAAGCGTCGCCATGTTTCATGAAAAAGTTAAGCGCTGCAACGTTTCATGAAAAAGCTCCTAAGAAATTTAAATAATAAAAATAACCTCCAGATTACATGTGGCAGTATATTATTGGGGTTCTATAATATGCGCGGTTTATTCTGTTATTTTATTTTTGACATCCCTGGAAAATGAAGTAATTACAAACAGATAGTGCGTTGGCGCGGGACTTGTTGCACGTGCATCACGTGCAAGACGAGAATATTGAAATTGAATTAAAAAGGCGAAAAATGAAAGGAGATTGCGTTCCTGGCTGCAGGCTTGCAAGCTCTGAGTTTTTACTCCCTAGTTTCTCCCTCCTACGCCCTAATTTACAGACACTTGGGAGGCTATTGGAGACTGCGAGATCCAATTGATCAACAGAGGCGGCCGTCCACTGCAAATTTCTGACGACATATAGCGGCCAAAGGTTATTAATTCCGTCGCTCTTTTTTCACGATTATCTCTTGTTTTTCCACGGTTCTCTGATCTGGAAACCGGTTTGTGTTTACAATAATGCGAGTGCATCTTTTCACGTTTAATTTTTTCTTCCTCTTTGTTGCTATGTTTTTGCATTTGAGTTTAGTTCCGAATTGATCACCCCTTTTTGAGGGGAAAAAAAGAAAGTTGTTTGATGACTTTTTCATGATAGTCGCAACGGGATATAAACTACCTTATTGATAAATATTTCTTATAATACCGTTGGGTTCAGGTTGAAATATTAATGGGTACTTCGGAGAATTTGCAAATATATGTCTAGCAAGATTTTTGAATAATGTTCTGATTATAATAAATGATTTCTGCTGGATCTGTATCACAGTAGTTTCCTCTCTATTGCTTTTCTAGTGCTTCAATAATAAATAATTCTATGCTCTCTGAAAATTCTTTGGGCTAAACTTTAATAGTTTTACTATTGAAGTTGAAGTACGTATTTCTTTGATGCTTTATTTCCGTCTTCCGTCTTTTTCAGTTTTTGATTTTGTAAGTAGTATGTGTTTTTGAGGTGACGCTCAGTATGCCCCATTACTAGCTGTATCTTTCTTTTTCCGTGCATAAAATCCTCTTGCACCTTCAAGATTTGCTTGAAAATTTGCTAGTTAGAACTTACAAGTTTTAGTAGAAAAAAAGTTGTTTCATGCGCTTCAATATAAACTTTGGATATTCCCCTGGTCTGCTGCTACCACTAGGTCATTCAACGCTAAAGAATTTGGTTGGCTGTTTTCATGTTATGGGATGTTCATTAATGGATAATTTAAGGAAGGTTAGGTTGTATTATGCAAAATCATTTGTTCTAATTGCATCTTACTTTAGGTTGGACTTTTATTAAGGATGGTTGATTGTCTATAATGGTGCTAACAGCAAGGAGGATTTTGCCAAACTAATGATTGCTTATTTGGGTGAACTGGTTGTTTGCTTTTACTAATTCTGCGGTTCTGCTGTTTAGCATCTGGTCAATTTTGTTGCATTTTATGAGAAAGGTGGTACATGGGTATTTGTGTTATGGAGGTTGTGTGTATAGACCAGTTAAGAAGAATTAGGATACATTTTAGAACTCTTTGAATTATTATAACGTGATGTTTTGTTGATGGGGTTTGTAGAAAGTTTGGTTGATTATCAAAACTGCCAAATACAAAATTTGAAATCCTTGTCTAGATTGACAAAGAAGTGAAAAAGGGATGTATTGCATTTGGATTCTCTGCAAACATATGAATGTTTGGCTTAACATGTAAATATCTTGGCTCTCTCTCTCTCTCTTTCTCTGTGTGTGTGTGTGTGTGTGTGTGTGTGTGTATTATGACTGTTATGAGAAAGCTAAGATTTGCTTTCTGTTGTTTTAATATAGTTCAAGGACATATAGAGATCTTTGCTTTTTGTTGAATGGTTAATAAATTGCAGTTTGATGTGTTTTGCTTGATTGGGAATTATTGATAATTTAATGTGGTAAGCTATCCATGGCTTCCAGTTTAGTGTCACAGCCCTTTTGTTCCTAGCAAGCGCATTATATACCCATATATATACACTTTTTCTGGCTACACCTGCAAATGAAAATATCTTGTTTCTTTGTAGATGTCAAATGATGAGGAGAATCCGCCAGGTGGCAAAACCCTAAATGGCTCAGAAGCCTCTTCTCTCTCTAGTGAAAGACAAGTATCCTGGTACAATTTTTTACTACAGCAAGCCTCGGTCTATGGTGTAGCTGCCGGGTATTGCATCTCAGCTTCTATGCTCTCCATTATCAACAAATGGGCTGTCATGAAATTCCCTTATCCAGGGGCACTAACGGCTTTACAATACTTTACAAGTGCAGCTGGTGTCCTCCTTTGTGGGTATTTCAAGTTCTTAGAGCATGATGCGCTTGACCTTCTGACCATGTGGCGGTTTCTGCCTGCAGCCATTATATTTTACCTCTCTCTGTTCACCAACAGTGAGCTCCTCCTCCATGCCAATGTTGACACTTTCATTGTCTTTCGCTCAGCAGTTCCCATCTTTGTAGCAATAGGAGAGACTCTCTTTTTGCACCAACCATGGCCATCAATCAAGACATGGATCTCCCTTGCCACGATCTTTGGTGGGAGTGTGATTTATGTTCTAACAGATTACCAGTTCACCGTCACGGCATATACGTGGGCCCTAGCTTACCTGGTAAGCATGTCCATTGATTTTGTTTACATAAAGCATGTTGTAATGACTATTGGTCTGAATACATGGGGTCTTGTTCTGTACAATAATCTTGAGGCTCTCCTACTATTTCCCTTGGAGCTACTTATAATGGGGGAATTGAAGAAAATAAAGCATGACGTCACGGATAAATCAGACTGGTACTCTTTTGAAGTAGTTTTGCCTGTGGGGCTATCGTGTATATTTGGTTTAGCCATCTCTTTCTTTGGGTTCTCTTGTCGGAGGGCGATTTCTGCAACAGGCTTTACAGTTCTTGGTATAGTGAACAAGCTACTAACAGTTGTGATTAACTTGATAGTTTGGGATAAGCATTCTGCATGGTTGGGAACAGTTGGGCTCTTGATTTGTATGCTTGGCGGGGTTATGTATCAGCAGTCCACACGCAACAAACCAAAGGCTGTGAAAGAAACGAAAGCGCAAGAGAGTGAAGAGGAACAACAAAAGCTGCTGGAAATGCAGAAGAAATCTGAAAGCAACAATAAAGAGAAGGAAGTAATTGAGTTAGAAGTAAAAAACTGAGAGAGCTTATAGAGGGGCAACGTTATTTGATGCTTTTGCCATTTTCTTGTGAAATCGTTCCTGGGTCCAGCATTGGGGACTGTTAAAATCTTTGGATGACAACTTTTCATCGATTCACCATTCTGTGTATGACCAGAGATAAGAGCTCAATGAGCGCCGGCATGGAAATAGCATCCCCAATTCTACACATGCACTGATAGTATACCATATTTAGCTCGAAAGATCAATTCATAGAATATCTTAAACCATTGTGTCATTATATCCCAGTTATTTTGTTGATGATGCACCATCTTTCATTCTTTCTAGAATAAAATTTATTAGTCTCTTTTGTCAAAGTCATCAACTCATGTTAAGTTAATGTTTGACTAAATAGTTTACTTGACAATGTGATCAACTCCTGTTAAATTAACATTTTGATCCAAAAGCTTAAACTAGTGGGGGGCCAAAACAATAGTACTAAATCTAATATACCCCGTCACATGTAAGAGCAATGCTAAATAGATTGGAGCTAATAGGTAAGGGTCAAAATACCAGTATTAAACTCTTAACCAGTCTCGTTCACGTATAAGATCAATATCAAACAAGCTTGTCATGTGAACCACCAGAACATATATCACATGGTATTGAGCTCTAACAACTCAAACATATGTGCACGTTATGGGTGTTGAAAAGAAGAATCAGAAGGATCCCTAACGTAGAAAAAGCATCCATCAAATCATGCCTCCATGGTCGTGTATCATTGAAACAATCCAATCTCAATCTCCATGGTCATAGGTGAAATGCAATGCAATGCATTAAAAGAAAAGGGACTAACACATAGAAGATTATAGACCCTAATATAACTATATTTAAGAATTAAAGAGCAATCCTGAAATTAATAGGAAGTATTACTTTGTGTAGTTTGCAATTCTGTTTCAACTTCGATCGGAGAAATTTTATCGAACTTTGATAGTTGCTGCACACCAAGTATCCAACTTCAAAATTTAACCGGATTTCTTCTCTCTCAACACAAGGATTACTGTGTCTTGGCAATCCCTGTGAAGATTACTTAAGGCAAGCAACGGATACAAGAGCATGATGTTCAGAAGCTGAACATCCTCCATTTTCATGTAAAATGCAAAATTAATGATAAAGAAGAAAGTATTTTTAAGTTTTATACTTGAGCAGCAGAGAAGACTTATTAATAGCTGGACGGACCTCTGTTTTGAAGAGAAGAAAAAAGAGCTTGTCTATTGAAAAATATACAAATCCACCGCTCGAGTGCGTCACAAATGACCCGAAACTCTTCCCCACAATACAGTGCCATGCCGGACCGTACAAGGCGTCGAATTCCTGAAACCATAAGACGACTATGATGCTGCTAAACTAGACGATGTAGTTTTTGGATTCAAACCATTTGAAACTGAAAATGTCTTTACCTTCTTAAGACACATGGCTAAATGAGTCGGACTGAGTCTCTTGTTGTCGGCGTTTGCGTCAAGAAGGACTCTGGAGTGTCTGATCACACGTTCTTGCATTGCGGCGGGCATGTCGGCAGATCTCAGCCGTACATTTAAATCGACGGCTACTGCAGCTAGCTGAACCTGATTGACTGTAGGAGCAGGAGGTTTTACAACGAGCGGCAGCGCGATCATGCGCCTAGGCGCGCACTGCACCGCCGACATCTTCTCTTTGTTCTTCGCCAATCTTCTTCTTTCATTTTCCAACTCCGGTCTCTCCATCAAAACGAGAGAGAGAAAAAGTGGATTCAAGAGAGAAGCAGAAATGTTTGAAGTTTGAACGGGAGCTTTGACCGGCAATGCGTGCGTGCTTCTTGTTTCGAGTTTGAAATGAGACAAATGCGGGGCGTTTTGTTTTTTTATTTTTCCTTTTTTTTTTAAAAAAACTTTAATAGAAATAAATTATAAAAAAAAGACATGATCAGGTATAGGTACAGCGTAGGATGTAATAATGGAATGAGGATTTACGTCGCCATGATCAATTATTCAGAGATCAACTGATTGATTATTTACCAGAGAAAAGAGACCAACCTTGGGGAATACAAGTGTTAAAGGGGGTCAGCCCCGGCCTAATTATGACCGAAAGAAAGAATTCGTCACGAGTTTAAACCGAACCAAATTTATTAGATTTGAGTTCGATTTTATTTATATTTATTAATTAAATATTAATATTTAAATTAAATAATAAAAATTTAAAAACCAACTCAATACAATTCATTAGAATTCAAATTTAAAACTCGTAAAATTTATTTATCTTTTTAACGAGTCAAACGCGGTGCCCAAGTCATTTTTGGGGGCCGGACCAATTGCCTATCACCATAATTAGCTTTCGTTGCTATTAAAATATATCCAATTAATTATAAAATAATTAACATTTAAACAGTGGTCGGATCAACACAAGCTTCGGCGTACACCGAATGAAATGCTACCACGTCCGCACGTTACAATGAAGCAATTATTCTGATTCAGGTTTGAGTATCTGACAGTGCAGTCTGAAACAGTCCAATTAACGACAGGCGTTCCGAACAGAAGCAAAATTTTCTACTGCACATGTCAAGCATTCAACAGGAGGTAAAATTTACCAATTCCATGCACACGGGCATTAAAGGAAAACTGTATATAGGTTAATCAAATTTGTTTCTGACATGGGAATCATATCAAAGAAAAATCCCTATCGAGAGAAATGTGTGTATTAAGTATGCTGAATCTTACAAAGCTTGCATCTCCAAGGGGGTACCATTTCCAGAGGTTGGAGCAGGAGCATGGTCTTCACGGGTAGAGTTCATCTCTTGAACAGGGGGAGGATTGACAATGGTCATTGGCAATACAACGTTATCTGAGAGACGGTTTTTCATCTCCCTATGTTCCTGGCACAACGCACACCAGTGCAGGCAGCAGTGCACCATGCAGGGATCACATGGTGAATTCTGCAGTCAATAAATATGAGTCAGCAGGCAGTAAACTGCAGCAAAGAAAGTAGAAATCTTTTCCTTACAAAGCCAAGTGTTGACGGCCGCTATGAACAATGGGACCATCAACAGTTATCATTTCCATATATAGGTCCTTCAGAAAGAAGACTCTTAATAAATCTATTGACAAATTCAAAATGTGTTCATTCTTTAAGAATTCAGATGTCAACAGTCACACAAATGACTTGTATTGTTTAGAATTTGCAAAAGTATTGAGTAGAATTACTACACATGAACTTGTTTCAATGAGGAATTCATTTCAGAAAAACCAAACTTGAATACAATAAACATCATCTTTCTCTATGGCAAAATAAAGCATCAGCAGCACCTAAGCAAGCAGAGAAATTTACTCCAACGAATTATCTCATATCAGCAAAAAGGAAATTTACTTTTTGTGAAACAGCAAAGAGTAATTGATTTACCTTGAGATGATATTTCTTCTGTAAGCTTTGCCTAATGATACCAGTGTATATCCCGCACATCCACCAAGCAAAAAACAAACCCTCACAAACAAGAAATGATGTCCTTGGATCAATACCATGCAAGACAGCTGTTGCTGCTGCCAGTGCTATGCCACCTTCAATACAAATGGCATGACAAACACAAGGTTGAGTCCATGGCATATCTTCTCTCAAATTTTCCAAATTACGCCCAAATAGAACACACGGGCAGAATAGTCCAGTCCAGCCTGAAAAGGTGTCAAGTAACAGAATTGTAAATTGACCAATGCTTAGATAAGTATCTAATTCTTATATTGACTGCCAAAGAGCAAGAGAATCAGAAATGCAAAGCTCTCATTGAACAACAAAGAAAAACAACCCGTGATTTCTTCAACCATTCTGAATCAGCAGCGCTAATGTTCTGTTTCTTACGACTATACATGCTTAATCATCCTTTTTAGTTCTGTTGCTCCCACATCTACTGCAAATCTTTTCTTATTCCATATTGTCTCAGTAAAGCAAAAAAAATTCGTAAAATAGCACCACCTAACTCAATAGTTTCCATGTACATGTCAATGCAACACAGGAATAACGTTCAAAACAGCCTGCAGCAACTCAAAGTGAGGCAATATGGAGTCCAGTTCTGCAGTTGAAAACAAAATGAACTCTCCTAACCTAAGTTTTTATCGGGAAACTATAAAATATAAACATGGACAAAGGACCAGAAAGGAAAAGTAATGCAAAACCGATTAGAATGATAGATCACCTAAAAATTATAACTAAAAACAAATAACGCAACAGATCAGCGCAAATTTCACTGCTAAATATACACAAAACACAAGAAATCTACAGATGCACATTAATTTTTGTGCTGTTGAAAAACTAGGGCCGGCTAATAACCATGACAGTATTGCTAGGTTATAATGTGAACTTACAACTTTCTGTATCTTCAGCACAGCCAAAAATTCCAGTAGTCCAAGGTTCATCAGCGGGAGGCTCAAAATTTTCAGGCAAAGGCTGTCCACACTCGTTGCACTTACTAACATTCAACTGTGAAATGATCCACAACATTAGTGATTAAATCTATCATAACCTTATCCTAAAGCATGTCGGCCCCAAATATTAGTTTAAGCGTCCACATACACGGATCAAACTTATGAAACTGTATTTGCTCACTCACCTGAGGAACGTCAATGGGCTGGTTGAGTTCACCGGGCTTGATGTCCTCGATAGGTGCCTGCTCCTTAGTCAATTTCACATATCTAGAATGTCCTCCTCCCTCCGCCATCTGCTAACAAAATCGAACGCGTTGGGTTCGCAATTCGAAAGCAATTATCAATAAATAAGAATATGTTTATGAAATTACTTCAATAAATCGTCTTAAGATTATTCATTTTCACAAATTAAAAATCATTCTTCATGTTTGAATCGAAGAGATCGAAATCAATTCAGCAGTTGAAACTTAACATTCAAACATAAGGAGGAAAAAGAATAGAAAATGAAGACCAAAGAGAAGGTTCTTGCCTGAATCAGCTGTGAAATGAAGAGAAACAGCGAAGATCTGAATCACGGACACACCAAAGAAGGGAAACCGCCCCAAGGGAGTCAACTAATCAGAATTACGCTTGTTTTCAAGTCCAACTGCACTGTACGGACAAAAATATAAATGGTATGGGTTCACGACGCGCTTCTCGCGTTGGCTTTACCAATAAATGACTGCCACGTTCACGTTTGGGGGGTAAAATTTCATATATTTTTACCGAGTATTAACTTGTCCCTATAAAAATAGTCCTTCAAATTTCAACTAAATAAAACACAATAGTGTTACTATAATCCTGTTCCTCTTCCGGCAAATTTGTATAACAAGCATATTAGACGAACCATAAGTACATAAATAAATTTTATGAAGCGAAGAAGAGATTGGATCAGGCCCGAATTTAATTGTTTTTGTTCAGTACAGGGTAAGGTTCGTTTAGATGATAATGATCCTATTGTGCTTTACAAGCAAAATTTAAAAATATATATATTTAATAACATTGGTTTTTAGTGAAATCGACTCAAATTAAACTCTTAAATTATAAAATAACTGTGACTTAAAACTAGGGATGGCAATTACTCGTCCCTAATTCATTTCGTGCCTTGTGAACTGAATAACAAGCCGAACGGGGTTGGGGTTGGGGTTGGGGTTGGGGTCAAGGATGGAAGATCATCCCATCATCGGACCCATTTGTGAAAATAGGGCTAATATGATCCGTTTTGTGGCCTAACGAGACGGGCCGAAGCCCGGGAAAAATGGTATCCCACATTTCAGAGCCGAACAAAAGCATGAGAGGGTTCGCTTGTTGAGATGGTAATCAAGGACTCATGGTGCCTGACGAGTTCGTTTTGGCACGCGAAGATAAAAGTAGAATTTTGCCTTCATAATCTCATGAGTTTCAAATCATTACCTAAACATAGAGAGCTAGAATCATTCATACAGTGGGCTTATTGAACATTACAGTAAACTAATTGAGCTTATGAAGGCCAATTTCTGTACCAACCAGCCCATGCAGAAACCAAACCGCTGATGCCTAGAGTAACTGCGTGATTGCAGAAGGGATTTGGCTCGACATCCGCCAGTGCAATTATCAAGTCTGCAATATTTGCTGCTACTGCCATCAATCTCATCACTCTGTCAACTTTTATCTGCGTTAAACTCTCTTCCACATTTTTAGATTTTTCTTCTGAAGCAGCAAGTTTTTTCTCTTTCTCTAATCCCTCTTTCATCAGAATAAAATCAGCTATAATGAAGAAAACATAGCCAAAAGACTCGCCAAAAGCTGATACGAAGCTCATCCTTCTTGCCAACTTTGCATCCAGAGTTCCGATTCTCGACAACCAAAGAAAATGGTCAAAAAGCCAATAAACCATCTCTCCTGAATTAGCAAGAACAGCCAGGAATCTGAGAGTTGATGTAGCGCCAGGGTTTCTTCTCAGGATATTGAAGCCAGTAAGAAACCTGCCAGTTCTGAAGGCTTTTCGACTCAGCCCAGAAGCAACTTCCCATTGCTTGAATCTCTGAGCAATTTCAGGCTTTGTGGTTTCGACACGCCAGTGAACCAGCTTTGACACGTACTGAAAAGTTTTGACAAGCTTGTCAATGCCATCTCTCTTTGCTAAGAAGATGACCAGTTTGTCTACTGTGTCATTCATGGCTAAAGCTGCTGTGGCTAAAGGGTTTTCGTTATTAGATGATCAGGTTTGTTTGGAGAATTTGAACTGAGCGTTCGTGTTAATATAATCAAAGGAGAGCCACAAAAATAACAGGAATTCGGATAATAAACTACACGGGTTTGTGGTTGGTTCTTCTTCAGCTGCCGCTTACAGCCAGCGGTTTGTCTACGTGTATTATATCCGCTACGACAATGTCCTCCTGTCTCATTCGAGAAGACTTCATTGCTTCTAAACTTGCCACCACGTCCCCCATCCGGGTAGTGTTAATTAGCGCGGCAATTAAAATATTAATATTTGTTTACGTATTTAATTATTAATTATATAAATATTTATTAAATTTAATCACTATTAAAGATAATTTTTAATTAATCCGTAATTAATTCTTGTACGATGAGTTACTGAAATTCTTTTACACGGCAGGTCGTTTGCTTCTCTCCCTCTTACTTCATTCGATTTCACCAAATTCCCCCAATGCCTGAAAACCATAAAACCTCCCTTATTAATTTATCCCAAATTTTCATTTCAATTACTTCATTTTTATTTTCCAGGGTATCATGGACGCTCAGCGAGCTCTGCTAGACGAACTCATTGGTGCAGGTGCTTTCCAGAATCTAGGATTTGGATATTTATTTACGTGAGTGTATGTAATGTTATGGGTGTTATTTTAATTTTTCGGGTGCAAATACTGAGGAGAGTTTGGTTTATCGTAGCTCGGAATTTGACTGAAGAAGAGAAAAAAAGGGTACAGAGAAATAAAATGGGACGATAAGGAGGTTTGTGCGTTTTGTATGGTTAGATTCTGTCCTCACGACCTCTTAGTCAACACTCGAAGTGATCTCGGTGCGTCATTTGCTTCTCTTTGTGAATATTCTGTTAAATTTTTGAAGATTATATTTGTTCGCCTTTACATCTTTTTTTTTTTTTTTTTGAGTTAGTAATTATAGCATTGGAAAAAGATGCTTAGTGAGGTGACGGATTCACTAACAGTGGGTTCTCTGGTTTTCTGCATCAGGACCGTGCCCAAGAGTTCATGATCAGAAGTTGAAGGAAAGGTGTGAATGAGCGCGAGCTTCAAATTATTTTGATATGCGACTATTGTTTGTTTTCTGGTGTTTTAGTTTAAGTTATACGTGGATGAAGCTTGAGAATAACAAGATTTCCATATTTTTTATTTTAGAGATTATGTTTGGGTTCTCAATTTAGCTTTACTATCATTGAAATGTATGAATGAGAATTAAGCTGAGAGTAGCTGATGGTGTGGTATGTCTTGTTGCTTAGTTCCTTTCATTGATGCCACTGGATGTTGGCATTTGAAGATTTAACTGAAATTTAGTCACTGAGTATAGTTGTTCTATTTCCATTAACTTTATATTGAGGTGTTGCCAGATTCATATTAGATGGTTTATCCCTACTGAAGAGTCAAATTGAAATTGATAAATAACTCAAATGCATAATTATAGGAAACTTATGCTGAGTTTATTTTCCTCTTTATTTGACCACTCATCAGTATCCTTGATTGGTTCAGTCTATTTTCTTTAGGAAGGTAACAACATGTTGTTGTGGAAAAAAAAATTATCATATTGGTTAGAATATGCTTGTCCCAATCCTGGCATGGAAACTGGTGCATATCCTTTTGTTACTATACAGGAGTAAAATTTTAAGTTTGTGAGAATAATTAAAGATTACCATGCAATTAAGTTCTTGCTTTTATATTGAAATGACAAGATGGCACAGTTCTTAATTTTCTTCTTCAATTAAGATTTGGTAAACTTTTGCAGTGCCTTTTGTTTCTGACACTTTTACTTTGTCTATCTGCATGATTCTTGATCTGTTGTGTTAGGTATGCGATGAATCTCATGGATTGTATACCGCTTAAATGTGTGTTTGTTTGTTGTGACTTTAGTTTTGAGAAGTCCTCAAGACACAATGCTTACATGCCCAAGTTTGAAGCTGAACTTGCTCAGTTTTGCGAGAAATTGGTGGGTTTCACATTTATTTGGTATCATCTAGTTTGCGCCTAAAAAAGTACACTATTTGCTATCTCATTTTCCTTCCTAAGTTAAAAGAGTGTTGATTGCTCATTGAAAAGCACTTTCTTGAAGGTGGAAGACTAAATTTTTGCTTCCTGGAAAGCAGTTATTACTTCCTAAAACTTAAACAATAACTTTGTGTTTCTGGTTTTTTTTTTTTTTTGTTTTTTCTTGAAAGGGCTTATGTTAGCTTCTCCATAGTTTTTCATATATATATATATATATATATATGAATATTAATTTTCAAAAGCTGAAAACAAAAGGTGATGTTGAGTTAAGTACTGAATTCTTTTAAAAAGCAAAATGTGAAAAATTGAACCAAGCGTTGTCAATTTCCCTGCTTCTGATTGTTGGCATACTTTTGCATATTTTGTAATAGTACATCTTCCACCGTAGGTCATGGACTTGGATAGAAGAGTTTGGCGTGGACGAGAACGCCTTGCTCAAGAAGTGGAACCTGCACCACCAGCTTCGATATCAGCAGAAAAGTCTGAACAGTTATCTGTGTTGGAGGAGAAAATAAAGAACCTGCTGGAACAAGTGGAGACCCTAGGTGAAGCTGGCAAGGTGGATGAAGCTGAAGCCCTCATGAGAAAGGTGCTGCTATAACATCCCTCTGTGTGTGTGTTTTTCTTTTTTTCTGGTGGAGGGGTTGTGAACAAGCTTTAGTAAATCCTATAACTTGTTGAAATTCTACCATTGTCCTCGTTGTTTAGCAGATGAAATAATTTGTTTGCTTTTAAATGCATTTTATTTTTTTATTTTTTTATTTTTGCTGTCCCCTGGCAGGTTATTACTTCAATACTATCTTCCCTTCATTTATTGTCTTCCTTCTTAAGCCTCAGTTATGGCACTGTGAGCCAGAATTTGGCACCTTCAGATGACGGTGAGGTCTTAAATTTTAACTTCAGGGTGTTCTTGGTACAGATGGAGATACTTAATGTTGAGAAGACGACGTTGACTCAACAGTCCCAGAATGATAAGATTTTGATGATGGCTCAGGAAAAAAAGATGGCTCTATGTGAGACATGTGGTTCCTTTCTTGTAGCAAATGACGCTGCGGAGAGGACTCAGTCTCACATTACTGGAAAGCAGCATATTGGTTATGGCATGGTTCGGGATTTCATTGCTGAATACAAGGTCTGTGTCCTTTTCATAATCAATCCACTGTTTGGAATCCACTTGTCCATTTCTATTGCATAAAGAATGCCACTCTCAATTTATAGGAAGCTAAGGAGAAGGCATGGAAAGAGGAAAGATCAGCCAGGGAAAAGGAAGCAGAAGTGTGGAGGAAGCTGAGGGAGAAAGAATCCAAAATTAGGAGGAGGAGTGATTCAAGTGATAGGGACAGGTATCGAGACCGTGACAGAGAGAGAGACCAATACAGAGAACGTGATTGTGAAAGGTCTACAGAATGGGATGGTAGAAATGGGCGGGATGGAGGGAGGGGAGCTGATTGGAGAAGCAGGGACGGGTACCGTGATCATAGCAGATCATGTTCCCCTGTTAGGGATGGTCTCAGGAGATCAGCTAGAAGTCCAGTTCACCCATATTAGTGGATTTTGTAGGTAGAGCTTTTTGCTTTGAAATTAAATGAGGTAGACTTTTTAATATCTCAGAGTTTCATAAATTCGTGATTTTGGTGTCTTGTATCACATTGTCATCAATCATCATGGGTGAAACATTTTTCTGCCATCTCAGAGCATTATTGAGACTATACCATCTCCTATTGATGATATTGGAGGAGAAAAGGGTTGAGGTAGGTACCGACTATATTATTTTAATTCTTGTTTTATTATATATTTTAGTATTTGGTTAAATTGAATTCCTTTTCATGGTCTCAAACATTTTTTAGTCCCTCTGTTGGGTCAATCGATGGATTACTACTTTTCTTGTTATGTAATGCAATTGGCAATTAGAACTCTATTTTGTCTTGGTTACCGTGTGGGTCTAATCTGAATGTATGAACTCTCTTTGACAGTGTAAATCTTTTCCTTTTAAATTTAACAAACTGCAAAGGGTGGAGTGGTTTCACAGCTTTACTTATACGAGTAAAAATAAAGACAAGATTAACCTGAATAGACAAAACATATAAGCCTAAATGCTGGCATGAAAGGCGGAATCTGTCACTCATGTCCGGGCTTTGTTTTTACAGCAAGCCTTTGAGAAGTGAGTTCAGTCTGGAGATAAATGAAATTTGTTTGTATCTCTTCAGTTGGGCAGGAATTGAAATCAAAAGAGCCAACAATTTGTGTTGAAAATTATATATTATTTTAAGAATGAATTAAAGTTGTATGATGCGGTAATAATTTTTTTTTTATTATTATTATGATGACGACGACGATGATGATGATGTCAGCATTGGCTATTCTCTTGAGCATGGTTATTCAACACCTTATACAGTGTATGATATTATAACTGATACTTGCCGAAGAAAGAAAGGCGTTGAAAGTGAGCGTGTACCTTTTGCTTCCCTTCCTTCCTGTCACAAAATACCCAAAAAATGAAGTTTCACGGCTTAAATTTATTATCATGTACTGATTGGTCTATGCATGCTCGTCCGTTCGCGTTTGTCTATTATGGTACATGAACGTTCCTTAGCTATAATTCCAAAAACATGGCCAAGCTAGTCGCCGTTCAAATTCAAACTGTTTTTAGAACCTGTAACAAAAAATGAAGGTATCTTTCATGGAAATTACGAATATAATTTTTTATTTTTGAAAACAAAATAAACACAAAGAAAATATTTCTCATGCTGAAATGAATTGTTACTCGAGAATTATCTACGATGGAATAATAGCTTTCCCGAAGAACATTATGCAATTCTCGCACCTTCCACGCCCTCCTATAAATACCGCGCAGCTCTATCGTACATTTGGATTTCGGCAACTTAGTGAACAGTCTCTACCTGCAAGCGCTCTTGATATTTGTACTGCTTCATTTCTTGCTCTCCAAGAATCAACTCGATGGCGTCCTCTCTGGCTCTCAAGAGGGTTGTTGCTTCAAACACCCTCCCCAGGGCTCTCCGCCTTGCCATCAGTCCCACAGCGGTATCTGCCTCTCGCTTCTTCAACACCAACGCCATTCGCGAGTTCGATGATGACGGTGACGACCGCGATCTGGAGATTGACCGCCTCTCGGCTCGCTCTGTCCCTCGCTGCCGTGAGGATTTTTTGGCAGGTAGTCGTCTTCTATTTCCTTCGTGGAACAATATTTTTTTATCGCGTACTTGCTGTTAATTACTTCAGTTAAACTCAAATATGGAGTACAATGTGTGCTTGTTTGGAGTTGTTTGCATACAAGTTTGCTGATTAATCATTGCTAGCTGTCGGATGTATTCCATAATCAGTTTAATCTTGGTATTCTGAATTCTTCGTTATCTATTGATTTTATTTGAAGTTTCGTCGATTGGATTTTAGAAATTGGCATTTCTGTTATTGCGTACAGAGATGTTTGATCCATTCTCGCCAACGAGAGCCCTGAGCCATCTCCTGAATCTGATGGACCGGATGACTGAGAACCCCATCTTCGCTGGCACACGTGGCGGACTCCGTCTAGGCTGGGATGCTAAAGAGACCGAAGATGAACTTAACCTCAGCATCGACATGCCAGGGCTGGGGAAGGAAAGACGTGAAGGTCTCCGTTGAGCAGTATACTCTAGTAATCAAAGGAGAGGGAGGAAAAGAAGGTGATGACGAGGAAAGCGTGCGCAGGTACACAAGCAGGATTGATTTGCCAGAGAATATCTACAAGACGGACAGCATCGAGGCTGAGATGAAGAACGGGGTGTTGAAGGTGACCGTGCCTAAGGTGAAGGACGAAGAGAGAACTGATGTGTTCCATGTGAAAGTTGAGTAGACGCCTCTGTCGTTAACGATTAACTTCGTTGTTTTTGAGCTCCTTGTGAATTTGACAAACCCGGAACTAATTCTGAAAAATCTTTGTAGAGAAATCCTGAAAGAAAGCCCAAGCCCAAGCCAAAGCCATTAAACAAGTACGTATGTTCTCAGTGGCTTGATTAATTTTCAAATCCATTAGTCTTGTTTTCTATCAATTGACATTTACTTGATCCAAAAGAGAGAAAACTAAGCTGATGTCGGCTTCCTTCGGTTTCTTAAAACAGCAGGCTCATGGGAATTTTGATATCTTCTTAATCTACGTCTAATTTAATGTAATGATATTATTAATTTATGCAGTCAACAGGAAAACAAGCTACGCCACCGTTTTTGGAAGCTGAATCGCTTTCCTTGTCCCTCCATCTACTCGTTGAACCCTTAACCACCTAACATATTAGTTGCCACCCACTTTATTATAGAAAATAACAATAGGTGGATAGATTTAACATATTTTGAATATAAAATTATAATTAATATATAATAAATTAAAAAAAATTTAAATAATTTATTTTGATTCGGTATAACAATAAATTTTAAATCTATAAAATATTTAAAATGTGTTTTTAAGTATTATTATTTTTTTAAATGTAAAATTATCTAAGTAATGCATGTTTTATGACGATTATTCATTTATATTATATTTATGAAGTGCGACATGTCCGTCCATTAGTCCAAATACATCCGTCCGTTTCTCTGTCAAAGCAAAAACACAAGAACCATAGTTAAACCAGGCTCGTGGGCACGAGCCTTGAAAACCGGGAAACGCCACAAAAGGAACTCTTCAGCTACTTTCGTTCGCGTTCCCATCAATTAAAAATTTAATGTAATTTCTGAGACAGACAGCCATACTCAACGGAGGCAAATAAGTATGGCCGGCGCCATCAGTTCCGCCACGCCAGTCGCCACGTGGACTCACGGGACCCAGAATATTTGGAGGCGGACATACGCCCGTAGTTAAGAATAATTGCTTTTGGATATTCGAATATGCTTTCCCTCCGCCACCCGCCCTTCTCATTGTCAAAAGCGGGCACCCCGCTTGAATTTACCTTATTACCCTTCTTTTGATTGTGGATTCTGTCAAGTTGGCAATTGGTTATTTTTGTTGAAGTGACGAAATTGCCCTTGTAATAATTGGCCCCATTCTTCATCAAGGAAAACAAATATTAGCTTAAAATATCTCTGACCGTGGGATCTTTCAGGTATTGATCGAACGGTAACCATTTGATGTTTATATACCTGAAGGAATATTTTTCACCAATTTACAAAAACTTAGAAGCAAAATTTCGCTATCTAAAATGGGATTCGACAATTGACATATTCAAATGGCACGTGAAACACGTGCCATGATGCACGTGGCTAATTTTATAGTCTTTAGTGACAGTTGATTGATGGCTCCACACACAGAAGGTTAAAAGAAGAAGCATCTCAGTTGATATTGACTGTGTTTTCACCATCAATAATGAACAAATTGACGTTATAATTTAACCACAAAATTCTTTTCGAAAGGAAGATGAACACCACAAGTAATCCATGGATTCCCACAGAATAGAACAAGCCAATTACAAATTAGAGGCAAAAGAATACATGCTCATACTTAAGTTCCATTGACAATGTGCTCCACTTTCTCGTTCATTAGAATAAAATATGACCGTCAATGGGACATAATAAAATTAAATGCTCATATTTAATTATTATTTTATTAATTAAATAATATTATTTTAATAATGACACTTATATAATAAAATTATCTCATTTCAAAATTTTTTATTTTATATTATAAAAAAAATTTAAATAAAATAATTTTATTATATCAATAATATAATTAATAAAATAAAAAATTATTTATTAATAATAAATTTAAAAATAAAAATAAAATTATTATAAATTTATTTTATTTTATTAATAAAATAATTTCACTCTCTATGTGTATTGTAGTCAAATTCTAACTTTTGTTTCTATTTTTATATTTACTGCTCTAGTATGAAAACTTTTAAATTGAGAATATTCTTTCAAATCCATTTATATGATTATTTATTTATTTAAAATTAATTTTAAAAGTTACTATAGATACATTTTAACATTATTACATATTAGTATTAATTATTTTTATTTTAATAAATTATATTTAAATATAAAATAATAATTATATATTTAATTTTATTTTAAATTATAGATATTAAATATAGCCTTCTTTTTCGTATCCAACCCAATGTGCGTACACTCTTCTCTAATAGAACAAGTGCCCATCCGGAGTTCGTGGCAGTTTTGTCATCTCGAACATTATAATCCAAAAGCCCAAATTCGATTCTTAGCCACCAGCCAACAGGCTGATACATAGACTTCACCGCATATTGAGCCATGTCATGGGCTTTCTTTTGGGTAGTTATGCTTCTGG
>CP135577.1:4732446-4747352 GCA_032401905.1 Swietenia macrophylla
TAAATTATAAAATCGAAGTATATGTAAAATATATTATTAATTTTGTTTAATTTTATATTAAATAAAAAAAGAAATTTATATTTTAAAAAACCAAAAATTAAATAAAGACAATTTAAAATTAATTTGCCCGTTCCTCGCCCTGAACGGGCCGGGTCGAATTTTAGGCCCGCGGGGAGAAATACTAACCGTGTGTGTGTGTGTGTATATATATATATATATATATATATATATATATATATAAATGTAGACATAGATATAGATACGTACAGAGATAGGAAACAAGAAAATTAGAAATATGTTATTATCGGATTCTGTCCTGTCCAGACCAGATTTCGCTTTCCTTCCCGCAAAAGCTGACCCAATCTTCCAAAGTTATTGTCTTTTTCTCTCTCTAATCACAAAATTATAATAAGAAACGCTAAGCGTTTGAATTTCGTTTAATCCTACGTTGACGCCATTACAGCCTCCTTCTTAGATCGAATCAGGTTCTTCATCTTCAATTCCCGTTCTTAACTGTTAATCGCCTGCATCTATTTTGCGTTTTCTAATTCCTTCTAATATATTTCACAATCATTGCTTGAATTGTAATTCCTAGGGTTTCATACTTTGGTTTTGTTTTATGGATCAATGCAATTTGTCCATCAATTTAATCATCAAAATAGATTTTTTTTTGGGGTTGAATTTTGTTAAATTATCGCGATTGATACTGAAATCAATTGAATTGTGTAATTGATCACTATCATATCTGTTTCCGTTGTTTCATGTTCTGAAATTCCTCCGCAACCAAAGGGCATTTAGATTTTTTTTTTTTTTTTGGTAATGTTAATTAGGTTCTTAGTTCTGTTGATTCATGAGGGGAATTTAATTGCATATCAATTAATGCCTTTGTACAGGTTTATTGGTTTTGATCTTGGGGAGTTTTTACCATGGTGTATTAATGTGTTAATTTTGGAAGTTCAAGTTAACTTAAAGTTTGCAGCCTTCTGAGTAACTCAATATTTGGATTATTGCGGGCGAACAATCATGGCATTGTAGCTGTGATGAGAATCTGGGACTTCGGTTTGGGTGAAAAGGCTATATTTATTATTGATAATGGGTGCAAGCTACTTGGCAATTTCAGCTGCGTCTACAGTTTTAAGCTTTGTGGGTCTTCAGTTATGGACAGAGTTTTCATTAGATAAACTACGAACAGATGGGTTGATCGGTGAGAATGTGATTCATTTGGAGAATGCTAACCGTGCCCTTGAGCTACTATTGGGTTCCTATGCAACAGTTGCATTGCTAGCAAATTTCGTGCTTAATGTTTTTGTTCTGCTTATTCTTTGTCTCAAGGTGAGTTTGAGCTTTTGCATTATGTTTTGTTTTTTTGTTTTCAGTTTTCGGTTTTTGTTTTTTTATGATGATTTTGGATTAGAGGCCTCGATCATACATGAATCTTTTGCAAAGTGGCCTTCTGCTGAGTTTAGGAGTGTGCTTAAAAAGAATTAATCAAATTGCTGTTGAGTGTCCTACTGGATAATACTTTGCTAGTTTGTTTTTTTTTGTAGGTATAATTGCTTGTCTCATGATTCAATGTCTTTGGTTCTGTCAAGTACAATTGATTATCTTGTGATTATTATGGTGAATTAGACCAATGACTGTTTTGATGGTTATTGTTCTATTTTTCCCCCTACAGACTATATTCTTTGTAGAGTTGTACCCAGCAGAAACTCGAAAATTTGTGGAACGGCTTATCAATTATGTTATTTACAAGGTAAATACTCCTCAGAACTAATTAGTGGCAAAATCTTAAATATGTGTTTAGTAGTTTCTTTAAGAACTAATTAGTGGCAAAATCTATCGGTGACTCCTGGTTCAATATGCTGTGTTGCCAAGAGATGGGGGTAAATATTCCCAGATTTTCAGTTGCAAAGTGCTTTAATGAGTAATATTAATTATCAGAGCAGTGCAGCTGATTTGATTTTATTATTTAAAAATCTTCTGTAATTTAGTGATTTTGTATTTTGATGGTTGAGTTATTGATGATTTAATGACTGCATAGCAGAGCATGTTGAAATATAAGTCACTCATGAGTTTCTTTATGTAATATTCTCTGGAAACACGTATCTCAGTCATCTTCATAAACTTGCAATGCTAATTTGTTTTACCGAAACTAATAGTTCATTTTTTGTGGCTTGTCTATTGGTTAATCATGAACAGGGGATGTTTCTGCCACTGGTAGTACCACCAACATTATTTCAATCAGGCTTGTGGTCAGTCTGGTTGATTGTTTTATGTTCTTTAAAGGTATGCAACGTGATGGTTTTATCATGGAAATGTCAGGAAATTTAATTGCTATCAGTTTATTGTAACATGTCCCGTTTATATTGAGCAGGTGTTTCAAGCTTTGGCAAGAGACCGACTTGAACGATTGAATGCATCTCCTTCTGCAACGCCGTGGACATATCTCCGTGTATTTTCAGCCCTTCTGTTGGTTCTCTCTGTCGACCTTTTCTGGTATTGCATAATATCCTCTCCTTTCTCGGATAAAATATAAATTATAAATTGGGAATTATTTTTCTAAGACCTATGTTTTGCCACCAATTAATTTTCTTCCATTGAATTAGGGTATGCTGTGATCTGCAAACTGCCTTCACCATTGGTAAAGGCTTAAAAGCAATGATCCTGAATGATATTCTCTAATTCAATCTACCAAATCTTGTCTCTGATCCTCCTTCTTTTATCTTCTGAGAAAGGGAACAAGAGACAGATAAACTGTTAGTGGAAATAAGTTTGTTCCACAAATTTTTAAGTCACCATGTGGTTGTTTGTGGTTACCACTGAGTAGACAAATGAGCTACATTTTTCCTTGAAGGATTCTATTTAATTCTTTTCTCCATGAGTATGAATCATTTTTCCGAGGGTTAGTGTGTGCTGCATTAAAGTATTAAGTCTTATGGGTAATGACACTTTAGAAAGAGATGTTCTATAATTTTTTTGGTCTCTGTGCAAACCATTTGTTAATTCAAGATACAAATATTTTATGTTTATCCCCATTCTAAGCCTTTATATCACTAATATGGAAAATGTTGCAAGTTGAGGTGGCTCAACATAGCTTAGAAATGCCGCTTATATTGATCATTTACAGGATAAGGCTGTGTCTGGTAATATACAGAATACTCGGTTCATCCATGTTCCTGTTGTTATTTTTTGAGCCTCTCAGTGTGGCTTTTGAGACCATGCAGGTATTTAATGAGCAATTTTATTCAAAATTATTTCTAGATTTATGCAACTTTATTGCATTTTTTTCAATATAGAATTGGTTCCAGGTTGACAAAGTGTTTTGGTACCCAAATGTTATTCTGCAGGCCATTTTGGTTCATGGTTTCCAGCTGCTTGATATATGGCTGCACCATTCAGCAGGGAACAGCACAAATTGTGAAAGGTCAAAATTATTTGGTACTTTGGCTACAGGTGCTTCTTCTAACTTTCAAGTTCTTATTGATGTATGAATATGATATGAGGGGTGGTAGGGTGCACCCAAACTTGGCAGTTTTGATTTTGCCATTTCATTTACTATTTTGTTGATAAAAGTTATTATTATTATTTTTCTTTTTTGGTTTAGGTTGCAATCTTGCAAAGAATTATTGTTTTGAGCAATTAAAATACTAACTCAGCTGTACCTGTGAATTCTCATTTTCTTTACTATTCTTATTTTCTTTACTGAAAGGTAGCTTCTATGCATAAATAGTAAAACACAGTTATTTGTTACAGGTAGATTTTAGGAATGACTGACCTGGGTTTTATAAGTTGGACATACACCAATCATCGCGTTTTCAGTTTTTTTTGCTCATTAGTATAGGTGCTTTGTGAATGATACTTTCTGTGAATTACTATATTGGTAATTTATTGATGAAATCTTTCTTCTCGGTGATACGTAGGTCCTACACAGTTTGAAAATTTGGTGGTTTTTTTTTCTTTGGTGTTTCTTCCAAACTTTACCATTTTCTTTACAGCTTTTTTGTTTCATGAAAGCTGTCGGTTTATGCAACCACAGCATCCTTGTGGTTGTTTTAACATCTTTTTCCATTTTTCTGATTGGAGAATGTGCTTGCAGGTTCATTGCTGGAATGGAAAGGCATCCTCATCCGGAATTTTGGTTTTTTCCTGGACATGTCAACATTGTTGATGGCACTTGGTCATTATGCACATATTTGGTGGCTCCGTGGCATGGCATTCCATCTTGTGGATGCAATTCTTTTCTTAAATATACGTGTAAATATTTGTGTAAATGTTCCGTTTTCTTTTCTATTAAAAAAATTATCGACATCAAACTAATGTGGTTAGTTTGATATATCTTTATGTCATGTACCTTTTTTCACTATAGCCACCTATTTTGACAGGCCTTGCTAAGTGCAATCATAAAGCGTATAAAAGGATTCGTCAAACTAAGAATAGCTTTGGGGCACCTACATGCTGCACTTCCTGATGCAACATCTGAAGAGCTACTTGCATATGATGATGAATGTGCTATATGCCGGGTATGCTTTCTTCTTTTGCTGTTTGCATTGTAGTTCACTTGATATGCTCAATTGTGTCAAATTGTGCAAAATGACAGGAGCCTATGGCAAAGGGTAAAAAGCTTCTCTGCAATCATCTTTTTCATCTTGCGTGCTTGAGATCTTGGTATGGTTGTGTTTTTGTTTCTGACACCCTAAGTTTCTGCATTTGCTGTTGTATGAGCTTAAAACAATGTGAAAGTTTTAAAAATGCCAGGCTGGATCAAGGTTTAAGTGAGATGTATTCATGTCCAACATGTCGGAAGCCGCTTTTTGTGGGTAGAGCTGAAAATGAAGCAAACCCTCATGCTAGGGAAGTTTCAAGTGATGAGCAGTTAGCTCGCCAATTAAGTTTGGGTCTTGATAGGCAAAACAATTCTGGGCAAACGCTGCCTACTGGAGTTTTCCCAAGTCAGACACAGAACCCGGTGGAAGGCAGTCCTTGGAGGTTCAGTTCCTTACTTTGGATATATGTCGTTTCCCTTGCTTCGCTTAAAATAGTGCACTCTGTGTTTAAATTTGAAAAAAGCGTTTCTGTAAATGTGGAATTGAAATGCACTAAGATTTTACTGAAGATTATAAGAACTCTGCCCTGGCTTGCTGCAGAATGGTTAGTTGGTAGTTTTTACTGAGGTGAAGAGGACATTGTAGGCATCTTGACATGACTTAAAACATAGACTTATGTTATGGTATCTGTGAATTCCATTAGCAGATTATCTGACAAATTGTAATCCGGTAACAAATTTAATTGGCTTGAGAAAGGCCTCGTCGAAGGCTTTTCTCTTAGAAAAACGAAAAGTTCTATTCAGTGCATAATTTCCATTTTGAATATTGATAGAAGCACGCACTTTTACTCTCTGAATAACTATACTATCAATTATGCAACCCAAATTAGTCAACAGAACTCTTTAAGGAGCTATTGTATTGTAGCCATCACTAAAACCTCTCTTTTCAGCAGTGTTGTTAAAGATTGGTTCACTGCTGTCTTTATGCAAAGTTCATTTGTAATATGTGCAATTCATTAATCTAAGATATAGTTATAGGATATTTATTTTATTGTATTTTATTATTTTTCCTTTTGCTGTGTATAGGAGTGCAGGACTGGATTCAAGTTGGCTGCATTCTTGGCCAAGCCAAGGTGTTGATGGAGCTGGTCCCTCTACCGCCATGGGATCTGTTGGATTGGGCAGAGTTCAGATGATGATGAGGCATCTTGCATCTGTAGGAGAAACCTATGCACAGACTTCCATTGAAGATACTTCTTGGAGTTTATGGCCAACAAACCCCTCTCAAGCTGGTGCATCTGGTTCACCCGCTCTGCCTGCTGTTGCTGGAAGATACCCTGGAAACACTGGTGGTCTACATACAAGGTCTCTGTCACAATCTGCTAATGAAAACATAGCAAGCATGCTTGCCATGGCCGAGACAGTACGGGAAGTGCTGCCACACATCCCAGATGAGTTAATTTTGCAGGTATATTTTGGATTTTATGTTTGATTATGTGCTTTGATCTTTTGGCAATAGCATTTTACATTCTTAAAGGCAGTTATATTACCGAAGCTTATAGTTCCATTGATATTCTCTGCTGCTCAAGAAATGTACATGAGTGTCATGGGTCATGCTATAAAAGTCATGTTTTTCTTTTCTTATGCAACCCCAGCTTCTATGTTCCGTGCCCCATGCTGGGGGGTTTATAAACTGCTGCAAGTAGTGGCAGATAGTTTCAACAAAAAATTACAATAGGTGTTGCTGGTCATATTGGAAAAACATGCCGAAGATTAATTTTTATATATATTTACCTTTTCAAAATTCTATTACATTCTGATGATTAAACAAGTCAAATTTTGCAGGACTTGCAGAGAACAAATTCAGCTACTGTTACAGTGAATAATCTTCTTCAAATGTGACTGCTTGCTTAGTTATTCTATCGTGGCTGTGCTTCAGATACAGCCAAGTGACGGTTGTCTGTCCATGTGTAACTAATATCTTAAGGCTTCAGGATACGCCCTGTGCAAAGGTAGTCTAAATCACTGCACAAGCTGCTCTTCTCTTCTTGTGCATTTTTAAATTTCCTTTTCCTTTCTAAAATATAGAGAAGCTCCGAACTCTGTATATAAAGGCTGCTCATGCTCGTTGGATCAGTTGGTCCTGTGGAATAAGAGAAAAAGGTACACGTACAATGAATAGCCCTTGTATCCTGTCAAAAATAAAAGTTGTTTCTATAAATATATGGACAGACTGATATATGCAGTCTGGTTTTGATGCTGCATTTCATTGTATTCATCAATTTAACCACTTCAACCCAGTTTGCCCGTTTAAAGTTGTAAATCACCGAGGGAGCAATGCAAGTGTTCTGTTTATATTACAAGATTTCTGTGTTAAAACTAGCCCTGGTAATCATAACACAGTAGATCTCTTCAATTAGAAATAGTGTGAAAATGTTGGGTCAAAACATATGGTTGAAATGAAAATAACCAATTCTATGGCTCTGGTCTGGCCCCTAAACCAATTTTAATGCATTAATCAACTTAATTATTATAATTAACTAATAATAATTCTTAATTTTTTATTTGTAGGACTCCCAAACTTCAACCTAAGTTCAATAGCCTAATTCATTTATTTACTCTTTTTGTTGTTAACTTGGGTTAGTTTTCGATCTAATTTCTCTTCCTTAACCAGTGGCCGTATAAATGTAACTCTTCTTTAATGTATCAGGGACTTTTCTATTCCCGCTGTGGTTAAAATTCGTGAAGGGTCAAAACACACAGTGATATAGTAGAGGTCTAAGGTGGGGGGGCATTCATTTTCCTTTTTCGTTTTCCTTATCAGTGAGCTGACCTTCACCTTCTTATAACGATTCTCTTGTCTCTTCCAAATTATTATCCTTTCTCTATAAATAATCACTGTACTTTGCCTTCTCATCTCTATAATTAACCGTAAAAGGGTTGATGCTCGCCATTTTGGAGCCGTGAAGGAGTATTCTGTCGATACCCAACTCCAGTTTTCCAGCGAGGTATTGGTCCATGCTATTATATTCAAGCACTACAAACTTAAGACCATGCTATGTTTTATTCAACGTTTAAAGTAACGTTTTTCACCTATTCAGCAGTTTGACGTTCTCGATACACCAAGTCTATCCATCATAAACCACCTGACCGTATTGCACGTTTTGCTACACACGGCACCAACCCGATGTTTCATTCAACGCAGAATGTGACAATGAACCGGTACAATTATAATTAACTTGAATTTATATTTTTTTTATTTTTTTTATTTTAAATAACAATTTAAATTATATTTTAATAAAATTAATAAATTAATTTATATTTTATAATATAAATTAAAAAATTTAAAATATAATTTAAATAATTTATTATTAAATATGTTACTATTATTTTATTAAGATATATAAAAAAAAAAATTAAGAGGAGACACGTACAAATTCACATAACTCAAGGTCAGCCGTCAAGTAATAACTCGCAAGGAAAGTAACAGACGCCTCCCATTATCACAAAACAACAAACCAACTCTTAACCTGGTTAACACTTCGTCATTCACGACACCATAAAAAATGACAAAGAGATACTCATTTTTGCAGAAGAAACTGCAAGAACTTGAATCCATACTCTATCAACTACTCTCTCTCCCACCCGAAATCTCATTCAATCACCAACTTTTATCCACCGAGATCGCGTCACACTCCAGAAAACCATACCAGTTGCAGCACATCGCTCGCAGACTTGCAGAACTCGAAACAGTATACAAAGAATGGGACACTCTCAAAGCCTTGACAGTACTTGACAATTTCGAACACGTTACTGCGCCGAGTCGTGTCTCAATGACGACGGTGAAGAAGGCAACGGTCATGTTTCTCCGGAAGAGACGGAAAAGTTTTACCAAGGCTTGGTAGAAGAAGAAAATGTGCATGCCACTGCGGAGGAGATTGACACTAACAACGTTCAGGCTGCAGAGATAGAAGAGAAAAGATTTTGGGTTGTCGAGAAATATTTTACGGTTATCGCTGCCGGAATTGTGCTTGGTATTGCTTTGTTTGCTCCGTTCACGGCTAGGTTTTCCGGTTGTTTCAATCGCGTTAAGAGTATCATAATTTTCTACTTTCGTCTCTCCTGTAACTTTATCGTGGATAAATGGTTACTTTTTAGAAATAAATTTGAGTTCGGCTATGGGCCCAAGATATGGGCCATCTTTCAACCAGGCCCAATTGTAGAAGCCCAGTTCTCTGTACACATTAGATTCCATTCTGCTGCATTCACGTGGGGACAGTCACAACTCAGTAGTCCCTATCCAGTACCCAAATGCTTTCCTTTCGCCGAATTTCTATAACTTTGTAATCGCACTGACAGATTCCCGTGTCCCCGTAAATTCACAGCACCAACATGTCCTTTTTCGTCAATTGGAAACTCGGATATGTGGCGACCCTCATTTAACCAACGTGCTGCAGCTGTTTTCACTCCTAAACTTCCAACTTTACCCTTGTCAGACACCTTTTTGACTATCTGGCCTGTATCCATTCTCGTTCATTACAACAACCTTTGTCTTCTTCTTTTCCACAACTCCTTTTATAATCATCGCCAGCTATTGTGCCAATCAGGTCAATTTCTCGGTGGAACCCTAACTATTTCTTCACTGTGGCTCGCTAAATTCACTGATTCAACTCGACTGAAAAATGGGGCGATTCAGGAGGATTGAACTCGTTGAACCCTACTACCCTCCGTCCCTGCGTGGTGAAACCTCCATTTTCTCATTCTCACCATCAACCCTTACTTTTCCCTCATTTGTTGAAGAAGAGGTGCACGATCTGAGCTTTGCTCTCGATTTCTGTGACCTTAACCCTAGCCCCTTCGAAGTTTTTGATTCTGTTACCGATCTGGTGCAAATCGAGCGAACGCCGTCGTTTTCTTCTTACAGAAGGATTCAGAGGCGATGTGAACCTGAGTTGTCATTGCAGACTTTGTGCGACAAGGTGAGCACACTCGAGTCCAGATTTGACCGCCTGCTCAACTCGAGGTTTAGCGGAGGGGATCGGAAGTACACATGGACAGCGGAGATCGAGGGTGGTTCGGTTGATCGGAAGTATAAATGGACGGCTGAGATAAAAGAAGGGAAGAAGAAGAAGAAGAAGAAGGAAGAGAAGAATGTTGACAAGAGCTATAAATGGACGGCCAAGGTTAAGGCAAAAGGAGAAGGACCGATTTCGCGCACTTACACATTCGAAGCATTAACTGGCGATGCAGGTGATTGTAGTAAATCAGATAAGAAAGAGAACAAGAAACATAAGAAGATAGGAAAGAGTGACATGCGTGTGGTGGAGATTGAAGAACCTGCTGATCATGGGACTGTCGTTTTAAGACAGGTATTTGAATATTTGTTAGTTTGGTAATTTTATGCGACCGTGAGTTTTAAATTAAAGTACGTATGTTGATCGTTGGATTTGTTTGTTGCGTGGGGTCAGTTTTATTTAAAATCGCTTTCACTCTCTCATGGGCATGACCAATTCGAAATGTGAGTGAAGGTGACCATGATAAAGAATTAAGGGGAATTTTGTGACGTTGATTGTTTAGTCCCTACCTAGTTAATAATGAAATGTTGTTGTGTGATGCTATAGTTATCTGTTATGATATTGCTATGAAATTGCTTGTGCAAATATCTGTTGGAATTTTCAAATTCCCTTGCTCATAAAATGTTGATGAATTGGAACTGGAGAGCTGCTTGTTGATTTTTATTACCTTTAACGGGACAAATATGTTCAAACATAGGCTTTTCTTTCTCATGAATATTACTGTATTTTCATTAGAGGTTCCTGCTTCTGTTCAAAGCTAACCACTGAATATTTAAAAGTGCGAGCTGCTGAGCAATATTGAAATTGATGGACAGTTGTATTTTGTTTTAGAGTGTGGATCAATACGATCCTCTTTTTTGTTTGGCAAAACTAGAATTTAGTCAATTGGTTGCTTTAAGCATTGTTCTTGGTATGCTAAATCAGCAGTATATCTCCAGCGACCAGTGCAGCTCTGGTTCATTTACTGATTCGAATTGGCAAAATGCAGGTTTACTTATGTCTTCATTCATATCTAAATTGGTAATATAAATTTAAATGTGTACAAGGCATGCAGTTATGTTTTTACTTGGAGGTCTTTCTTCCTATTAGTTTGTGGCTCGTTTTGTTCTCTCTTCTAGCCTGAGGCACTCCCTCTAAGAGCATAAAATATCAACTTGTTTGCCCTTGGGTGGCTATGCTGTGAAAAATTTTCAGGTTCGCATTCCAAATAGTAATATGAGTTGTTTGTGTCAAGATGAACTTATCTAGGGTTGCAAGATTTTTTCTGCCGTAGTTCTTCATAATTTCTTGAAACGAAATTTGATATTATTATTGTATTCAACCTAGGGAAAAATACTATAAGAATTTTCTGCTATTTCTGAATGTCAGTGATTCAAGTGCATACAAAATTTCCATGTTTAAAATCTAATATTTGTTGCCTAGCATGACTCGTGATCTTAACAAAATCTTTATGCTGGTATTGTTTTACTTATAAAGCTTACATATCTATTCACATCAGTCACTGCCACATTCTGAGTTGCTTTGTTCTCTTTTCTTGTGGAGAAAGGCCTTTGCCAAAAGAGCTGGAGCTATTAGAAACATCAAGGGGAAGTACAAGGAGCTATCTCCTGAAGATGCAGCAGTGATGATTCAGATGACTTTCAGAGCTTATCTGATTCGTCGATCTCAGGCTCTTCGTGCCCTTAGGGATCTAGCTGTTGCCAAGACCAAGTTGAAGGAGATTAGAGCATTGTTCAACAACTTCTCCTACCGCCGTCAAGTGGCTCGTGATGCTGAAGAGCGACAAAGGTTCTCAGAGAAAATAATTGTTCTACTCCTTACTGTTGATGCCATTGAGGTAAAAGCATCTCTTTCTCTACCAAACAGATATTAAGATGGTAATCGTCATATTGATTTTACACGAAATTCATTTGCTATTCTTTGTTCCACTTTTACACTGTGATATGGCTTTATTCCATATGTAGTTGGGCATCGGGTCTGTGCATTATGGTTTCCATTCTGGATAATTCTTAATGTTGTTTATGATCTGGAAGCAAGGATATATATAGCAGATGGTTAGTATATCATACGATCAATGTTCTTGGAACTAGGAAATTACTATGGCTGACAATTCATAACATACACATGTTGCAATTGTCTTAGTGAAAATCTGCCAGAGATATTGTTCTTACAAATTATTTCCATGTTCTGTATCATTCAAAAGCATTAAACTAGAGCACTTGAAGTCACTGCACTCTCTTAGTGATTAACTGTGCGTAAGTTGCTGGTCTCATTTTGACCTTTTCCGGGGTTTCCTGCGATGGGAAAGGTTTTAGTGAGTAGTCACTGTGTTCTATAGAATTATAATCTAATTAAAAGTGTCAGTTCTAGTATAAGTCAAACTTGGAACAGAGTTTTCCAAGCAAATATCTTAATTTTAAATACTTTCCACTTTTAGAGATGTGGTTGGTAGATTAAAAGGAAGAAGTTTTTCACCTGAATTTTTGCTACAACTTCTGAGCCATGAGACGGGGCATTATCGATTGTGGTTCTGGTTCTGCCGATGAGGTTCTAATGCTTTGCAATTTTAGGGGGCTGATCTGACGGTGCGAGCTGCAAAGAGATCAATGGTGGATGAGCTAGAAGCAATGCTTGACGTGGTGGATCCTCAGCCAGCTGGGAGGTCTCTTTCCATGAGGAGAAGGACCTTTGATATGCCGGATGGTGTAATCCAGAAGGACATAGCTGCAGGTGTTGCACAAGTTGTTCAAATGCTGGATCGGGATGAGAAGAATGCCGACATGTTGTAAGAACAGAACATGATGGCCCCGGTCATGTAATTAATAAACCACCCCAGCCCCATTTCCAGTTTGGGGCCCGTCGTTTATCGTATGTTGTTGTTGTGAAGTCTTGTTATCATGACCCACCCTCTTCACTGCGATCATTTCCCGAGGATTATTGTGCTTTGCTTTGCTGAGTCCTGTGCTGTTTTGAATAGAGCTTGGTTATTTGTTTTTGTAGCCGAAGTGAAATCCAAGTTTCAGTTAATTTTCCAGTAATATGTATGCCTGTGTTCTGGTTTTGTTTGGGCCTAGAATGGCGGGCCTGGTCCAATATGATGAATTTGAACGATCGATCGGGCTCAGATAGCCTGCACAAGTGTCACCCTGAAAGAGTTTTACTTCTGTATATCAGTGTACGGCTCCTTAAAGCTTATTGGCCAAGTGTGACGTACTACATTTACACTCTGCACGTCCACTGTTGGTCAAAATAAGAGTTAACTTTAAAATTTATAAAAATATATAAGTAATATTATTTAATAAATTAATATTTTAAATTAATAATAAATATTTTATTTATAATAAATGAATATGTAATTGAATGAATAAAATTATTATATTATATTATAAATAAAATATAAATTAATTTTAAATTTATAAAAGTAAATAAATAATATTATTTAATATATTAATTTTATGGGTTAACTAAAGCGGCTGAAGGACAAAAATTATGAATAAATCAACGGGTGATTTGTTGAAATAATTTTTTATGACCAAAACCAAGCATGCTTCCTTTATTGTTATTATTATTATTATCGTTATTGTCATGTTAACATGTATATTTAAAGAACCGTTTTCAAATAAGTGAAATATGTCCATGGGCCGCCCTGGTTCATGCAAACAATAGAGGAGGTGATTGGTAAGGACGTACCTAATGTCTTTAATCCTCAGTTGCATTGAAACATGTTGAGTTTATACGACAGCGTGATTTTCACTCCTCTGCTTTCGCAGTATTATACATTATTAAACTACTGACGGCTTCACTACTAATTGCATTATTATTTTATCACTTGAAGATTCTAACAACGGGACCAACATACATACATACATAAACCACTAAGACTATTTCACTTTAGAATTAGGAATATACTAGACAATCTACGTATTCATTCTTTATTTGAGTTTGGTGGAGACTTTGTCTAACTTACCAAGTTAATGCCCCAATGGTTCAAACCTTCTTTTTCTCGAGGCTATTATTAGAATGCTTAATTCGTATCCAAGTAACAAATATTTTAAAATATTGTATGTTTATTATTGTAAGAGTTAGAGATGACAATTTTTAACATAATTTATTAAATTTATATGGACTTGATACGAATATATGAATTTAACATAAATCGTATTAAATTTAAATTTAAAATTTTTAAAATGTAAATTCTGTTTACGATATAATTAATTATTTAAATAATTATAATATATTATTTATTAATAATTTTATTTTATATATTTTTAAATAATTCAATTATATTTATTATGTTTTAAAATATATTTAATTATATTTATAATAAATTTAATTACTATTTGTCTATATAAAATCATAAATATTATAAAAATATATTATTATATATAAAAAAACATATAAAACAATTAATAATACGATTACAATTTGTGTTTGATTAATTATTAGTCGTATCAAATTAAAACTTTTAATTATTGATACGATTATTAAATGAGTTCAATTTGAGTTAAACTTTATTTAATACGATATAAAAATATTTTATCAAATTTAAAATATTTTAGTTCAATTTGTATCGAAGTGAAAAATGTTTTAAAATATTGTATATTTATTATTGAAGAGTTAGAGATGACAATTTTTGATATAATCTATCAAATTTATACGAGCTAGATACGAATTTGTGAATTTAACCTAAATCTTATTAAATTTAAATTTAAAATTTTTAAAATGTAAGCTTCGTTATGATATGATTAATCATTTAAATAATTATAATATATTAATTTAATTATTTAAAAAATATTTAATTATATTTATAATAAAATTAATTAATATTTATCTATATAAAATTATAAATATTATAAAAATATATTATTATATATATAAAATATATATTAAACAAATAATACGATTATAATATATGTTTAATTAGTTATTAGTCGTATCAAATTAAAATTTTTAATTATTGATACAATTAATAAATGAATTAAATTTAAGATAAATTTTATTTAATACGATATAATTATAATTCAAAATAAATTCAATATCATAACCCGAAATGCCATCATTAACAAGAGATAATGTATGAAAGCAAATGCAACCCATCAATTAACAAAATTTTTAAAAATAAAATAAAATAAAATAGATTCTTTACTGTAATTATTCAACAAACCACAAACCACGGCGTTGAAATAGAAGATTCGATTTGAGTTCCAAAGGATGCGTGACCTAACCAAAACCAACCGTCAATTTGGGTCCCACCACCGAAGTTTCTTGAATTAATTAAGTCGGTGGTT